>BSBK01002604.1:0-600000 GCA_027943335.1 Chamaecyparis obtusa | reverse complement strand
AACCATGGTGGACGAGAGGTGATAGAAGACCCTCACCTTGTGGTCCTAGAGGTCCTTTTCTAGTATATCCCATTTTTGTGATCAATTTATCCCGTGGTCCATATGACTTCTAAGGAATTGTGCTTGAAGTGGAGTCACATTTCCAGACCGACTGAGAGTTAGACTCCTCTTTATACAACCATGCAAGCATGGCTTCATCTTCCTCAAACTCTTCTTTAGATAATTGTTCTGGAACAAAGCTTCCATTGAATAGGACTTGGGATTTTTTAGCATTAGGTTTCACTTTGTCTGAAGGTTTCCCATAAGACTTAGGGGACAACAGGAGAGATGTGAGAGATAAAATAGGTTCCATTGTGTATTCTCCCATACCATTATCTTTGATTTTGACCTTCCATATTGGATGTGGATGCTACATCTGTTTTCTTATTGTAAGATTCTCTATTATTAGGAACAAGTTTATCTACACTTTCTTTCAATGCATTGCAAGTTGTAGATATGTCTGTTGGAATGGTTACCTCTACTCCTTCATAAGGAAATTTCAAACATTGATGGTATGTAGAAGGAATAGCTTTCATTTCATGTATCCAAGGTCTCCCTAGAAGGATGTTGTAAGCCAAAGGTAGATCAAGAACTTGACATGTAGTATCTCTGATTACTCAACCTATTTTGATAGGTAAGACAATGGTGCCTTTTGAAGATCTTTCTTGCTCATCATATGTTTTGATAGTTATCTTCTTTCTAGGATCAATAGTCATTTCTAAAAATCCCATTTTTGTGATCAAGCTGAAAGAACAAATGTTTAAGCTAGCACCCCCATCTATCAACACACATTTGACATGATGGTTTTGGATCAAGACTTCAATATGCAAGGGCTGATTATGCGGATGACTCAAGGAATTATCATCTTCCTCTGAAAAGGATATATACTACAGAGATGTAAGATGACCAACCATAGTTTGGAATCTATCTAAATCAAGGTTGTTAGGAACATTAGAACCAAGCAAAGCTTTTTATAGAATGGCTCTATGAGCTGGAGATATCTGAAGCAACTCAAACATGGAGATTTTTGCATTTTTATGCAAGAGTTGTTGGACAATACTATATGATGTAGGCCTCGTGTCTTTAGGATTTGAAGATTTAGATGTATCCTTCTATTTAGAAGTAGATGAAAGATTGAAAGGCATCTTAGGGACATTGGATGAATATGGGATTTGTCCTGGCAGATGCACCTGAGCTTGTGACCGAGTAACTATGTTAGCTGATTGATTTTCTCTAACTCTTCATACAATTGTGATAACATTGCAATGCTCAGATAGACATGGTTCAACCATATTGATGACAACATTGTTTCTAGAGTAGGCATAATTGACTTTAGCACCCATATTAGGCTAAGAAGAAGAATCTTCTTTACCATGTTTCAGAAATGGCCTCGTGAATGTTGTATGATCATTATTGCTTTTATGATTATCAATCTTGATTTATCCATTATCAAGTTTGTCTTGTATGAGGTGTTTCAAGCATACACAGTTATTGGTTTTATGACCCTTATTACGATGGAAGTAAAAAAAAATAGTCTCTTTCCACCATTTTGGTTTAGGTTCAGGATCAAATGGTCGGATCTCAGGAAACTAAATGATATTATTAGCCAATAGAGTTTTCATGGCAGATTCTAAGGACTCTCCAAGAGGAGTGAATTTGCAGTTAGGTTCTGTAGCCCAAGGTTTGTAAGTATATGGTTTCTCATTAGATTATGTTGCTTTAGCTTCAGAAGCTTTGATGGCTTGGGTGCCAATAGTGAGATTGAAAGCAGGTGCCTTAGAAGGGGCATGGATATCATCAACAATTCCATTTGTGACAACACCTTTATTCTTGTTCTAGTTTTTGCCTCTATCTTTAGAATGAGATCTAGATTCATACTTGTCCTTTTGAAGTGATATGTCTCCATTTTACACAAGTACTTTCTCAATTTTGATTGCATTTTCTACCATCTTATCAAAGGATGTATGATTTTGAATTTGGAAGTGGTAGTTGAGTTCTGGAACAAGATTGTTGATGAAGATTTCCAACTTCTCAATTTTTGGAATGGGTCTAGCATATAGAGAAAACTTCTTCCTCCATCTTTTGAGAAAAGTCGAGAATGGTTCTCTTGAGTATTGTTTCAGATTGTAGATGTCGATCATGGTGACCGAATGTTGGATGTTATAGGATTATTGTTGATAGAATAGTTTGATTAACTCCTCAAAAGTTTTGATAGTTGGAGGCATTTTTGAGAACCAATGAATGGCTGACCCTCCCAGAGATTGAGGGAAAAGACGCATTAAGTAAGTTGGTTCATGCATGAAATCCATAGATTGAGTACAGAATTCTCTGACGTGATCTTGAAGATTAGAGTTTCCATCATACTTATCATACTTAGGTATCTCTACTCTTTTAGGGAATGATGGCATGTACAAGTCTTTATCAAATGGAAAAGGGCATAGAGCCTCCATGGAGAACTCTTTAGGTTCCTTTTCATTTTCAAGTTTGTGAAGTTTGACTTGCATGGCATGCATCTATTTCATCATAGCTGTGATTGGAGTTTCTTCCTCATGTGTAATGATATCTTCAACATTAAAGTTGGGAGGAAGTTTAGCCCCTTGATGAGCTAGTTCTAGAAAGTATGTTTCTCTGTCTTCCTTCAAGAAATGTCTCATCATTTTCTTGAAGTCATCATTGTTTTGATATCGAGCAATTTTAGAAGGTGTGGGTTCTTGATCTGCACCATGTTGAGAGTGATGTCCTTGAGACTCATGATGTGTCCCTCCGTGAGACATGTTAGGAGTTTTAGGACTCCCTAGAATAGATTGATGTAGAGATTTTTGATTGACCCCTTGGATTGATGGAGGAGGGGGTATGTAACCATTTTTAATAAAAGATTGCCAAGACCGTCATCTTCATAAAGACCTAAATTGTAGAAATCATCAAAGGTTGGACCCATGTGAGTAGACAGAGGTAAGGTATGAGATGCTTCTCTAGATTTCTTGTGTGATGACGCTTGAGTTTCCGCCATTAACCTTGGGTGAAGCAAAAGAGAAAGATGAAGACGACTGAAGAATGACTTGATTTGAAAAGATCAAATGACACAACCTTGTCAAGATTAGATTGATTGTAGATAGATTGGACATAAGTGAAGGATACTATGCCACAGTAGTATGGGTAGATGCCCAATAGATGGCAGGCATGACCTCTCAACACTTAGCCATTTTGTAAGAAGACTGAATTTTGAAGATAATTTTGTCAAGGTTTTGACACAAGATGAAAAAGACTCAAATAGATAAATCAGAAGGCTAAATTAGACTCAAGAGACCACCTTAGGAAAATGGATGGATTTTTTATAGGTTCTGCTCTATTTCTGACACGATGATTTGTTTGACAAAATTTAGAAGTAGGTTGTAAAAACTAGATTTTTGACAAATTTTGGAGTTTTCTGACAACTTTGACTTTAGCTTTGAGATGAGTTTTGAAATTTTAGGATGACTCTTGATACCAAAAAGGATTTTTGCTTCAAATTTGCAATTTTTCATTTTTTAGAACCAGTTTGTTCACAAGATTTTCTCTGTTCAAGTTTGTAGATTCGTGTAATAGTTTGGGATCGTTCATTTTCAATAACCAAGTAGATAACAAACACACAAAACATCAAGCAAAGGGAAGCAATCAATTGTCTGAAAATAATGAACAAGGGTAAAAGCAACCTTGTGCATGAACAAGCAATAGTGATTTAATGTGCTAATCCCTAGGAATGCTACTTGTGTATGTTCCAAAAAGTTTTTCAATAACACACATAGTCCTAGAAAATGAAAAATTTGGCCTCGATAGGGCTTTTAGTAATGGTTTGACTCTACAAATTTTGTGATCTCAAGAGGGTGAACTCCAATCCAAGCACACCGAGGTTTTGACACAGTCTGAAAATTTAATACATCAAGAGCTACTAGGGAGATCTGACAGCCCAACAAAAGATCACACTTGTGAAGATTTCCTCCACAAGGACATTTATATAGCGGTTGTTGCTACCATGGAAAAAATGGCTATTATCTCTTAAGGTTTCATCCACGTGGTTTACCCAATTAAGGGAATGTCAACTATGGTTAACCCTCTCTAAAGGTGACTCACAAAATATACCATAGGGGGACTAGATCAGATTCAAGCATCTGGGTTTCTGTACTATCCAAAAAGGAAGTAGAGCATAATCCCCTAGCCTCTTCAATTCACTAGAACAAAGTAGATAGATTAATCTGACATGCTAAAACTAAAACTATCTCACCAAGATCTGTGATGTCAACAACTCATGATCTATCAATCTCTCTGGAGAGAGAATGTATCAATCAAAAGCTGAGGACTACAAACCCAGTAGAACATAAGACAATCTCAGTATCCTCCTTACCTACAAGGGGATCCTTCATCAAGAAGATCTTTGCATGTAAACAAGCGAAAGAAGCCCACCCTCTCAAGATCATCCGCAAATAGTGTTCATAGGGCCTAATTATTATGTGTAACAGATATGCAAAAAGAAAATCTATGTTCATTTTAGAGCCCAAAAGTGAAGTGTGAATTATGAAAGTTGTAAAGGCACTCAAGCTTGACACAAGAGAGTTTGTTTTATGTCCCAAAATGAAGTGTTATCAGATGTAACAGAATACTTAAGTTCCTCGCAACGCGCTTAGTAGATTTTATCTGTTTTAGCAATTTTTGAGCATTTGTCTTCTATCTTTTGTACCCACAGGATGTACCTACACCTGCACCTGAAAACCACTATTATGAAAAACTTACCTATTCTTGTACATGAAACCCAATGTTATAAAAATCTATCAAAAAGGAAACACAACTTGTCAACCCCACATGGTAGAAAATTAGGTTAGTCAAAGACAATATGTCATTTGATAATCGAAAAACATGTTGTCATAAACAATCAGATTTTGACCAGTCTGTACTAAATCAATCCTAACTTTTTCAAAATAAAATGAAATTAATCCAAACCAACAACAAATTAAAGCTAACTCAAATACCTTTCCATAAATATAAATTTTGGATCTGTATCATGTCATATATGCATGTGCCAATAAAAACATCAATCGGATTTCATAAAATCAAGTTCTGACCATTCTTCACTAAAATGATCATAACTTTTTCAAATCAAAACTAAATTAATCCAAACCAATGGAAAATGAAAGCTACATCAAATAACTTTCCAGAAATATAAATATCAGATCTATATCATATCATATGTGCATGTACCAATAAAAACATCAATCGGATTTCATAAAATTAGGCTCTGACCAGTCTTCACTAAAATGATCATAACTTTTGCAAATCAAAATGAAATTAATCTAAACCAATAGAAAATGAAAGCTAACTCAAATGCATTTTCAAAAATATAAATTTTGGATCTGTATCATGTCATATGTTCATGTACCAATATAAACATTAGTCCAATTTTTGGAAAAATAGCCCAGAAATTTATCACAAAACTCACAAAAATTAAACTTGTGGACGTGGGTTCGAGAAAAATGATAGAAATTTGACAAAATAGAATGGAAACCCATTTTAAGGCCCCACGGTGGACACCAAAAATGTGTGTGTGAATTTTGTACCTTGTTGTAGATACAACGCTTTAGTAAAACATTAGAGGTTAGCAAAATCAAAATCTGTAAGTAATTGAAACTATGCTAACCAGGCAATTTACTGCCTTCTAGTAGGTGCAAGTGTGATGTTCTCAGATTGAAATTGAGATCAGTGACAATGAAACACCTAAACAAAGGATTTAAAATGATGAAAGCAATGAAATATGAATGCAAATTAATTTTTTTTTTTTTTTTTTTGATGCAATAGGATGAAAAATTGTATGAAATTAATCTAGAATGAAATTGAAATGATATACAAATTAATCTAAGAATTATATGAATTGATATGCAAAGCTGTGAAAAACTATGAATTGATCTCACAAAATTGTCTATCGAAAAATCTTTGTTTTTCAGTTGTAAATTCACTAGAGTAATTGTGCAAATTTAAGAGATGTGAGATTGAAAGCTTGAGGGATTTTGAGAGATTTAGAGATTGAAAGCTTGCGCGATTTAGAGAGATTGAAAGCTTGAGAGATTTTAGAGATTGAAAGCTTGAGAGATTTTGAGAGGTTGAAAGCTTGAGAGATTTTAGAGATTGAAAGCTTGAGAGATTTTGAGAGATTGAAAGCTTCAGAGATTTTGAAAGGTTGAAAGCTTGAGAGATTCTTTATGAGGAGTTGAGCCTTGTTTTTATACAAATCCAAGGCTTGAGGATGCATTGAGAAAAGCCATAAATCACTCTTGATAAACTCAAGTTGGTTTTTGAGTTAACAAGAAATTAAGAATAAATAAACTCATAAAATCATGCAAAAGCAGTTTTTTATCTCAAAATAGAGCTTTAGTTCTCTTTTTCAACTCATCATCAGATGTTGAGTTTCAATTTTAAAATTAATTTTTAATTTCTAGTTGCCTGCTTTTTTTACTGTGCATAATTTAATATGAATTAATTTAATAAATAAAGTGATTTATTCTCAACTTAACTAATTTTAAAATTAAAACAATTGATTTATGAGTTAATGAATTATTAAATCAAACTTTTATTAAAAACTATATTATTAAATATTGACAGCTGACTTTAATTAATTAAATAGGAATTTAATCAATTAGTCATAAGATTTTTTATTTATTGTCAAAATTAAATAATATAATTAGGAATAAATGCAATTAAATTTAATTAAATAATTAAGTGGTAGAATTAAATTAATTAATTAAATATTTAATTAATCAACTTTAGGATAAATAAGATTTATCGTCAAATAATTATTAAATTAAGAATAATTATGATAAATTAGGAATATTTTTAGGAATATTCCCTGATGCAGAATTTAGGATAATCAATTAAATTCGATAATGTATAGATGTGCCTTAGGTTAGGACTTTTGTATCGATTTCATTCGATTTGAAGATGTAGGAGGTTAATGAACTTATAGCCCATTTTTGGGGTATTACAATTATTAAAAATAATATATTTTTTTTAAAACCTATAGTCATAAGCATTATACAGTACCATTGGAAACCAAAACAAAAACTCCCCAAAAAGTCATGTATATGAAAGGTAGGGAAACAATGTGGGCTTGATTTCTTAAAAAGAATAGAAAATCATTGAACCAGTACACAATCATTATGTATTTTCCCAAAACCCACAATGAAAATGGCTGCTAATGAATAAAAAAGGAAAACACATTTTTTGGCTTTCAAATTCTCGTATGTCGCTATCATACAAAGCAATGAACAGTTGTCAAGAGTAGTAATTAATTCCCTTTCTACAAGATGGATGGCCAAGAAGCTCCCAATGGTAGTCATTGGGCTTTCCATAACTTGTAATCGTCGATCATCCAAAACAGGTCGGGGCATTCCCAAATGGAAACGCATACAGTGTAACACGGTTTGACCTTGGCCCCACCAATTTCACTTTTTTATAATTAGATTGTGGAATTTTTGTCTTGTTACAAATTATCTAATAAATTTATCTATTAGATAAGTCACTATTACTAAATGTACATATTATTTTTATATATGTATTTTACAAAAATTTATACTAAAGTAATCATATTATATTTATAAATGTATTTTTTGGGAAGTTTATACTAAATGTTCATATTATATTTATAAATGTATTTCTCATAAATTTAATAAGATATATGTTGTGTTGCTAGCATAACTACACCTTGGTTTATTACTTGGATAGGTGGACAAATAGAAGGGTTAAATGTGACCTAATATCATTTTTTAGTCAAAATAAAGAATAACATGATCATCTTATAGAAACGATAATGTATTTATAATATATCACATTATGATTTTGTAGTTCCAACTCAAATTTCTAAACATTACCTTTCCTTAAAGAGAATGTGCTTGCATTTGAACATAAATTTAAATTTAAAACAACAGAATTCTATAAACATAGTTTTGGTAATTTAAAGTAATTTCATCCAAGAAAATAAAGACATCGCAACATAGAAGAGGTAAGATTGTTCTTTATTTTAACAAAATTAGTATATTTCTGTGTATGCATTTTATAAGATCAATCTAAAATAATATTAGGTATTATTTTAATTCTCTTAAACTCTACAATATATTTTTTTAATATGAGTACTGTAATAATTTGACTAATATTTTCAAATTTAGAAAACTTATTAACTATTTAAAATTTAATTTGTAACAATATTTTTTAATATTTTACTTATTAAATTTACTAACTTTTATTATAAATAATTCAATCTTTGAGCATTTATTATTTTTTTACCAATTCTATCATTATAATCGGAGAGCCTACAGATAGCGCTGAGGCCTTGAAAGATTTATATTTCACTCTTGTTTATTTGTCACTTCAACACACATGAAAATGAAGATGATTTTAGTTTATCCCCTTCTTACTCTTGTTTCTCTCTACACTGCCCTCTTATGTTTCTTTGCATTCGTATTACTCTGATCAACAAGCATTCACTTTCTCCGACTCCAACAATGCTTTGCGTGACTGGTCTCCTCATCATTCCCTCTGCAACTGGACTGCTGTTCTCTGCTCTCCTCGTCATCAGCGTGTGGCTTCCTTGAATCTCACAGGTATGTCTTTAGTGGGCCCCATCTCTCCTTTCCTTGGTAATCTCTCTTTTCTCAGAGTAATAGCTTTAGCTTTTACGGCCAAATTCCTCCTTAGTTGGGAAGGCTTTTTCGCCTTAGAGTACTTAGATTATCTAGAATTAAATTGGAAGGCTTGGTTCCTTCTACTTTGGCTAACTGTCATTCTTTGAAACGTCTCATAGCATCTTCCCAGCTTGGCCTTCTTTCTAATTTGCTTGCTTTGGGATTAAACCAACTAATAGGCACAATCCCCGCCTTCTCTAGGAAATATGTCATCTTGGTATAGGAGACTTGGTATATGTTGAACTTGGTATTCTTACTCACCTCGGGGTGCTTTATCTTAACACCAACAACTTGACAAGAGTGATTCCTAATGCCCTTTCCAATTGTAGCTATCTCTCACAGATTGGGCAAATTGCTCCAACTTGAAGCACTTCTTTTTATGGGAGAATCACCTTGTGAGTGGAACTGGTGGCTTGTCTTTTCTAACAGCCTTATCTAATTGTTCCTTGTTAAAATATCTAGATTTGGCTCAAAATTATCTTACTGGCAATTTTCCCTCTCCCATTAGCCATTTATCAAGCCGCTATTAGATTGGCTATTAGACTCTAATCAAATTGAGGGAAACATACCAAGTGGCATTGCGAACCTCACAAGCTTGGTAATATTAGATTTATCTAATAATCATTTTAATGGTTCCCATTCCACCAGCACTCAGTCACCTTCCAAATTTTCAAAAGTTTTTTTTTTGATAAAAAATAATTTAGATGGAACAATTCCAGAAAGTTTGGGTCACGCAAAACACCTTGGGCTATTGTCATAAGTGAAAACATAATTTCCGACCAAATTCAAGAAATTCTTGGTGATCTTCCATCCAATGGATGCATGCCCATGTGGAGCCTGGCAATAGCACGGGTGCATTTTGGCCCCTCCATAGCCAGTGCCATCTTCCACTGCTGAGATGCCTTGTTCTTCATCACAATCTGTCACAACCCCATTTTTCTATCAAACAGAAAACAACCACTCTTCCTAAATCACCGCTCATGGTGATAGTGGAGTAAAGTAATTGAAATTAAATAGTGTTTGTTAACTTCCAGTTCTAGCAGTAATTGTGGCATAATTATCTTTCCTAACCTCCAATACGCCTTGCAACCAACTCAACTACATGAGCAAGGGGAAGACGTGTGCCAATTTTTTTGGCCACATTCCTACTTTGTTGTGTGCATATTCCCTCTGATATAGGAGTTATTCGAGTGCAAGGTTGGGGAGAAAGAAACAGAACAATCGCAGAGAAGGAAGTGTTAAGGAGAGATAGCACACAGAGAAAAGAGAGGGAAAAAAAAATAGTGGTCTTGAATAAAAATCATAGACATTTCCAGGTTTTTCATTATTTATTTATTTCTTTTGTAATTTCTCGTTGTTCAAAAATGAAATCTAGTTTTACAATTTGGAATTTTAGAAGTTGGCTAAAATTACGATAGGCGATTACTGTTCCATTTGTGAGATTAGCAGTGTATGGCTATGGAGTAGTACTATTTTCTTTCTTTAATATAGTCTTCACTTTCATAATTTGATTTGCGGCAATGAAACATAACCCCTCTTCCATTAGCTAGGTCAAGTAGTAATGCTGGGATCTGCCAAAGAAACACCAAACATAGCTATGTTCTGAATCAACAAGATGGAAACTGTAGGGAATGTTTCTAGCAAAACCCGTTATTAGAATTTTAGTTTGTGAATAGAAACCAATGACTAGTAGTGGATGGATTCTCTTGGTACTTCCAGAGCTAGGAGATATCGGTGCAAAAACTCAGGGTACGAGCTCCACCGCGGGCACATTGCATCCCAAAATTTGGGTAAGTCCCAAAATTTGAATAATTTCAGGGGCTGCCCGGGCGAGTCACAACGACCCGTGACTTGGAGTTGAACGAGTCACCACACTCTTCTGAGAGCTAGAGTGATGTTATAACGACCCATGACTCAGAGTGTCTTAGTAAAATCGTGCGATATAAGTCGAGGTGCACCCTAATGGAACATAAGAATGACTTGTTAATGACTCACTTAAGAATGACTAGCAACATCAGGGTACTTCATCTTCTTCTTCCTCAAACATCACCCTAGGGCACATTGAGCATCACTGACCTTTTCCTTTAGTTCTTCAATTTCTCTTTCTAAATTGTCTAGGTCCTTCAAGAGCAGCTTCAAGATTTATTTTCAAATGTTTCCATTTTTGCTTTGTCCATGATCTCCTTAAGTGGTTAAACTTCTTTGCTGAGGACTAGAGCTTTGATACCAATTGTTAGGAATGGGAACACTAAGAGGGGGGGGGGGGATGAATCAATGTTCACTGTATTTTAAAATTTTCACCTTAATCTTTATACTGACCTTAAATGCTTAAGTACTAAATTAAACATTAACATAAACATGAAACATGAAATCAACACATGACACCAATATGGTTACGGAAAAACCCAAATAGGTAAAAAACCCTGGTGGAATTGACACCCACTAATATTTTGCACTAGTGTTTTTATGATCCTTTGGTAGAAGATCCCTTAACCCTGTTAGGAATTGCTTTATAATGCTTTAAGTATAGTAGACCTTTTTAAGGGTCAGACCCCTATTAGGAGTCTTTTACAATAGTCCCTATTATAGGAGAGGATTCAATATCCAAGAGCTCACTACTCAAGTGGTGAAGGCTACAACCTTCTGATCTCAGATACACACTATATCTGCAGGATGAACTATCACTGTGACACTGCTTGTTAGTTAGTTCCTTTCATGTGTTGATGCTTTGACCTATACCAAAGCTCTAATACATGTATACAAAATAAACAACTAGGTCCAGCCCTTAGACCTATTACAAAACAAGCTTCCAAATGAATTGTCTTAAGTGTGCTTACAAACAAACAAGTATACATGTCAGAAACCTAAATACAATAGGGCACATGGCCTTTACAATATTATATTATAACCAAAAATCAAAATAATAACTGTCGGCTTCATGCTCTGTTCTTCTCTGGCACATACTAGCTATGCAACTTCAACTGATTGTATCTTTCTCATCCTTGCATATCTGATCATGTGCTCATAGGACTAAGCATGATTATAGTCTAACCAACTTAACTTCTAGGGTGCATACCATAATTCCTCCGTATGCATGTGCAGTGATGCTCTGAGCTACAGGAACTCTGTACACTGTCTAGACTTCAACACTTAACTGATTTCTAGTATTCTCATCAAGTGTGCTGACTCCAAACTGCTATATTACTTTGTTTCCATAATGACAACACTATATCAAGGTCGTATACATCAGTATAGCCAAATTTCCAATAGTAACTCTTTGTGGAATATAGGATGCATTAGGAATGATAAATTTTCTAGTTCCCATGCTAAATAAGACATTAGTTGATATTATTGCTATCCTGATTGGAAGGACGTTAAAATTTTTCTTAAAGCATCAAGGGACAATGCATTATTTAAGAGGGGAAGGATGTCACAAACCCATTTTTCTATCAAATAGAAAAAACAACCACTCTTCCTAAATCACTCCTAATGGTGATAGTGGAATAAAGTAATTGAAATTAAATATGTTTGTTAACTTCCAGTTCTAGCCGTAATTGTGGCATAATTATCTTTCCTAGCCTCCAATAGGCCTTGCAACCAGATCAACTACATGAGCAAGGAGAAGATGTGTGCCAGTTTTTGGGCCACATTCTACTTTGTTCCATGCCCATTCCTCTAATATAGGAGTTATTTGAGTGTAAGGTTGGGGGGAAAGAAAGAGAACAACCAAAGAGAAGGGAAGTGTTAAGGAGAGATAGCACACAGAGAAAATAGAGGAAAAAAAAATAGTGGTCTTGGAGAAAATCATAGATGTTTCTAGGTTTTTCATTATTTCTTTTGTAATTTATCATTGTTCAAAATGAAATCTAGTTTTGGAATTTGGGAATTTTAGAAGTTGGGTAAAATTAGGATAGCGGACTGCTGTTCCATTTGTGAGATTAGTAGTGTATGACTATGGAGTAGTAATGTTTTCTTTCTTTAATATAGTCTTTACTTTCATAATTTGATTTGCGGTAATGAACACGGAACCCTCTTGCATTAGCCAGGTCCAGTAGTCATGCTGGGATCTGCCATTGAAACATAACGTAGCTATGTTCCTAAATCAACAAGATGGAAACTGTAGGAATGTTTCTAGCAAACCGTTATTTGAATTTTAGGTTGTGAATAGAACCAATGACTAGCAGTCGATGGATTCTCTTGGTACTAAAGAGCTGATCTACTTCTCCTCAACCACAACATACCTATTAAACTCATCATATAAACTTACAAATCCTTTAATGGAATGACAGGATAGCTAGAGGTGGTTAGGGCTTAATTAGTTTGAGCTAAGTGTTGAACTACTATTTTAGCAGATAAACCACCTCTCCCCCACTTGACTATTTAATCACCTGGAGAGTGATGATCAACATCTCCTTGAAAAGTTGACCACCCTTACTACATTAACTTTAGGGAGGTTAGTCAGAATTCAATGTAATTCTCCGTGGTACCTGCCTAGGAAGACCAAATGATCAGTGTGTAAATTTACACCGTCAAATGCTTATATATATAGATGTGCGGTGGATCATCATAAATGTTAAAATTTAGAGCACTTTTGTCTATTCTTTTCAAAATCTATAATGAATACCCATATTTTTTTTAATTGTGTGTTATTATCTTAGATGGGCATCCAAAGAATAGAGTCATGTTAAATTTCAAGTCCTTTTTCCCTTCATTGATAAGTGAAATCAAAACTTTATTGAATAGTTAAAACATTAGTTGAGCCATTATTGCCAGGCTTTAGTATCGAAATTCTCATTGAAATCATTTTTTTTTGTTATAATAGACAATTCACTAATTCTGAATATGTCTCTATTTTTGTTATAAAAACATGGAATTCTAGAAAACCCAATGTTAGATTGAATCAAATAGTTTTGTTTTGATTGAGTTTATTTTTAGAACTTTCAACTTAAACTTTCAAACCAAAGACAGTTGGAGGATGCACCTGGCCTCTATTCGTGTGATAACTCCTTGGCATAGTTGATATGCTTTTGGCTCTTTAAGGAGAAGGTTATTATTATTCATGGGTTTCTTTGAATCCCTTATTGAGACAATACACATCTTAAAGACTCCTTTTGGTGCATTAAAACATAGCGATGAAGAAATGTTTGACCTTGCTCGAGAGATGTTATCTTCAAGAATGGTGTTAGATGAATGAGCAGGGGAGAGTAAATAAAAGAAAGATATTGAATAGAGAACAAGTGCAATATATATTCCATCCACGTAGATATCTCTCGACAATGGAATCAATGTTCAAATATTTGTATTACTCTTGGTCATCTGGAGCTGTCTCCTTATACGTTCTTAGCATAATGAAGTATCTATACATCCAATCAATATTAAAAGCGAATGCAAAATAAGATTCTGTAGTCAGTTTTGAACAAGGGTATCTACATATCAAATCAAAACAAACAAAAGTTGCATAAACATAAAGAATTCATGCTCGCTAGAGTATTGTGAGGAAAAGCCATTCCCGATAACTGGGTTACACTCTCATTAGAATCTTCTGGTCTATAATGTTACTAGGGGGTATTCATCCAAGATTTTATTTTATTATCTTATATATATATATACATATATATATATTTATATATATATATATTATACTTATATATGTATATATTATATATAATATACATATATGTATATATATATATATATATTATATACATATATATGTATATATATATAGTATACATATAGTTATATATATATGTATATAGTATATATATACATAATATATATATACATATGATATATAGATATGTATATATATATATACATACATATATATATATAATATATATATATATATATATAATATATTATATATATAATATATATATATAATATATATAGCTATATATATATATATATGTATGTATACAATATATTATATATATAATATATTATATATATATGTATGTATGTATTTATTTATGTATGTATGTATGCACACACACACACACACACACATATATGTATGTATGTATGTATGTATATATATATACATACATATACATACATACATACATACATACATACATATGTATGTATGTATATGTATGTATGTACATACATACATACATACATACATATATGTATATATATATATGTACATACATACATATACATACATACATATGTATGTATGTATGTATGTATGTATATATATGTATATATATATGTATGTATGTATGTATACATACATACATACATACATACATACATACATACATACATATATATATATATATATATATATATATATATATATATATATATATATATATATATATATATATATATATATATATATATATATATATCTATGTGTGTGTGTGTGTGTGTACACACACACACACACACACACACACATAGATATATATATATATATATATATATATATATATATATATTATGTCATAAGGTAGTAAAAGTTGTTTTAATTGGAATCATTGGAAATACAGATTTTATGAGGGATTAGAAAATACCAAGATGTTATAGATGAACTAGTTGTCTATTTTTGTAAGTATAATGTTAATTACCCTAAATTTTTTTTAAGGTTACAATTGGTTTAGTAGTTTTATGTGTAATGTATCAAAATGAACATATTTATATTCTGAAGTCAATAGTAGGATATAGCCAAATACAATCTTGAGGATTTATAATTAAATTCACAATTTGAAGTAAAATGTGGAATCTATACGCAAATATTGTGTTTAGTTACTACAAAAATTAGTGAACCAATTCCTATCTATTAACATATCTACAAACTATACAAAATATGATTTAATTTGGTTAAACAAAGAAGGTGTTTAACACAAAAATGCATGATTTGTTAGAAATCTTATATGTGTGTTTAAAGGACGTATGCATCATAATATTTGTGGGTTTTAACATTTCTCTAATTTAAAATGAAATATATGGTTGTATTTTCTTGAGATATCCTCGAATGCTAAATGAAATGGAACTAAAAATGTTGAGATATTTTTATACTATTGTAGATAGGATGTTAATAAATCCTATGTTGTATCCTCATGTTTGATTTTATGATGTGATTGTTATCATTGAAGTATGTATGTTAATTTGCACAATTCTATTACTTCTAGCAGTTTTACTTGATTAGATTCCCTATAGCTGGGCCAGGTATCTTTTATGTCAGGAAAGATTCTGGGGAAGCATAATTGCTTCGTGGTAGGGTGGAAACACACTCCCACAATATTCTTTCCCTTGATGACTTATGTGAATAGGTTTCTAAAGCTTTCTTCAGGAAGAGCTTTCCTTTACAGTGCTATATGCTTATTAGAATTCGACATGGTGGTATTTCTATACTTTGATGTTTACATTTATTAGTAGAAATGGAAGTTTATATTTGATCTAATTCTAATCTTACATTGTTTGTATTTGATAGTTGGTCGATATCTCTTTGATTTGGTATTTAGACAAGTTGGTCGAAATCTTTTTATTGAGTCGATATGACATTTGTTATTGTGATTATGCTAGTACATTCGACAGAGGGATGACATTCCACTTTTGTTGGACTTAGAGGTATTCCTTATCTTTTCAACTATTTTGGTAATAATTCTACTTCTTTTATTCATATATTCTCAGAAATCTCTTTGTATCTAGTCACTTTGTATATTTGACCTTTGACTTGTTGACCGACTCCATTGTCTTAAATGAAAATTGCTAATGTGACTTTTGTGTTGAAAATTCAATCCTTACACAATCAATTATCTAGGAATCTCCCTTCAAGTCTAGCAAGATGTATCACTTTGGAATTGGGTGACTTGACATATAATAGACTAGAGGGAAATATACCTCTTGAATGTTCAAATGTTACAAATCTCCAATTTTATTTCAATATTTGTAACAATTTTTTACAAGGTTCTATTTCAGTAATGAGTAAAATGATAGTGGTCCAAGGTATAGATGTTCCCCTCAACAACTTTTCAGGAAAGATTCTAGTTGTCTTATTAAGTTGTGCAAACTTGTAGTATTTGAATATTTGCTGGAATTCATTTGATGGCCCAATACCATCATCACTCACAAGTCTAAAAAATCTATAGGCTATTGATCTCTCAAGCAACAATTTAACAAGTGCAATCCCAGTGGATTTCTAGTAAATGAAGATGCTTCAATATATCAATCTTTCTTCAAACAACTTAACAAGGGAAGTTCCAAATAGAAGATTTTTTGCAAGAATTAATCAGTCAGTAGTTTTTGGAAATGTCAGCCTCTATGGCAGTTGGATTTATTTACAACCATGCTTTGATTCCAAACACAAACAGATCCTGGTCTCTAAAAATGTGATAATACCAATTGTGATTAGCATAGCAATCTTCATCATGTCTTGTGTATTGTTTCTAATTTTCTATGGGAGGCATACAAATCAAAATATTTCAAACCTCAACTTTGGACCTGAAATGATTTCATATGAAGAACTTGTAGTTGCAACTAGTGGGTTTAGCCAAACCAATCTAGTAGGAGTTGGTGGCTTCGGATTTGTCTATAGAGGAGTTCTCAATGGTGGTACAAATATTGCTGTTAAAGTTCTCAATTTACAAGATGAAAATGCTCTACAATGTTTTGAAAGGGAATGTAATTTTCTAAAAAGATTTTGACATCATAATGTGATCAAAATCATTTCATCTTGTTCTAACCTTGATTTTAAAGCTTTGATTCTTCCATTCACGTCAAATGGAAGTTTAGAGGGATGGTTATATCCTGAGGAAGGAGATGAGTGCAAATTAAATTT
This sequence comes from Chamaecyparis obtusa, assembly GCA_027943335.1. Classification (NCBI taxonomy): domain Eukaryota; kingdom Viridiplantae; phylum Streptophyta; class Pinopsida; order Cupressales; family Cupressaceae; genus Chamaecyparis; species Chamaecyparis obtusa. Next base: position 582,462 of record BSBK01002604.1, on the reverse strand, counting down.
GGGTGACTGGTTAAGAATAGAAAAGGAGATAACACAAGGAATAAAATATCTACATCATCATTGTTTTGTGCAAGTCATTCATTGTGATCTAAAACCCAACAATGTGTTATTAGATAATGACATGACTCCACATGTAGCAGAATTTGGCATTACAAGACTCTTATTTGAGAATTCAACAAATTTATTGACTTCTACAAATCACTAAAGGGATCTATTGTCTACTTTGCACCAGGTATAAATTTTTTTATTATTTCAATATTGATTATATTTGAATGTTTTAAACTTTATATTACTATTTCATATTGTTAGGAATAGTCCCAAGAGATAACTGAGAGGGGGGGGGGGTGAATCAGTTATCTACAAGTTTCAATTCTTTCTCCAATTAAATATACTTAAACATAAAGCATAGACACAATGAAAGAACACATGAACACAACACTAATATTTTGGTTACAAGAAAACCCAAATAGGCAAAAACCCCGATGGGACTTGATACCCACTAATATTCTATACTAGTGTATAATGATCCTTGTTAGAAGATCCTTTACCCTGTTAGGAGTAGCTTTATAATATATGAATTACAGTAGACCTGGTTAAGGGTCAGACCCTATTAGGGAAGAGGATGCACTATCTGAGAGATCACTGCTCAAAGGGCCGAAGGCTACAACCTTTTGAATAACAGATACACACTATATCTAGGTCTTGGTGAACTGTTCTTTCACCTACTAAATGGATTAGTTCCAATGAATAGCACACATATTCTACTTGGTCACATTGACCTTCTTCTAATGGCTCAACACTTCACACACTCTTCTCTACTCTGCTTAATCAACCATGAACCACACTTCAGCAATCACAAATGACTACCTATAAATATACTTCCTCTAAATGATATGATTAGGTCGGCCCATTAGAACCAAATTGAAATCATAATAGAGAAACCATAATAAACTCCAACAAACATTCATTAGCTCTATTATGCACACAACATAAAATGGGATGTGTCTAAATAAGATAATTGTAGACGCACGCTACACATTGTCAGCTCTACCAAAACAACTGTAACTTACTCTACAAGATAAATTAACTCATGCGCTCTTAACCGAACATCAAAAACTCATCTCTAACCTTAAATCCAAGGGTGCATACCATAAAGATAGGCACAACTCATGAACCAATAAAATCTCTATCAGCTCTGCTAAACAAACATTGGAAACTCCTACTTGCAAATAGCGACTGCATAACTTCACCTGCGTTCATCATCAGACCATGTGTCCATGAACTTAACATCACTAACATGTCTACGACATATATCCAAGGGTGCATGCCCATAGGACAAATTTATGGACAACCATACACAGAACACTACTTATAACTCTGTCAGGAACACTGCTGACACAAGTTGTTGTATAACTGTCTGTACTCACATTCAACCTCTACACCCATGATATCATTTTGATATCATGTCCATGCAATATATATAGAAGGATTACTACATAAGACTTTCACACATACTACTTTTCATATGTTGTCATCAATGACAAACATATAGTCAGTACTTTCCTACTAGCAAATCTCCAATAATCTCCCCCTTTGGCATTGATGGCAACATGTGGAATGAAAAACCACCATCAACCCAAATGAATAATACTTTTATAACATTCTCCATTTCCTCAACAAAACTCCCCCAAAGATGAAACCTCCATCTACTGCAATATATTCCAACATTCTCCATTTCCTGAACTACTACCATAACTGAATACTACTCATCCTAAGTACATTACTCCTATTTTTCATGACTCTATATACTACTCCCCCTTTGACATCAATCGAAAAGGGTGTCAATCATTTTAACCACTGATACTACTCCAAAAGTAGAGTAGTCAACCTTCCATCAGTCCCAGAGGACTGATGCCATTCCTGCTTCCTTTTAAGAGAATCATGGAAGGGAATTACTCTCAACTTCCCCCTAAGATACTCAAAAGTATCCTTAGGGAAGGGCTTTGTGAATATGTCTGCCAACTATTCCTTAGCATTCACATAGTCCAACCTAACTTCTTTTTCTACCACTTTCTCTCTTAGGAAGTGATACTTGATCTCAATGTGCTTTGTCTTTGCATGCATCACAGGGTTTTTAGACATATTGATAGTGTTGGTGTTATCATAGTGAATAACAATAGGATAATCAATCTAAATTCCAAAATCTTTTATCATCTGCTTGGTCCACACAATTGTAGAAAAATTTAGGGCTGCTGCAACATACTCCACTTCTATTGTTGACTGAGAAATACAATTTTGTTTCTTGCTTGTCCAAGTGACAAGTCTATCACCAAGAAACACTGCTCCTCCTGATGTACTCTTTCTGTCATCAACACATCCTACCCAATCTGTATCAGTGTATACATGAAGCTCAACATTTTCTAAATTGGGATACCGTAAACCATAGTCTATAGTGCCTTGTAAGTATATGAATATCCTTTTTACTCCCATGAGGTGACTTTGTTTAGGCTCTACTACAAATCTTCCAACTATGCCAACTACATTTGAAATATCAGGTCTAGTCTGAGTAAGATAAATAAATTTACCAATTAGACTTGTATAATGTTATATCAATTGGTGGTGAGTCATCTTCCTTTGTAAGCTTGCATCCAGTAATCATAGGGGTTCCTACTGGCTTGCAATCATCCATCTTGAATTTCTTTAATATTTCTTTCACATACTTAGACTGATTAATGAATATACCTTTCTCTTTCTATTGCACATTCAATCCTAAAAAGTATTTGATAGGACCAATCATACTCATCTCAAATTCATTTTGCATCTCCTTAGCAAATTTAGTACTAAGTTTTTCATTACCTCCAAAGATAATGTCATCAAAAAATATAGCTACAAGTAACAAACCTTCAGATGTCTCTCTAATTAATAGATTACAATCTGCTACTCCTTTCTTGAATCTAATCTCTGTTAAGTATCCATCTAGTCTCTCATACCATGCTCTAGGGGCTTGCTTAAGTCCATAGAGGGCCTTCTTCAATCTGCATACCATATCAGGTCTGTTTGATAAGGTGAATCCTTTAGGCTGCTCAATGTATACTTGTTTCATATCTCCATTCAAGAATGCTAACTTGACATCCATCTGATACACTTTAAAGTTTTTGACTATAGCATAAGCTAGAAACAACTTAATAGCCTCTAATCTACTCATAGGTGCAAATGTGTCTGAATAATCAATGCCTTCTCTTTGCCCATAACCTTTACATACTAATCTTGCTTTGTTCCTTACTACTGTACCATCTTCATTCATATTATTTCTGAATATCTACTTAGTACCAATCACATTCTTATCACTAGGTCTTGGGACCTGTTCCCAAGTGTCATTCTTAATGATCTAATCAAGTTCTTCTTTTATATCATCATGCCAATCTGAATCTTTATGTGCATCTTCAACACTTAAGGGTTCAATCTGAGATAATAAACATATCGCATCATTGCTAGCTGAGTTCTTTGCTTGTGATCTTGTCAAGACTTTTGCGCTCTGATCTCCAATAATGTCCTTCTTGGAATGATTTCCAAATGTAAAATTTGGAACCTTAGCTGTTGCTAACTCATTAGCCTTAGGATTCTCTTCCTCACTTGTCTCAAGGTCATTGAACAACACATCAATGCTGTCAAACATTTCTTTAATAACTGTCTCACTAGAAGAGGGTCTGGGTTCTTCTTCAATCATGGGTGAGTAATCATGATATCTTACTTGAACCATAAAATTTTCATCAATATTAACATGAGCACTTTCAATTATGTTTTTCAATCTTAAATTGAAACATCTATAAGCTTTACTTTTAGTAGAGTAACCAAGGAAAATACCTTCATCACTTCTTACATCAAACTTGCCTATTGCTTCTTCCCTCTTGATGTAGCACTTGCTTCCAAAGATTCTGAAGTATTTTACTATGGGAACATTACCAAACCATAGCTCATAATGTGCTTTGTCAGCGCCTGGCCTTAGCTAAATTCTATTGATTGTGTAGACTATTGTATTAACCGCATCTTTCCAATAGGTGTGGGAAACCTTTCCTTCTATCATAATGGTGCACGCTGTATCAAGAATGATCCTATTCCTTCTCTCTGCAATACCATTCTACTGAGGTGTTCTAGGTGCACTTAACTATCTCTTTATGCCATGTTCTTCACAAAAATCATAAAATCTATCAAAGGTGAATTCTCCTCCTCTATCTGATCTCAAACATTTTATCTTTAATCCAGATTCATTCTAAACTTTAGCTTTGAATATTTTGAACTTATCAAATGCTTCTAACTTATCTTTCAAGAACACAACCCACATCATCCTAGTATAATCATCAACAAATAAAATGAAATACCTTTCACCATAGTATGATCTTGTTTGAGTTGGTCCACATAGGTCTATATGGATTAGATCCAACTTGTTTTCTGTTGAATTGTACGTACTCCTAAATGAAATCCTCACATGCTTTCCCATCAAACATTCTATGCATATAGTATCAACTGGCTTTGCTATGCTAGGTAGATCTCTTACTGCCTTAACATTTCTTATCTTCACTATGTTATCAAAATTGATATGACATAGTCTTTTGTGCCACAACCAATTGTCATCAACTTTAGCAACAAAATAACTTGTTTCTAAATTGAGTTGAAAAACATTACCTCTTTTCTTTGAGCCTGATGCAATCATAACACCATCCTTGATGCTAATGATGCATTTGTCATCTTTGAATTCCAACTGATATCCTTTTCCAAGTAACTGTCCAACACTTAGAAGGTTATGTTTCAAACCATCAACATAGAGAACATCATCAGTACTATTCTTTCCATCCAGAGTGATGGCTCCTCTACCAACTATTGGTTTAGGAGTGTTATCTCCAAATATAACCATCCCACCATTGTATTTGTCCAAATGAACAAATCTTCCTTTATCACCTATCATGTGATGTGAGCAACCACTGTTTATAATCTAGTCTATCCTAATCTCTGCTTGGGAAATCAATGCTAGTTCTTGATTTACTTTCTCATTTTTAGGAACTAACTTATCATTCATTTTGTCTATAATAGAAATGAATCAAATTTCTTCTTCACCTAATTCATCATCTGAGACTCCATCTCCAACAAAGTAATATTCCTTGGAGTACTTAGGCTTGTAATTCCTTTTGAACTTCCTAGCTTTAGTAAGACACTTAGATGCAAAGTGACCTATCTTGTTACATGAAAAGCACTTGAAAGGAAATAGACCTTCATATTTTCCTTTTCCTTTCTTTTCTCTTTTAGCAACCATAGCAATAAAATCATCTAAAGTTTTCTCTTCATCATCATCATCAAAATTACTAGAAGTGTTTGTAGATTTCTTACTATGAATTGTTGCTTTGAAGGTTGTCTCACTTTTAGGTTCTATCTTCAACCTTGAAATCCCAAAAGCTGAGATTTTTTTGATCAAGGTCTCTCTCTTGAAATTAGATGTAAGTTGCATGGTCTCATCAAGGATATTGATCTTGCTTTCATATTCTGGAGTGAGAGTAGTCATCAATTTGTCCGTAATATCTTCTTTTGAGATCTCTCCACCATTGTCCCTAATTCTAGCAACTGCTTCACTGATCCTTTGATTATAAGCTCTAATGTTTTCTTCAAATAGAATCTCTAATGCATTGTATCTTTTCTTCCAAGTTTTTCTGTGTGCATCCTTTGCTTGCATATCTCCTTCAAACATGTCTTCAAGGTGCTTCCATATCTTGTTTGTGGTGTCTACCTTCTTTAACTCTGAGAACTCACTATCTGATAGAGCACTGATAAGGGCTTCTTTGGAAAAAATATTTTGATGAAACAATTCCTTTTTTCTTTCAGTAGCATCATCCTTTCCAAGATCTTTTATGGTAGATATCTTGGCTGCATTGACAGTTACATTAAAAACTTCAAAAGCTATGCACTACAAATGGGTCACAATCTTGTTCTTCCAATCAAGATAATTCTCTCCATCAAACTTAAGACTCTCTTTCCTAAAGTATGCCATCTGATCAACCTCAAGCTATTAAACTTCTGATGAAGGGTGCTCCCCTTACAAACACATAACAGAAACAGAGAAGCAACAACAATATGCAAGAATAGAAAATGGGCTTCTTATTATCTCCACAAATGTAGAATTACAAATTTTAGAATTACAATATGCAAAGCCGCATGGGCATTTTTCCTTACAATATTCTGTAGGAAAAAGCCTCAAATTATTACCTAGATCTACTTTGAACTACTCTGAACTGCCTAAGACAACACTACAGCCTCCCATATATAGGCAATTTTCTACTGCCTGGGAAGGTTCTAGAATTCAAGCCAAAAAAGGGCCGACCAAACTTAGAACTATTTTATTTTACAATTTATAACATCAAAGTTGGCTCAAAATAACTTTTGAAACCCAAACAAAAATTTTGAAGGAAAATTATTTTTTGCCATTTCAGGTCACCTAACTTTCGGAGACCATAAGTCATCACCCGTTGACCCGATTGACTACTATAACCCCATTTAAAAAATGCCACAAAGTGCTCTATAGGTGTGACCCACGCAAGCACCCATCACCCAAACTTTTAGCCTCATCTAGGACCTCTAAAGCCTTCAAAACTAAGCTCAAAGTTTCTGTACCCTGCTGCTAATACCGAAAATCTTCGATATCTACAAAGCTAGACTTGATCTATCAATGTAAATTTACTGGTAGGCTAATATGACCAAAATGAACCTCTAGGGAAGAAAATAGAACATTATGAGCACGAACGAAAGATTACCAAAAATAGCAACTTTCCAAAAATAACAGCTCTACACAAGATAGCCCTTATTGAAAATAAAACCAGAAATATTTTTTGGTGATGCAAGATTGCTCTTACACCTAGGATGCTCCTACATCAGACACCCAGGGTAATTTGAGAAGTGACCTTATCATGACTCAGGTGTGAAGAGGGAAACCAAGACGGTTAACCTCCTCCCTTGTTAGCCATGATGAATCTTCAATAGGTCATCCTTTCCATTTGACCAAATATTCTTCATAAATCTTATTCCTTGTGCTTCTGCGAACATGACTATCCAGTATGTCCTCAATCTCTTTGGTATCTGAACTACTTATTGGAATACTCCAATGTACCGTAGTGATCTCATCTTCAACACCTCCCTCATGATACTCTGTCAAATCTAAAATGTTGAACACTGGTGAAATATTCAGCTCACTAGGCAATTCTACCTCATATGCATTTCTTGATTCATGCTTTCTCAGTATCTTGCATGGCCCAAACTTCTTCATTTTCAACTTGTTATATGTACTAACTAGAAATCGCTCCTTTCGCAAATGAACCATGACTTCATCTCCAACCTAAAATTCTTTATGTCTTCTTTTCTCATCACTGAACCGGTCAACCGTTTTATGAGAATCAATTACAATCATGTAACAAGCCATTCTTAGCTTACAAATCACTGAATCGGTGAACTGTTTGATGAGAATCAACTACAATCACATAACAAGCCATTTTGCGCTTATAAATAACTGAATTGGTCAACCGCTTGATGAGAATCAAATACAATCACGTAACAACCCATTTTAAGCTTACAAATCACCGAATCGGTCAACTATTCGATTAGAATCAGCTACAATCACATAACAGGACATTCTAAATTTACAAATCATTGAATTGGTCAACCGTTCGATGAGAATCAATTACAATCACGTAACAAGCCATTCAGAGCTTACAAATCACCAAATCAGTCAACCATTCGATGATAATGAATTACAATCACGTAACAAGCCATTCTAAGATTACAAATCACCAAATCGGTCAACTATTTGATGAGAATCAGTTATAATTACGTAACAAGCCATTGTGGGCTTACAAATCATGGAATCGATCACCTGTTTGATGAGAATTAATTACAATCATGCAACAAGCCATTCTGAGCTTACAAATCATCAAATCGATCTACCATTCGATGAGAATCAGCTACAATTATGAAACAGGCCATTTTGAGCTTACAAATCACCGAATCGGTCAAATGTTCAATGAGAATCATCTACAATCACGTAACTAGCCATTTGGAGGTTACAAACCACTGAATCGGTCAATCGTTGGATGAGAATCAACTACAATCACGTAACAAGCCATTCTGAGCTTACAAATCACTGAATTGGTAAACCGTTTGATGAGAATCTATTACAATCACGTAACAAGCCATTCTTAGCTTACAAATCACCGAATCGATCAATCGTTTGATGAGAATCATTTACAATCACGTAAGAAGTCATTCTGAACTTACAAATCACCGAACTGGTCAATCGTTCAATGAGAATTACCTACAATTATGTAAGGAGCCATTCTAAGCTTACAAAACACTGAATCGGTCAATAGTTCGATTAGAATCAGCTACAATCATGTAACAAGCCATTCTGAGCTTACAAATCACCGAAATGGTCAACCGTTTGATAAGAATCAATTGCAATAATGTAAAAAGCCATTTTGAGGTTAAAAATTACTTAATTGGTCAACTGTTTGATGAGAATTAGCTACAATCATGTAAATGCCCATTCTTAGCTTAAAAATCACCGAATTGGTCAACCGTTCGATGAGAATCAACTACAATCATGTAACAACCCATTTCAAGTTTACCAATCATCGAATCTGTCAACCTTTCGATGAGAATAAGTTACAATCTCCTAAGAAGCCATTCTGAGCTTACAGATCAGAAAAACGGTCAACCATTCGATGAGAATCAATTGCAATTAGGTAACAAGCCATTCTGAGCTTAAAAATTATTGAATCGGTCAACTATTCGATGAGAATCATTTACAATCACGTAAGAAGCCAGTCTAATCTTACAAATCATTGAATCGGTCAACCGTTTGATGAGAATCAACTGTAATCATGTATCAAGCCATTCTGAGCTTACAAATCACTGAATTGATCAACCGTTTGATGAGAATCATTTACAATCACATAACAAACCATTCTAACCTTATAAATCACCGAATCGGTCAACTGTTCGAAGAGGATCTGATCTGATCGCCAGTCAAGAGGAAGTATCAGAGCTGGGCCCTACTATTCTAAGGCTCAATTTATATTAATTAAATAGATGGACTGACAGATATGAGCTCAGGGATAGGGATTTCAAAGCATTTCTATTACTGATTGTAGCTGTATTCTTTTCTAATTAAAATCATGTAACAAGCCATTTTGATCTTATAAATCACTGAATCGGTCAACCGTTTGATGAGAATCAATTATAATCATGTAACAAGCCATTCTTACCTTACAAATTACTGAATCGGTCAACCGTTCGATGAGAATCATCTACAATCACATTGTTAACAAGCCATTCTTGATCCAGGAGCATCCTGGGTGTAAGAGCAATCTTGCATCACCCAAAAATATTTCTATTTTCTTTTCAATAAGGGCTATCTTGTGCAGAGCTGCTATTTTTGGAAAGTTACTATTTTTAGTAATTTTTCGTTCATGCTTAGAATGGTCTGATTTCTTCCCTGGAGGTTCATTTTGGTTATATCAGTCTGCCAATAAAGTTTCATGGCTAGATCAGGTCTAGTTTTTAAGATATTGAAGGTTTTCGATATTGGCAGCAGGGTACAAAAACTTTGAACTTAGTTTTGAAGGTTTTAGAGGCCCCGGTTGAGGTCAAAAATTTGGGTGACAAGCATTTTGCATAGTTCAAGCCTGTAGAGCACTTCGTGGCATTTCCAGAATGGGGTTATAATAGTCAATCGGGTCAGCGGGTGATGACTTATGGTCTCCGGAAGTCGGGCCACCTAAATTGGTGAAAAATGATTTTCTTTCAAAATTTATGTTCGGGTTTCAAAAGTTGTTTTGAGTCGACTATGATGTAATAAAATGTAAAATAAAATAATTCTAAGTTTGGTCGGCCTTATTGGCTAAAATTCTGGAACTTTCCCAAACGGTGGAAAATTGCCTATATAAGGAAGGCTGTATTATTGTCTTAGGCAGTTCAGAGTAGTTCTGGGGTAGTAAGTCTGGGTATTGATTCGAGGCTTTGGCCTACAGAATATTGTAAGGGAATTGCCCATGTGGCTTTGCATGTAAGAGTTTTGAATTTTGAAATTCCACATTTATGGAGATAATAAAAAGCCCATATTCTGTTCTCGCAAATTGTTGTTGTTTCTTTGTTGCTGTTATGTGTTGGTGGTATTAAGGGGAGCACCCTTCATCAAGTGGTATCAGAGCGGGAGTTCCTGAGTGTGTAAACAGATCACTGATTGTGAGACAATTTTCACCAGGACCGTGGGTTAGGGTTTCTGTGTAAATAGATCACCGATTGTGAGGCAGTTTGCACTAGGACCGTGGTTAGGGTTTCAGCAAGCAGCACGAAAATGCCTCCATGAAGAGAACGAGGTAGAAGAGCTAGTGTTGTGACACCTGAGGTTAGAGAGCTCCAGAGACAAATGCGAGCATTACAAGAGTAGATTCGTAGAGGAATGAATCTTAATGTAAGAGAAGAAAGTGATGATGAAGCGGAAGAAAATTTTGATCAGGAAGGAGAAGGTGAACTTCTTAACCCAGAAGAAGAAAGGCTTTTTTGAGCCCTTTCCAAGATCGGGAAGAGACCTAAGATCGAGGTTCCTACATTTTCAGGGAATCTTAACCCAGAAGAATTGATCAACTGGATCAATGAATGTGAAGAATATTTTGAGTATGAGGATGTTGAGGACCCTGATAGGGTCAAATTTGTGAAGGCAAGACTCAAAGGTCATGCAAAGATCTGGTGGCAAGAGGTTCAGTTGGAGAGAAATAGAAGAGGGAAAGATAAAATCACAAGATGGGATCGAATGGTGGACAAATTGAAGTGACAATTCATTCCCATTGATTATGAGCTCGATCTACTAAAAAAAATGCAAAGTTTGAAGCAAGCGGGAAGATCTGTTCAGGAGTATACAAAGGAGTTCTATCGAATCCTCATCAGAACAGGCCATGCAGAAGCTGATAAGGAGAAAGTTGCCCATTACTTTAATGGGTTAAGGCCAAGCATTCAGGAAGAGTTGAGTCTAGTTTGAATGAGCAGTATTGAAGAGGCATATCAGTTTGCCCTAAAAGTAGAAGAAAAGCTTAACAAAAAATTTGAGAGCAAACAAAGTGGAAGAGGTCGTGGTGGAAGATCTAGTGGACGGTCATATGGAGGCTGAAATGAAGATCCAAAAAAGAAGGATGAAGCCAGTAGCAATCAGAAGCAAAGGGGAAACAATTCCAATCATTTCTAGGATCAAAGTAATAGAGATCAGAGAGGAAGAGGAAGAGGACAAGGATCTGGAAGAGGAGGCTTCCGTGGAACATGTTTTCACTGTGGAGAAGAAGGTCATAGGGCAATTGAATGTCCTCAGCATCAAGGAAGGATAGATAGGAGAAATGAAGGCCAGGCCAGAGTTGCACATGTAGATGAAGATGCCAGATCCTCACATTCTAAAGATGCTGAAAGAGGGGAAACATTGATTAACAGAAGAGTTCTGTTGAGTATTGAAAATGAACCTGAACAAAGGAGGAGCCTATTTCGCACTAGGTGCAAGTGTGAGGGTAAGTGTTGCAATGTGATTATTGATAGTGGTAGCACTGATAATTTGGTCTCAGAAGAGATGGTGACAAAATTGAAGCTCAAGAGGCAGAAACACCCACATCCATATCGGATTGCTTGGGTACAGGATGACCACAAGGTCATGGTCAGTGAATAGTATATAGTGAAGTTCAAGATTGGTGGGTACCAAGATGAGGTACTATGTGATATCATCCCTATGGATGCATGCCATATGTTATTGGGTAGACCTTGGCAGTTTGATAGATGTGTTGTGCATGATGGTCATGCGAATACCTATTCCTTGACAAAGGATGGGGTGTGGCATAAGCTAAAGCCATTGAAGGAAATAGAAGAAAGGGTATGTGGTAATGCAAGAATAACTTTTGTTGATGGAAGAAAGTTCCTAGATGGTATGAGGCATGAACATATGTGTTTTTCTTTAATTCCAAAAGATGGTAAAGAAGAAGTAGAAGATGTACCTGTAGAAGTTGCAGGTTTGCTGAATGAGTTTCAGGATATTGTGCTTGATAATGTACCTGATGGATTACCACCAGTGAGGAAGATCAGTCATCAGATGGATTTGATCCCAGGAGCTAGTTTGCCTAATAAGGCAACACACAGAATGACACCTGCAAAAAGTGAAGAGTTGAATAGGCAAGTGAATGAATTATTGTAGAAGGAGTTGATTCGAGAGAGTCTAAGTCCCTGTGCTGTACCTACTGTACTAGCACCAAAGAAAAATGGTGAATGGAGGATGTGTATAGATTCTAGAGCTATAAACAATATCATAATCAAGTATAGGTTTCCATTGCCACAGATGGATGATATTATGGACTATTTGAGTGGAGCTGTGTATTTCTCCAAGATAGATCTGAAGAGTGGATATCATTAGATTTGGATTAGAGAAGGAGATGAGTGGAAGATTGCCTTCAAGACAAGAGGACTATATGAATGGTTAGTCATGCCTTTTGGGCTAACCAATGCACCGAGCACTTTCATGCGACTCATGAACGAGGTTCTGAAGGAGTTTCTGGGTAAGTTTGTCATTGTTTACCTAGATGATATTTTGACCTTTAGTAAGACATTGGAGGAGCATATGATACATATTCATATGGTATTTGAGAAGCTGAGAGAAGAGAAATTGTTGATTAATTTGAAGAAGTGTAGTTTTGTGAAGAAGGAATTAGTATATCTGGGATTTGTAGTTTCAGTAGAAGGTCTAAAAATGGACCCAGAGAAGGTGTAGGCTATCCTTGAATGGCCTACCCTAAGGAGTGCTACTGAGGTAAGATCTTTTCATGGTTTGGCTAGCTTTTACAGAAAGTTTATCAAAAATTTTAGTAGTATTTGTGCACCCTTGACTGAGACAATGAGAGGGGATAGAAAAGAGTTCAAATGGACTAATGGGGAAAAAAAGAGTTTTCAATTGTTGAAACAAAAAGTTACAGAACAACCTATTTTAGCACTTCCAAATTTTAATAAGGTGTTTCAAGTAGATTGTGATGCTAGTGGTACTGCAATAGGAGCTATTATGAGCTAAGAAGGTAAACCTATTGCTTATTTCAGTGAGAAGTTAAATGATGCCAAGAGAAAGTATTATGTTTATGATTAGGAATTTTATGTTATAGTTCAGGTATTAAAGAAGTGGAGACACTATCTGCTTCCTAAGGAGTTTGTTTTGTATACTGATCATCAAGCATTGCAATATTTGAACAGTCAAGGAAAGTTGAATCAAAGGCATTTGAAATGGGTTGAATTTTTGTAGAGTTATACATTTGTTTTGAAACACAGGAGTGGGAAGTCTAACAAGGTTGTAGATGCGCTTAGCAGAAGGCAATTGTTGCTGATAGAGATGTAGATTGAGGTGGTTGGGTTCAATGAACTCAAGAATTTATATCCAGAGGATCCTAATTTTGGGGAAGCTTGGAAAGCTTGTAAAGAACCTGTTACTCTAGACAAGACAAAGTGGTTGGATTTCATCATCCAAGATAGTATGCTATTTAGAGAGAGCCAGTTGTACATTCCACGAAGTTCTATGACGGAGAATCTCATCAAGGAGAAGCATAGCGGAGGATTGGCTGGACATTTTGGTCGTGATAGTTTTATTATTAGCCACAGTTGCAACAAGATGTCAAGAAGTTTGTACAGAGTATGCCAGATGGTGAAAGGAGTGAAGTAGAATATAGGGTTGTATCAGCCATTACCTGTACTAGAGAAGCCATGGGAGGATATCAGTATGGACTTTGTTCTTGGTTTACTGAGGACACAGCGGGGACATGATTCAATTTTTGTGGTAGTTGATAGATTTTTGAAGATGGCACATTTCATTCCCTATAAGAAGACTAATGATGTTGTTCATGTAGCAAAATTGTTTTTCAGAGAGGTGGTGAGACTACATGGTCTACCAAAGAGCATAGTTTCAGATCATGACACTAAGTTTGTTGGATATTTCTGGTGCACATTGTGGAAGAAGTTGAAGACAAATTTGAAATTTAGTTCATCACATCATCCACAGACTGATGGATAGACAAAGGTGGTCAATAGGAGTTTGGGAAATTTGTTGAGATGTTTGGTTGGAGATAAGCCAACAGGATGGGATATGATTTTACTACAAGCAGAATTTGCATACAATAATTCTGTCAACAGGAGCACTGGTAAATCACCATTCCAGATTGTATATGGGAACAGTCCTAGAAATGCATCAGAGTTTAGGAAGCTAAATAAGGGAGAGATAAGTAGTGCTGAAGCTGAGGATTTCGCAAAATAGAAGAACATCCATGAGGAGGTGAGGAAGCACATTACCAAGATGAATGTGTAGTATAAGCCTAAGGCAGATGAGAAAAGGAGGTATAAGGAATTTTAGGTTGGAGATGAAGTCATGGTTCATTTGCGGAAGGAAAGATTTCCAGTTGGTACATATAACAAGTTGAAAATGAAAAAAATTGGACCATGTAAGATACTAAGAAGCATGATTCAGGAAATGCATATGAGGTAGAATTGCCTACTGAGCTGAATATTTCACCAGTGTTTAACATTTCAGATTTGACAGAGTATCATGAAGGAGGTGTTGAAGATGAGATCACAGTAGCACAATGGAGTATTCCAACAACTAGCTCAAATACTAAGGAGATTGAGGACATACTGGATAGTCGTGTTGGCAGAAGCACAAGGAACAGAACATATGAAGAATATTTGGTCAAGTGGAAAGGATGACCTATTGAGGATTCATCATGGTTGTCAAGGGAGGAGGTTAGCTATCTCAGTTTTCCTCTTTAGACTTGAGTCGTGACAGGGTCACTTCTCAAATTACCCCAGGTGTCTAATGCAAGAGCATCCTAGGTGTAAGAGCAATCTTGCATCACCCAAAAATATTTCTATTTTCTTTTCAATAGGGGCTATCTTGTGTAGAGATGCTATTTTTGGAAAGTTACTATTTTTAGTAATTTTTTGTTCATGCTTAGAATGGTCTGATTTCTTCCCTGGAGGTTCATTTTGGTTATATCAGTCTGCCAATAAAGTTTCATGGCTAGATCAGGTCTAGTTTTGAAGATATTGAAGATTTTCGGTATTGGCAGTAGGGTATAGAAACTTCAAACTTAGTTTTGAAGGCTTTAGAGGCCCCGGATGAGGTCAAAAATTTGGGTGACAGACATTTTGTGTGGGTCAAACCTATAGAGTGCTTTGTGGCATTTCCAGAATGGGGTTATAATTGTCAATCGGGTCAGCGGGTGATGACTTATGGTCTCCGGAAGTCGGGCCACCTAAATTGGCAGAAAATAATTTTCCTTCAAAATTTTTGTTCGGGTTTCAAAAGTTTTTTTGAGCCGACTATGATGTAATAAAATGTAAAATAAAATAATTCTAAGTTTGGTCGGCCTTATTGGCTAAAATTCTGGAACTTTCCTAGGTGGTGGAAAATTGCATATATAAGGAAGGTTGTATTATTGTCTTAGGCAGTTTAGAATAGTTATGGGGTAGTAAGTCTGGGTATTGATTTGAGGCTTTGGCCTACAGAATATTGTAAAGGGAACTGCCCATGTGGCTTTGCATGTAAGAGTTTTGAATTTTGAAATTTCACATTAATGGAGAAAATAAGAAGCCCATCTTTTGTTCTCACAAATTGTTGTTGTTTCTTTGTTGCTATTATGTGTTGGTGGTATTAAGGGGAGCACCTTTCATCAATTCTAAGCTTGCAAATCACTGAAATGGGAAACCGTTCGATTAGAAACAATTGCAATCATGTAATAAGTTTACCATTCGATGAGAAACAATTGCAATCATGTAATAAGTTTACCATTCGATGATAAACAATTGCAATCATGTAATAAGTTTACCATTCGATGAGAATCAATTGCAATCATGTATATACACTATTTATGCATGATTAAAAATTGTATACAATAGTATATGCATATACACATGTGTATATACATGCACACACACACACACACACACACATATATATATGTGCATATACACGTGTGTATATGCATGTGTATATATGCATAAATATATATGTGTGTGTGTGTGTGTGTGTGTGTGTGTAAATGCATATATATGCATATATACACATGTATGTATATGCACATGTGTATGTGTATATATACATGTATACATGCACATGTATATATGTACACACATGTATGTGTTTAAACATGTACATAGATTTTTCATTATTTAAAGTTTGTGATATAGATTTTTAAAGTTTCATTATTTAAACATGTACATAGATTTTCATTATTTCAATTAAAGTATGTACATAACTTGTTTCATTATTTAAGTTCATGTACATAGATTTTTCATTATTTCAATTAAAGTATGTATATATATATATATATATATATATTTCATTATTTAAAGTTTGTGATATACATGCACATGTATTTCAATTATATATATATATATATATATATATATATATATATATATATATATATATATATATATATATATATATATATATATATATATATATATATATATATATATATATATATATATATATATAATGAAACCTAATTAAATCTTTAATTAGACATAATTAGACCATATGTATAATAATTTGAAACCTAATTAAACCTTTAATTAGACATAATTAGACCATATATATAATAATTTGAAACCTAATTAAACCTTTAATTAGACATAATTAGACCATATATATAATAATTTGAAACCTAATTAAACTTTTAATTAGACATAATTCTAATTAAAGATTTAATTAGGTTTCATTATATTATATATATATGGTCTAATTATGTCTAATTAAAGGTTTAATTAGGTTTCATTATTATAATACACACACACACACACACACACACATATATATATATATGAAAAACCTTTTCTATTTCCTTATATATGGATATTTGAGTGGACATCTCATGTAGACTATTCTTTGTTTATTTAAATATTTTGGCTAAATTAGAGATATTTGTATTAGACCTAATTATCTACCTTTAATTAGACCTAGTTTCTAACCTTTAATTAAGTTTGACTAATTAACACTTAATATCATGAGTAATAGTCCACCTGCTAGAGTACACCTAGAATATGAGTGCACACAATAGGATGGACCTTAGGCATAATTAGAAGTTAATTTTAACCCATAACAAGACCTTTAAATTATACCTTTAATTTTATACTATTTAATTTACCTAAATATAATTTATACATGTGAGTTTAATGCATACCTAAATTAAATATTTAAGTAATAGGAGAACCCTAATAAATTGAATAGTAATAATGCCTACTTAGCCTGACATATTTTTGAACTTAATAGGACCCCTTAAAGACCAAATTATTCATAATAGCTTGCCCTAATTATCTATGTAATATTCAAGTAATAGGACCCCTTCTAACCTTGTAATTTGATCAAATTTAAAGACTAATTAATGTACCTAATATACGAGCACGTACTACACATGGTCCCCTTTAAGACCTTATTAGACGAGCAATATGCTTAATTTATGACCTCTTAAGACCAAAGTAGACCTATTAGTTCACCTAGATTTAATTAGACCTGCTTATCTATGAAATTAGAAGGCTAGATCATAATTCCTTAGACGGGCCCATAAGACCCCATTAGACCCACTATGAGTAAAACATGACCCCTTAAGACCTATATTTTAAAGCACCTAATTAGACCTAAATTAGTACCTAATTAGAGGTCCAATTAGTTGTTACATGATCTAAATTAGGACCTATAATACCTACATTATATATGACCCCTTTAATACCGAATTAGACCCACTACATGAGTAATATGACCGCTTTAATACCGAATTAGACGGGCACTACACATTAGTAATTTATGACTAGGCTTAAGACAAGTATTAGCACCTAATTAGACCCAATTTTATCAATTTTATCATAACTAGACCCAATTAGACCAGTTGCCCGACCTAATCACACTCAATTAGATAGACCTAATTATATCCTTATGAACTTAATAGGACCTCTTCTAGACCAAATTAGTCATAATAACTACACCCTAATTATCTATGTAATATGAACTTAATAGGAGGTCCCTTCGGACCTTGTAATTAGATAGATCAAATTTAAAGACTAATTAATGTACCTTTAATATACTCACATACTACATGACCCTTTAATCTAGACCTAATTATCTACCTAGAATATGCTTAATTTAAATGAGCTCTTAAGTTGAAGTAGACCTATTAGTTCACCTAGATTTAAATAATTAGACCTACTTATCTATGAAATTAGACCTATTCCTAGATCATAATTCCTTAGACCCCATTTGAGGTCCACTATGAGTTAACATGACCCCTTAAGACCTATATTAAAGCACCTAATTAGACCTAGAAATTTTAGTACCTAATTAGAGGTCCAATTAGTTGTTACATGTACTAATTTAGGTAGATAATTTTAGACCTAAATTAGTACCTAATTAGTACCCAGTTTCTAACCTTGTACTTGAATTTTAGATCAAATTTAAAGACTAATTAATGTACCTAATATATACAAGTTCGTAGTACTACATGACCCAAGTTAAGACCTAATTAGACTCAATATGCTTAATTTATGAGCTTAATTATCTACCTAATTTAACCTATTATGACCTAGAATTGGAGGTCTATTACCTACCTATGATAGGTTATGTACACGACCCTTTTTAAGTCCACATTAGACCTATTAAAATGTTTAATTTACATTTAAAAGTTTACATGTAATTTATGTAATTGAATTTACTTTCAAATAATGTAGTGAAATGTGTGCATAGTATTAAATTTTATTTTTATTTAAAAATTAGGAAAACGTACATGTACATGTGATATATGTAGACAAGTTATTTGACAATTACTTAATTAAAATCTTTCAAGTACATACATATATTCTAGATCTAGATCAGACATATTATTGCACATTGATCACATCATGGCAGATGCACCGATTCCCCCTGCAGAACTATTTTTACGCACTAATAGAGAGATTCAGTGATTGCAAGAATCTATTAATAATCCTTCTAGCTCTACTATCTATAAGAGCACGTGTCAGTCCATCCTTAATAGCTTGATTAGCATTAGGGATGACATTCATAGTACCACTCCCTATGCCCCTGATATGATAGAGGCCATACTTGAGAGGAAGAGACAAGAGGTCAGCTCTAGTATTTCTCTTAAGGAGATATAGGCTTTAGTGCCTAAAGCGACCCTGAAAGTGGAAGTTTTCCCCTCTTATACAGATAAAAATTATGTGAAGGGATATCAGGTTACCAGGTGTGCGGATCCTACTAAATCTGCATTGATATACCCTAGATTTCTAGCTGCCCATGGTCGTTATCTGAATAATGACCAGATTCCACTGTACTTTGCATAGTAGATTTTTGCTGAGGTTCATTTAGGTCATGATGTTAATTACACTAATTTTCCAGGACATCTAGGATAGGGGCGTGGTAGCCTTGCTGATAGAGATGTTTATTGTCGAGCTGATCGACAAAGACTAGTACACAGGGCCATTGTTGGTCAGAGGGCACCTGTTATAGCTCCTTCATTGGGCCTTGTTGTAGATGATGTTATTCGTAGCACCCAGCTTTGAGCTACGATTGATAGTGTGTGGGACATTGTAGCAGCTGCCACATCCATATCTAGTGATCAGGTTGGTCAGTACCTGATTTCTTGACGACACTCCAGATCATCAGGTGGAGTATCCGCTAGCAAGATCGCAAATGACATGTACACTGCAGCAGGCATCCCTTCACTTTCTAGCCTGGAGGGACTTACAGAGGAGATGACACGGGTGACACTGACTAGCTTGGTTGCAAATCTATTGGATGCATATGCATTTATAGCAGCAGAGAATGATATCCCTATATCAGAGGTTAGATCTCATGTGGGTACTGTCAGATACGTTCAGTCACGTCCTTCTCACCTAGACCATGGCCATAGTGGCAATGCTCATGAGGATCCACCTATTGACCACTCTATTGCTGCATAGGGAGAGGCACAGCATACAGACCCTTCAGTCAGTGCAGGTCATCAATTATCTGATGTTGGTCTTGATGATGTTGACTTCAGCATGACCACTATAGGTTATCTAGATTTGTTGACACGTGATGATATGACTTCCATGCCATCTCATCTAGTTAGTCCATTGCATTCATCATTGGAGAGGCGTGTGCAGTCTACTCATGTTCCATATGCAGATTTGAGCTTGGATTAGGCACAACAAAATCTTGATACCTTGGTTGATAGGATTGAGGCTAGTGAATCTAAGTACTATCAGACTTTTCCACCACCTACAGAGGTATAAATCAGATTATATATACACATGTATATTTAATGTTATAATTAAACTTAAATTTAATATTTTAAAAATTTAATGTTATGTTGAATGTATTTATTTTTTGTCTACCAAGATATGCCTCTTGTTACTCCTTCTTTGGGTATTGATCATGTACGTCGTCGGGACTCATTCAATGATGACATTAGTAGTGGACAGGTGAGTAGTTCATGTTTATATATTTTAATGTTTATACATGTATTTTTAACATGTTTAATGTTTACATATGTACACATGTATAACATGTTTATATGTATATAGTTCATGTTTACATGTTTTTTAATAAATATATATATATCTCTTTCTTTGTAGGGATCTGCACATCCTTCACAGCATGATAGTCACTCTGGGTGTGACCGCTTAGTGAGGAGTAGACATGATGAGTCCTAGGCCCACTTTCATATTTGATCATCTAGATATATTTCATATATTACAATATATATATATATATATATATATATATATATATATATATGTTGAACATGTGTTTGATGAGTTCTATATTTCATTTCTAGACTCTACATGACCGATTGATACATGTTTGATGTTATATTTCATTTCTAGATGAGCTTTTGATAGAATGTTTAATGAACTATATTGATGTTTCATTAACTATATTTGACATGAACATGTGTTTGATGAACTATAAATTGATGTTTCATGCATGTATAGATATTATAGAACTTGATTTCAATAGATTACATACATTACACATGAGTTCATGATGTTTGAATTCAATCTAGATTAAACATACATATATACAATTAATTAAATAAATTTGATGAACTTGATTTCAATAGATTGTACATTGTAGTTAAAAATGTGCATGAATGATGTTTGAATTCAATCTAGATTACATGTATACATGTTTAATTTAAATTTGATGAACTTGATTTCAATATATTACATACATTACACATGAATGACATGTTTGAATTTGAAATAGATTAAATGTATGTACATGTGAATGATGTTTGAATAATTTAATAGATTACACATGCATTTATTCAATGTACACATACACACATTCATATTCCAAAGAACTTAGAGTAATTCAATATGAACAAGTACAGATAATTAATTTATATCATATATATATATATATATATATATATATATATATATATATATATATATATATATATATATATATATATATATATATATATATATATATATATATATATATATATATATATATATATATATATATATATATATATATATATATATCCACAAGCATAATATAATTTTTAATTTAATTCAAGCTCCATTCACTATGGGCACCATTAGGAAAGAATGGAGCTAAGAAAACCTCTAGTCTCGCCCGTGAAAAATTTAGTTCAAATCATATTTCATGTGCACGTGATTTAGTCCACATCAAGTGGTTCATCTCTCTCTCGAATAACATTTAATATTCTCTCATGGTCGTCAGTATCAAGTCTCCACTTATGAATGCCACGTCCTGTCACAGGAACAAGAGATAGGGCGGTGGTAATTACAAGATGACTAGACTGATAAACCTTATTGTTAGGTTGATAATCAATAAAATGAATCCCATGTTTAAGTATTTTGGTTTGCTTCAAATATGTTCCTTGCATGACAACTGAACCTACACAATGTGTTCCTCAATGTTAAATATATAAATGTGATAAATACTAACCATATTTAAACAAACTTAAATTTACACTACTAGAACCTGTGGGAAACATAATTCCATCACTTGTTTCATTCTGTGTTAGCTTAATCCTCTCCTTGCAACAATGTAATAAATAGTAACTAACACCTTCCACATTTCCAAGCTCTGCTACTACTGCAAAAATATGTCATGTGCATAATTTAAAGAGAACTTTTAATTTTAGGAACTTGTAAATATAAATTAAACAAACTTTGTTTAAACATTAATTGAGTTTAAATGAATCCTTTTTAAAAACACATGTTCATAAACACACACGTACCAATTTTGATCAAACCTAAAATATGGTCATAATCTGTAGAAATCAATGGAATGTCGTCAAAGCTTTCATCCTAAACATCATTTGTGTTTGTAACATCTAGTGGAACCAAGTTCCATTCACTAACATATCCACATTTTTGGTTGATACATTCGTCATAGTTTCCAGAAATGCAGTCATAACAAAAGCATGAATAATCTCTAGTGCACAATGACCACACATTACTATCTATACTCATAACTAAGTGTAGGGATCTTGTCTTGTCTACTCTCTTGTATCCATGGATTGATCTTTTGTCAACACCTGAACAATACAGAGGTCACATGTAAAAATTAAAGACATATATATATAAGTTAACTCTTGAACAATGATCAGTAAATTTAAAATTAGTACTTGTTATCTCCCAGAATACTCGAAAGGGTATGACTCGATTTGATTGTGATGATGTGTTATCATAATTTGGCACCATAAAATACATCTTGCACCACTCAACCACATCATGAGCATTATTCATATGATATCCTTGATAGTCCAGTTGATACTTTCTTAAAGCACGTTTAATACAAGCTCCTGCACCATCATGCTCTCCCTTTCCATGTCCACTCTCAAAGAAACTCCAAATATGTGGTATCTTTTGGTATCAATGATATCTACATATTGCATAAAATGGTCTTGCTAATTTAAATTGTGCTGCACATCCATCCGACCAAACAAAATGCTTTTCAATTTTGATGTCTTTGTTTTCCAAATATCCAAAAAATGTCTTAGAGCAATGCTCGACAAAATGTATGTCATGCTCTTTATCATCACTAATGTAAAAGTGATATTCTTTCTTTATGACTCGTGCTTCATATGCACTTTCAACACCATCTAAATCTAATTGTGCATGCCGATAACACACATGTACCATGATAGTCACCTGCTTTGTATGGTAGTAGTTGTTTTTGAGATACAAAGGAGTAGTTCTTTGCAAAATCAACAACTAATAAAATCATTCCAATTGGAAAAGATTCATTTTGTATTTGGAATTGTTCTTCCTACCATTTAGCAAAAAAAACATGTCGTATGTATGGTTGAATCAATTTACAAAAATTCTCCATAAATGTTGCAACAGGTATCTCATCTTCTACATATTCCAACCATGTTGATTCTTTCCTGACTTTTGTTTCAGACTTTATGTACTTGTATCTCTTACATTTTATCATCCTCGCCGTGACAATATCTTCATGTCTCAAAGGAAATTTAGCCAAATCCCTGCATGTTTGACAAGTTCCTCTTATGCAATCTATTTTAGGTATTTCATGATCAATTGATTTTTTACATAAGATTGATGTTATGAATTGACTTGGACATTTAGGAAAATCATTTTGAGAACCAACACTTTCTTCTATCATCTTTCTAAACCCTTGGTAGTAGAGATCGAATTCAATGTGATATCGACAACAAGAAGTTTCAAAAGATTTATTTATCTTTACAAAAAATGGCTTTAATCTTTCAAACATTGTTTGTCCAATCTTAATGTCAGGATTTGAGTCACAAAATGAGAGATACAATTCATGTTGTGTGGTGTCCAACCAATGTTTTGTGTGCTGGAAATATTCCTTAGGCCCAATCCTCTTCTTGATAAAATCTCTTGTATTTGGTGAAGGATGAGTATGATCAGTCCAAAATGACGTAAGTAAGTTCCTATTTGTTTCATTAATTCTATCAGGTCGAGGAGCTCTACACATTAGTGCCCAATTACCTTCCAATGTAGTATCATCTAAATTGATTCTTCTTTTCAAATAGTGTGTCATTGTCTTCCTATTGTACCCGATCTGAGATGAAAGTGAATAAATTTGTCTTCAAGTTGGGACATATTTTTATTTAAAATAGATGTTAGTATCACTCTTCTTGAAATGGACCTATCTGTAGATCTACTTGTTTTCCCAATGGAATGCAAACCTTCCTTAACACTGTCAACAATATTTTTTTGTACGTTACTTGATTTTAACTTTTTAAAACTTGCATCTATACCCAATAATTTTAATGGCTCTTTTAACTCATCTTTAAGAAGTGCAATTGATAACAGTTGAGTTTTTTCAAGTGTACCAAGATTCTCAAATTGTTTCATTATTTCCTTAGACTTTTTATTCAATGCCCTCTTCGTAACATTTATGGGTTGTTTAGCATAATCTCTCAATTTTTCCACATCCATTTCAATTAAATGATCTATGCTTTTACGATTAATTTTTCTCTTCAACTGTTGGAGTAGACTATCATTCACATATGTTTCTTGCACTTCCACTGCAAATCAAATAAAATAAAAAAATTTAATATCTCATCTTAAGGGGACCTTCATGAAATAAGTATTTAAAAGCTTTTGAGTTCATGTTCTAACGTATAATAATTTATACATTTTAATGAGAGAAACACATACTTGTTTGACCTTGGGTTAATTCAACTTGGGATGCCCCTTGTCCAACATTTTCATCATCAAAGGCTGCATGTACACAACAAAAATAATAGCTTAGATTCTTACTTCGAAGAGACCCAAAATGTATATTCATCAATAAGAGACTAAATTGAGGTCCAGTGACTAAATCAAGAGATTCAGTGAGAGAAAGAGAGAGACATGTGTACCTTGTGCTTGTTGAGCTTGTGATGACCCTTCTCCAAATTCTAAAGGTTGGGCTTGTTGAGCTTGTGATGACCCTTCTCCAAATTCTGAAGGGTGGGCTTATTGAGCTTGTGATGACCCTTCTCCAAATTTTGAAAGTTGGGCTTGTTGAGCTTGTGATGACCCTTCTCTAATTTTTGAAGGTTGGGCTTGTTGAGCTTGTGATGACCCTTCTCCAACTTCTGAAGGTTGGGCAACTTGTTGAGCTTGTGATTCTTGAGCATTTCCTACACATGTACATATGAAGCATAAATTAGGTCAAATAGGTCATAATTGAATCTAATATGTCCTAATTAGGTCCTAATTGTTCCTAATTGGTCATGTAATTAAGTCTAGTTAGTCCATATTTGGTCCTAATTAGTCATAATTGAGTCTAATAGGTCATGTTAGGTACTAATTAGTCCATATTAGGTCCTAATTGGTCCCAATTGAGTCTAATTTAGGTCATATTAAAGGTCCTAATTGGTCCATAATAGGTTCTAATTGGTCCTAGTTGGTCATAATTGAGTGTAATTAAATCAAACAGGTCTTAATTGAATCAAATTGGTCCATATTAGGTCGTAATTGGTCCTAGTTGGTCATAATTGAGTGTAATTAGATCAAATAGGTCTTAATTGAATCTAATAGGTCCTAATTGTTCCTAATTGGTCATAATTAAGTCTAGTTGGTCCTAATTGAGTCTAGTTGGTCCATATTTGGTCCTAATTAGTCATAATTGAGTCTAATAGGTCATATTAGGTACTAATTAGTCCATATTAGGTCCTAATTGGTCTCAATTGAGTCTAATTAGTTTTAATTGATTCTAATAGGTCATATTAAAGGTCCTAATTGGTCCATATTAGGTTCTAATTGGTCCTAGTTGGTCATAATTGAGTGTAATTAAATCAAACAGGTCTTAATTGAATCAAATTAGTCCATATTAGGTCGTAATTGGTCCTAGTTGGTCATAATTGAGTGTAATTAGATCAAATAGGTCTTGATTGAATCTAATAGGTCCTAATTGTTCCTAATTGGTCATAATTAAGTCTAGTTGGTCCTAATTGAGTCTAGTTGGTCTATATTTGGTCCTAATTAGTCATAATTGAGTCTAATAGGTCATGTTAGGTACTAATTAGTCCATATTAGGTCCTAATTAGTCCCAATTGAGTCTAATTGGTCTTAATTGATTCTAATAGGTCATATTAAAAGTCCTAATTGGTCCATATTAGGTTTTAATTGGTCCTAATTGGTCATAATTGAGTGTAATTAAATCAAATTAGTCCATATTAGGCCGTACTTGGTCCTAGTTGGTGATGCAGGAGCATCCCAGGGTAGTTGGCTATCCTGCATGTTTGGGATATTTGATGGAGTTGTGTAGACTTATTCATATGTGAGGGGTTTGGTAGAGTTGGATAAACCTACTTGGGTCTTGGGTAATTGGTTTTCATGCATTTAATGGAACTTGGCATGGTCTTGGTTGCTTAGCATGGCTTAGGAGGAGTTTGACCTTGCTTAGGAATTTGGTGCCTATTACAAGTTGTATAAGTAATTTTCCACAAAGAGTTAGAGGCTGAAAAGTTTAGGGATCGAAGAGGGCCTATATTTCTACCTACAGTTCAAATCATGAGATCCAATTCATTCGGAGCTAGGAGATATCATGATTTTACTAAGACATCTATTTTGGGCATTTAATTGTTGTTGTTGGCCGACTTGTGGCATTTAATTTATGTGTTTGTATTTAATTTATATTTAGGGCCGACCTGTGGCTTAGATTGGTATAAGTAGGGGTTATGGGGGAAGTCTTTAGGCAATATTCATCCACCTGGGAGAAGAGGAGGTGGCTTTGGAGCGAGTTTTGAGGAGAGCTAGTAGTTGTGGCTTGGGAAACAAGGAGATTGCTTGGTGGGCTTGCGAGCACAAGTTTAGATCTTCCTTGGGGGTTCCTACCAGTCCATGGATCTAGGCTAGCTATGGTTTGGTTTGGATCTTACGAGATCTTGTGGATTTTCTATTGTAATTTCATTGTATTTGGCCATAACCCGGAGGGCCTTACAGCTGGGCATGTTGGATGAAAATATAATGATTCTATTATGAGTATTTGCATTGTGTGGTTCTAGATCTTTGTATTGTTATTATATTCTATTGTGTGGTTATTTTCTAGGGGCTAGGACATCCCCATCGGGGATTCTCCTGCCTTACACTGCATCAGTTGGTCATAATTGAGTGTAATTAGATCAAATAGGTCTTAATTGAATCTAATAGGTCCTAACTGTTCCTAATTGGTCATAATTAAGTCTAGCTGGTCCTAATTGAATCTAGTTGGTCCATATTTGGTCCTAATTAGTCATAATTGAGTCTAATAGGTCATGTTAGGTACTAATGAGTCCATATTAGGTCCTAATTGGTCCCAATTGAGTCTAATTGGTCTTAATTGATTCTAATTTACGTCATATTAAAGGTCCTAATTGATCCATATTAGGCTCTAATTGGTCCTAGTTGGTCACAATTGAGTGTAATTAAATCAAAGAGGTCTTAATTGAATCAAATTAGTCCATATTAGGTCGTACTTGGTCCTAGTTGGTCATAATTGAGTGTAATTAGATCAAATAGATCTTAATTGAATCTAATAGGTCCTAATTGTTCCTAATTGGTCATAATTAAGCCTAGTTGGTCCTAATTGAGTCTAGTTGGTCCATATTTGGTCCTAATTAGTCATAATTGAGTCTAATAGGTCATGTTAGGTACTAATTAGTACATATTAGGTCCTAATTGGTGCCAATTGAGTTTAATTGGTCTTAATTGATTCTAATATGTCATATTAACGGTCCTAATTGGTCCATATTAGGTTCTAATTGGTCTTAGTTGGTCATAATTGAGTGTAATTAAATCAAAGAGGTCTTAATGGAATCAAATTAGTCCATATTAGGTCATAGTTGGTCCTAGTTGGTCATAATTGAGTGTAATTAGATCAAATAGGTCTTAATTGAATCTAATAGGTCCTAATTAGGTCCTAATTGTTCCTAATTGGTCATAATTAAGTCTAGTTGGTCCTAATTGAGTATAGTTGGTCCATATTTGGTCCTAATTAGTCATAATTGAGTCTAATAGGTCATGTTAGGTACTAATTAGTCCATATTAGGTCCTAATTGGTCCCAATTGAGTCTAATTGGTCTTAATTGAGTCTAATAGGTCATATTAAAAGTCCTAATTGGTCCATATTAGGTTCTAATTGGTCCTAGTTGGTCGTAATTGAGTGTAATTAAATCAAAGAGGTCTTAATTGAATCAAATTAGTCAATATTAGGTCATACTTGGTCCTAGTTGGTCATAATTGAGTGTAATTAGATCAAATAGGTCTTAATTGAATCTAATAGGTCCTAATTGTTCCTAATTGGTCATAATTAAGTCTAGTTGGTCCTAATTGAGTCTAGTTGGTCCATATTTGGTCCTAATTAGTCATAATTGAGTCTAATAGGTCATGTTAGGTACTAATTAGTCCATATTAGGTCCTAATTGGTCCCAAATGAGTCTAATTGGTCTTAATTGATTCTAATTTAGGTCATATTAAAGGTCCTAATTAATCCATATTAGGTTCTAATTAGTCCTAGTTGGTCACAATTGAGTGTACTTAAATCAAAGAGGTCTTAATTGAATCAAATTAGTCCATATTAGGTCATACTTGGTCCTAGTTGGTCATAATTGAGTGTAATTAGATCAAATAGATCTTAATTGAATCTAATAGGTCCTAATTGTTCCTAATTGGTCATAATTAAGTCTAGTTGGTCCTAATTGAGTCTAGTTGGTCCATATTTGGTCCTAATTAGTCATAATTGAGTCTAATAGGTCATGTTAGGTACTAATTAGTACATATTAGGTCCTAATTTGTCCCAATTGAGTCTAATTGGTCTTAATTGATTCTAATAGGTCATATTAAAGGTCCTAATTGGTCTTAGTTGGTCATAATTGAGTGTAATTAAATCAAAGAGGTCTTAATTGAATCAAATTAGTCAATATTAGGTCGTAGTTGGTCATAGTTGGTCATAATTGAGTGTAATTAGATGAAATAGGTCTTAATTGAATCTAATAGGTCCTAATTGTTCCTAATTGGTCATAATTAAGTCTAGTTGGTCCTAATTGAGTCTAGTTGGTCCATATTTGGTCCTAATTAGTCATAATTGAGTCTAATAGGTCATATTAGGTACTAATTAGTCCATATTAGGTCCTAATTGGTCCCAATTGAATCTAATTGGTCTTAATTGAGTCTAATAGGTCATATTAAAGGTCCTAATTGGTCCATATTAGGTTCTAATTGGTCCTAGTTGGTCGTAATTGAGTGTAATTAAATCAAAGAGGTCTTAATTGAATCAAATTAGTCCATATTAGGTCGTACTTGGTCCTAGTTGGTCATAGTTGAGTGTAATTAGATCAAATAGGTCTTAATTGAATCTAATAGGTCCTAATTGTTCCTAATTGGTCATAATTAAGTCTAGTTGGTCCATATTTGGTCCTAATTAGTCATAATTGAGTCTAATAGGTCATGTTAGGTACTAATTAGTCTATATTAGGTCCTAATTGGTCTTAATTGATTCTAATTTAGGTCATATTAAAGGTCCTAATTGATCCATATTAGGTTCTAATTAGTCCTAGTTGGTCACAATTGAGTGTAATTAAATCAAAGAGGTCTTAATTGAATCAAATTAGTCCATATTAGGTTGTACTTGGTCCTAGTTGGTCATAATTGAGTGTAATTAGATCAAATAGATCTTAATTGAATCTAATAGGTCCTAATTGTTCCTAATTGGTCATAATTAAGTCTAGTTGGTCCTAATTGAGTCTAGTTGGTCCATATTGTAATACCCTAAAAATGGGCTATAAGTTCATTAATCTCCTATATCGACAATTCGAACGAAATCGACATCAAAGTCCTAATCTAAGGTACATCTAAACATCATCGAATCATAATTGATTATCTTAAATTTTGCATCGGGGAATATTCCTAGTAATATTCCTAATTATCTTAATTATCTTTAATTTTATAATTATTTGGCAATAAATCACATTTATCTTAAAGTTTGATTAATTGAATATTTTCATATTTAATTAATTAGATTTAATATTTGCCACTTAATTGTGTAATTAAATTTAATTATATCTATTATTAATTGTATTATTTAATTTTGACAATAAATCTAATATCATATGAATAAGTGATTAAATTCTTATTTAATTAATTAAAGCAAGTTGTCATTATTTAATAATATAGTTTTTAATAAAAGTTTGATTAAATAATTGATTAACCCATAAATCAATTGTTTTATTTTTAAAAGCAGTTAAGTTGGAAATAAATCACTTTATTATTAAATTAATTCATAAATAAAACATGCACAATCATAAAAGCAGACAACTATCAATTATCAATTAAAGCTAAACTCTATTTTGAGTTAAAGCTTAGCTTTTGCATGTTTTTGTGAGTTAATTATCTTTTATTTAAAAATAACTCAAAAATCAACCTGAGTTATTTGAGTGATTTATGGCTTTTATCCATGCACCTCCAAAGCCCTGGATTTCTATAAATTAAGGCTTTAGCTCTTCACAAATCATCTCATATTTTGCACAATCACGCTGGAGAATTGGAATTGAAGAATCAAAGCTCTTGCGAATCGACATCTTTGTGAGATCAATCTTATTTTTGCATTCATATTTCATATCATTGTTAGATTAGCATAGCATATCAATTTTCATATAGATTAATTTCATATCAATTTTTCATTCATTCTTATTGCATAGAAAAATCCAAAAAAAATAGCTTAATTGCATTTATTTCATATCCATCTTTTGCATTCAAATCCTTCATTTAGGTGTCGTCTAGGTCACTGATCTCGATAATAATCTGAGAACATTAATCTCGCACCTATTAGAAGGCAGTAAATCGCTTGGTTAGATAGCTTTCAATTTTGCACGATTTTGATTATAGCTAACCTCTAATGTTTTACTGAGTGTTGTGTCTACAGATCAGGTACAATTTTCACACACACACATATTTGGTCCTAATTAGTCATAATTGAGTCTAATAGGTCATGTTAGGTACTAATTAGTACATATTAGGTCCTAATTGGTCTCAATTGAGTCTAATTGGTCTTAATTGATTCTAATAGGTCATACTAAAGGTCCTAATTGGTCTTAGTTGGTCATAATTGAGTGTAATTAAATCAAAGAGGTCTTAATTGAATCAAATTAGTCAATATTAGGTCGTAGTTGGTCATAGTTAGTCATAATTGAGTGTAATTAGATCAAATAGGTCTTAATTGAATCTAATAGGTCCTAATTAGGTCCTAATTGTTCCTAATTGGTCATAATTAAGTCTAGTTGGTCCTAATTGAGTCTAGTTGGTCCATATTTGGTCCTAATTAGTCATAATTGAGTCTAATAGGTCATGTTAGGTACTAATTAGTCCATATTAGGTCCTAATTGGTCCCAATTGAGTCTAATTGGTCTTAATTGATTCTAATAGGTCAAACTAAAGGTCCTAATTGGTCCATATTAGGTTCTAATTGGTCCTAGTTGGTCATAATTGAGTGTAATTAAATCAAAGAGGTCTTAATTGAATCAAATTAGTCCATATTAGGTCGTACTTTGTCCTAGCTGGTCATAATTGAGTGTAATTAGATCAAATAGGTCTTAATTGAATCTAATAGGTCCTAATTAGGTCCTAATTATTCCTAATTGGTCATAATTAAGTGTAGTTTCTCCTAATTGTGTCTAGTTGGTCCTAATTAGTCATAATTGAGTCTAATAGGTCATGTTACATACTAATTAGTCCATATTAGGTCCTAATTGGTCCCAATTGAGTCTAATTGGTCTTAATTGAGTCTAATAGGTCATATTAAAGGTCCTAATTTGTCCATATTAGGTTCTAATTGGTCCTAGTTGGTCATAATTGAGTGTAATTAAATCAAATAGGTCTTAATTGAATCAAATTAGTCAATATTAGGTCGTACTTTGTCCTAGCTGGTCATAATTGAGTGTAATTTGATCAAATAGGTCTTAATTGAATCTAATAGGTCCTAATTAGGTCCTAATTATTCCTAATTGGTCATAATTAAGTCTAGTTGGTCCTAATTGAGTCTAGTTGGTCCATATTTGGTCCTAATTAGTCATAATTGAGTCTAATAGGTCATGTTAGGTACTAATTAGTCCATATTAGGTCCTAATTGGTCCCAATTGAGTCTAATTGGTCTTAATTGAGTCTAATAGGTCATATTTAAGGTCCTAATTGGTCAATATTAGGTTCTAATTGGTCCTAGTTGGTCATAATTGAATGTAATTAAATCAAATAGGTCTTAATTGAATCAAATTATTCCTATTAGGTCGTAATTGGTCCTAGTTGGTCATAATTGAGTGTAATTAGATGAAATAGGTCTTAATTGAATCTAATAGGTCCTAATTGTTCCTAATTGGTCGTAATTAAGTCTAGTTGGTCCTAATTGAGTCTAGTTGGTCCATATTTGGTCCTAATTAGTCCTAATTGAGTCTAATTGTTCCTAATTGGTCATAATTAAGTCTAGTTGGTCCTAGTTGAGTCTAGTTGGTCCATATTTGGTCCTAGTTGGTCATAATTGAGTGTAATTGGTCCTATTAGGTCGTAATTGTTCCTAATTGGTCATAATTGAGTACATATAGTTGGTCCTAATTGAGTTTAGTTCCATGTCCATATTATGTCCTAATTTGTCTTAATTGGCCAGGTAATTAGTTCTAATAAGATCTTTAATTGAGGACCTAATTAGATAGATAATTGGTTCTAATTGCATTTAATTAGGTCCTAATTGGTTCTAACAGGTCCTATTTAGTCTTAATTGGTTAGATAATAGGTCCTACTTAGTCCTAATAGATCCTAGTATTAGACCTACTATTTGGTTCTAATTAATTATAATTGGTCCTAATTGGGTATAATTGGTCCTAATTGAGTCTAATTAGGTGCTAATTTATTATAATTGAGTCTAATTGGGTTTTAATACCTGTCATAATTGGTTTTAATTGAGTCTTATTCTAATTGGTTCTCATTGATTCTAATTGGGTCCTAATAGGTCCTATTAGTCCTAGATGAGGTCCTAATTAGTCCTAAGTTCAAATAGGTCTACAATTAGGTCTAGTTAAGTCTAATCTAACCTACAATATATCACATATACATGAACATTACTTGACAAGTCTTGACCATCAACTTAAAATATCTAGATCTAGAGATGTATAGATTGGACATACCTTGTTTTTTATGATGATATCCTTTTCGTGATTCTTCACGTAGTCTTTGTTCCTTCTCTTTTGAATAATGTCATGTACTTGTGTTTAACCTTCTCTTTTTATTTCCCATCACAACTTAGAAAATTATTCCTTGCCAAAATGTCTTCCTTCTCCTAAATGTGAATTATTTTACAGCTTTCAGATTTATGAAATGAAAAAAATATACGTTTATTTATACCTTATTCTTTTTAATCAAAAATGTCACCAAATAGGCTGACAAGGGTTTTGATCGAAAGTTATTTTGACTTTCTATCAAAACTAAGTTAGTTTTGATCGAAACTGGCTTAGTTATGGCTAAATTTCTCAATTTTTGGCAAAGTACTTTTGATAGAAAGTACTTTCGATCAAAATTAAAAAAGTACTTTTGATTGAAAGTCCCTGATCAGAGCCATGTTTCCAAGTTTTCAAGAAATTTTGAGGATTTCATGGCTTCGGGCCTCTGGCGTGCTGATCAAATGGATGAATTAGAAGACATCCTTTTGCATACAACAAGTACTCATAACTAGCTTTCTAACGATTATATATTTGACTATTTTTAAATTTATTATGTGTATGGCCTTTTACGTTAAATGAATGTAGGTTTTTTATCAAATATAAACATATGAGTTTGACATTCAATGAAAAATAGTAAAACAAGGAATTTTTTTTTTGAAAAATAACAGTGCCCTCTGTATTCGAGTCTACTTTCTATTAAAAAAAGAAAAATTGAAATTCAATAAATACATAATAAGTTATAAGCTATGAAGTCAAGGTACGTCAAATTTTGGTTTAGTCAACTTCAAACGTTAATAAAATATGCAATAATAGAGATAATGTCCTCAAACCAATTGCATGCCCTCTGTATGGATGTTACAAAACTAAATTTGAAAGAATCGCATTCATATCTATTTTACAAAAAAATTTGTGCTCTACAAAAATAGTGTTACTATTTGAAAATGACATTTTCAGCACCATACACATTTTCATGGGAGAAAGAAAAAAGTATCCAAATAAATTCAAATATATATATATATATATATATATATATATATATAGAATATAGACAGAAAATCCTAAAAGACTCTAATTTACTTCATCCTCTGATTTCGAACAGTTCAAAGACAATATGCATCTAAATCTGATAGTTTTTCTCAAAATGTAGAGTTCAGTGTCCGTTCAGGCTAAAAAGTGTAACCCAATATTGTGGGTTCACCCGTATATTACAACTATGTATGAAAGGTTGAAAGGTTGCAGAAAAATCATGGATGGCCATTGAAAGAAGCAAAGGAAATCAATCAACCATTTAAAAAATTCATGGGGAGAGAGAGAGAGAGAGAGAGAGAGAGAGAGAGAGAGAGAAGGGGAAGTGGAGAGAGTAGGAGAGAGAGAGAAAGGGAAGGATAACCAATTCATTACAATATTAATCAGTAAGGAGCAAGGCAAACTTAAATAATATCACAGCAGGCATTAGAAATCCAAATTCTAATTAGGAGTTTTAAGCAAAGTGAGTAAGGTCCTGGATAGGGACATTACAGATCCACACATTGTTCAGTAGATACCTCCAAGAACCCACCACATACACAAGAGTAGGTCTGAAGTAAGACTAAGATTGTTTATTGGTTCAAAAATATTACTGTGTTGTAATTTTGATTAACATCCAATAATTAAATGTGAAATTCACAAATTTGATTATATTACCATTGCTTCTATTTCAAATTCTAGAAAAAATGGATATTTGACATATGTTCATAAATTTTAGTCAACACCATTTTAAAATAACACATCACTTTATGTTGTGATATTGCTATCAGGATTTAATTGTGTAGTTTTTTTGAGTCAAAATCATTGACCCATGAGTCATGAGTAGTGGTTCAACACGAACCCATCTCTCATGAGAATGAATGGAACACTTAGCACCCATTGGATCTAGGTGATACTCATAGAGGTGAAGCACCGGGACTTCCCGGGAGGTCACCCATCCCAGTACGACTCCAGTTCGAGTGTTCTTAACTACCGAGTTTCATCCATGGTTAAACCCACTCTACTTGAATCCTCATTAGCAAAACCTTCACCAAGTGTTTTACCTTATGAACTATTCATTAGAAAGCCCCTTAAGCTCATCAATTGATAAGTAAGAAATATTTTCCACAGCAAGTCAAATTATGATATTGCTATCAGGATTTAATTGTGTAGCTTTTTTGAGTCAAACTCATTGACCCATGATTCATGAGTAGTGGTTAAAAATGAACCCATCTCTCATGAAAATGAATGGAACACTTAGCACTCATTGGATCTAGGTGATGCTCACAGAGGTGAAGCACCGGGACTTCTCGGGAGGTCACCCATCCCAGTAATACTCCAGCTCGAGCGCGCTTAACTACGGAGTTTCCTCCCTGGTTAAACCCACTCTACTTGCATCCTCATTTGCAAAACCTTCACCAAGTGTTGTACCTTATGAACCATTCATTAGAAATCCCCTTAAGCTCATCAATTGAAAAGTAAGAGATATTTTCCACAGCAAGTCAAATTGTGATATTGCTATCAGGATTTAACTCTGTAGTTCTTTTGAGTCAAACTCATTGACCCATGATTCATGAGTAGTGGTTCAACATGAACCCATCTCTCATGAGAATGAATGGAACACTTAGCACTCATTGGATCTAGGTGATGATCACAGAGGTGAAGCATCGAGACTTCCTGGGAGGTCACCCATCCCAGTACTACTCCAGCTCGAGCGCGCTTAACTACAGAGTTTCCTCCATGGTTAAACCCACTCTACTTGCATCCTCATTTTCAAAACCTTCACCAAGTGTTGTACCTTATGAACCATTCATTAGAAAGCCCCTTAAGCTCATCAATTGATAAGTAGGAGATATTTTCCACAGCAAGTCAAATTGTGATATTGCTATCAAGATTTAACTGTGTAGTTTTTTTGAGTCAAACTCATTGACCCATGATTCATGAGTAGTGGCTCAACATGAACCCATCTCTCATGAGAATGAATGGAACACTTAGCACTCATTGGATCTAGGTGATGCTCACAGAGGTGAAGCGCCGGGACTTCCCAGGAGGTCACCCATCCAAGTACTACTCCAGCTCGAGCGCACTTAACTACAGAGTTTCCTCCATGGTGAAACCCACTCTACTTGCACCCTCATTTAAAAAAACTTCACCAAGTGTTGTACCTTATGAAACATTCATTAGAAAGCCCCTTAAGGTAATCAATTGATAAGTAGGAGATATTTTTCACAAGTCAAATTGTGATATTGCTATTAGGATTTAACTGTGTAGTTTTTTTGAGTCAAACTCATTGACCCATGATTCATGAGTAGTGGTTCAACACGAACCCATCTCTCATGAGAATGAATGGAACACTTAGCACTCATTGGATCTAGGTTATGCTCATAGAGGTGAAGCACCGAGACTTCTCGGGAGGTCACCCATCCCAGTACTACTCTAGCTCAACCGCGCTTAACTACGGAGTTTCCTCCCTGGTTAGACCCACTCTACTTGCATCCTCATTTCCAAAACCTTCACCAAGTGTTGTACCTTATGAACCATTCATTAGAAATCCCCTTAAGCTCATCAATTGATAAGTAGGAGATATTTTCCACAGCAAGTCAAATTATGATATTGCTATCAGGATTTACCTATGTAGATTTTTTGAGTCAAACTCATTGACCCATGATTCATGAGTAGTGGTTCAACATGAAACCATCTCTCATGATAATGAATGGAACACTTAGCACTCATTAGATCTAGGTGATGCTCATAGAGGTGAAGCACCGAGACTTCCCAGGAGGTCACCCATCCTAGTACTACTCCAGCTCGAGCACGCTTAACTACAGAGTTTCATCTATGGTTAAACCCACTCTACTTTCATCCTCATTTGCAAAACCTTCACCAAGTGTTGTACCTTATGAACCATTAATTAGAAAGCCCCTTAAGCTCATCAATTAATAAGTAGGAGATATTTTCAATAGCAAGTCAAATTGTGATATTGCTATTAGGATTTAACTGTGTAGTTTTTTTTAGTCAAACTCATTGACCCATGATTCATGAGTAGTGGTTCAACACAAATCCATCTCTCATGAGAATTAATGGAACACTTAGCACTCATTGGATGTAGGTG
Source organism: Chamaecyparis obtusa (assembly GCA_027943335.1). NCBI lineage: Eukaryota > Viridiplantae > Streptophyta > Pinopsida > Cupressales > Cupressaceae > Chamaecyparis > Chamaecyparis obtusa. The sequence goes on along the minus strand of BSBK01002604.1, from coordinate 545,073 downwards.
ATGCTCATAGAGGTGAAGCACCGAGACTTCCCAGGAGGTCACCCATCCAAGTACTACTCCAGCTCGAGCGCGCTTAACTAAAGAGTTTCCTCCATGGTTAAACCCACTCTACTTGCATCCTCATTTGAAAAACTTTCACCAAGTGTTTTACCTTATGAACCATTCATTAGAAATCCCGTCAAGCTCATCAATTGATAAGTAGGAGATATTTTCCACAGCAAGTCAAATTGTGATATTGCTTTCAGGATTTAACTGTGTAGTTTTTTTAAGTCAAACTCATTGACCCATGATTCATGAGTAGTGGTTCAACACGAACCCAGATCTCATGAGAATTAATGGAATACTTAGCACTCATTGGATCTAGGTGATGCTCACAGAGTGAAGCACCGGGACTTCCCGGGAGGTCACCCATCCTAGTACTACTCCAGCTCGAGCACGCTTAACTACGGAGTTTCCTCCATGGTTAAACCCACTCTACTTTCATCCTCATTTGAAAAACCTTCACCAAGTGTTGTACCTTATGAACCATTCATTAGAAAGCCCCTTAAGCTCATCAATTGATAGGTAGGAGATATTTTCCACAGCAAGTCAACTTGTGATATTGCTATCAGGATTTAACTATGTAGTTTTTTTGAGTCAAACTCATTGACCCATGATTCATGAGTAGTGGTTCAACATGAACCCATCTCTCATGAGAATGAATGGAACACTTAGCACTCATTGGATCTAGGTGATTCTCACAGAGGTGAAGCACTAGGACTTCCCAGGAGGTCACCCATCCCAGTACTACTCTAGCTCAAGCGCGCTTAACTACGGAGTTTCCTCCCTGGTTAAACCCAATCTACTTGCATCCTCATTTGCAAAACCTTCACCAAGTGTTGTACCTTATGAACAATTCATTAGAAATCCCCTTAAGCTCATCAATTGATAAGAAGGAGATATTTTCCACAGCAAGTCAAATTGTGATATTGCTATCAGGATTTAACTATGTAGTTTTTTTGAGTCAAACTCATTGACCCATGATTCATGAGTAGTGGTTCAACACGAACCCATCTCTCATGATAATGAATGGAACACTTAGCACTCATTGGATCTAGGTGATGCTCAAAGAGGTGAAGCACCGAGACTTCCCGGGAGGTCACCCATCCCAGTACTACTCCAGCTCGAGCGCGCTTAACTACAGAGTTTCCTCCATGGTTAAACCCACTCTACTTGCATCCTCATTTGCAAAACCTTCACCAATTGTTCTACCTTATGAACCATTGATTAGAAATCCCCTTAATCTCATCAATTGATAAGTAGGAGATATTTTCCACAGCAAGTCAAATTGTGATATTGCTATTAGGATTTAACTGTGTAGTTTTTTTGAGTCAAACTCATTGACCCATGATTCATGAGTAGTGGATCAACAAGAACCCATCTCTCATGAGAATGATTGGAACACTTAGCACTCATTGGATCTAGGTGATGCTCACAGAGGTGAAGCACAAGACTTTTCGGGAGGTCACCCATCCCATTACTACTCCAGCTCAAGTGCGCTTAACTATGGAGTTTCCTCCATGGTTAAACCCACTCTACTTTCATCCTCATTCACAAAACCTTCACCAAGTGTTGTATCTTGTGAACCATTCATTAGAAAGCCCCTTAAGCTCATCAATGGATAAGTAGGAGATATTTTCCACATCAAGTCAAATTTTGATATTGCTATCAGGATTTAACTATGTAGTTTTTTGAGTCAAACTCATTGACCCATGATTCATGAGTAGTGGTTCAACACTACTCATGGAATAGTGAAGAAATTTGTAGAGAACAAGTTTGTTTTATTAATTTAAAATTCCTTACATTGCTTTGTCAACTCTCCACCATCTCTCCATACTTTCTAATCATGCCTAAAACTCCTCTATAAAGCCTTTCAAGGCCAGACATCCTCTATGCAACCGTAATAGTCAATTACATGACTGTTACCAGTTGGTTACAATTAGAGATTATTGAGGATTTGTTGTCTAGTTAACACTAAAGTGTGAACTTTAACAACTTATAATCATTTATGCCTTTATTACATTGTACTAACCTTTTTAAAGTTTTATAACTTCATCAATCCTCCTAAAAACTCCTAACTCCCATTACAAGCCTTATTAGGCCTAAATTGCCAACATGGCAAATTACAACTTTAAGGAACTCTTAGTGCTATCACAACATTTGATTGGCCTTAGTGGTCCTATTACATTTGTCAAATTCCTTATAGGCCTTTTGATCTGATAACTAATCTAGGATCCACGCAATGACCCTTGATGACCCCCTTTAGGTACATTTTAACCTTTTAATGCCTTTAACTTCATTACATGCCTTTACAATTTTAGGCTTAAGACATTCCAAACATCAAATACAATTTGGATCATAGATTCAATTATAATTAACTCTTTGTCTTTCAAGATCACTTTGATCTTCATGAGTCTAAATGACTCTATTTTCATGCTTTTTCCAGGGTGCCTTGCACCAAGGTTCTTGTTGATAAGATCTCTTTCTTTGACCTCAACTTTGACCTAGGGTAGAGTCAACCTCGACCCTAATCCTGGGTCCAATTTTCAAGTTCTAGAGGTTTCAGGATGTTGGACTTCAGAAAGTTTTATTTTCCCACTCTCATGTCAGCTGTTTCAGATTTCAGAATGGTAAACTCTAAAATTGCATTTAATCTAGGTCCATTTATAAGGGTTAAGGTTAATTGGGATTTAATTCTCCAAGGTCGGCCTATCTAGAAATTTTTTCCCTAGATCACTATAAAAGCAAGCCTTCCTCTCTCATTTTCACATCCATCTCATACCATCCACTTTCATGATCAAGAGATCAAGTTTCCTCCCAAGAAAATAAAGTGAGAAAGCATTCAAGCAATCATCCATTCAAGCATTCAAGTTCTCCATTGAAGATCAAGGATTTAAGAATTCAAGCCTTTCAAGGGATTTGGCTCAAGCATTCAAGATTCATCATTCAAACCCTAGATCTATCTATCATCGTAGTGTGATCTTCCTTCAAGATCCATTCATTCTTCTTTCAAGGTGGACTCCAAGCATACAATCATAGAGGTTTTGATTTACATTTGTTAATGTTGTTTTCAAGCTTTCATATCAACATACTTTTTTACATTTCAAATACAATTGCATATCTATTGAATATCATAGCTTCATTATTAGATCTATTTCTACTACTTGCTAACATTCTCTATTTCAATTCCATTATTAAGGTTGATTTCAAACGAGGGTTTGACTAAGGCAAACCCCTCATCCAAACAACAAAACCATTTTTCTTGTAGGTATAGGTACATGACAAGGAATTAAAGTACATATTTGATACCCTTTTCATTGAACTTTTGGGATTCATGAACATAATTTCTATCGGAGCTATTTTGGGTCAAGGTCGACCTTCAGTGGGGGGTAAGATTGTGCCCCGATTCTGAGGTCAAAATTGACTTGCCTTTGAAAGATAGAAGTTTTCTGGGTTTTCTCTATCTCGGCATTTCTAGTTTGTAGTAGGTTGCAGAATTTCCCAAAATTTAACACAAACATCAAGAAACAATGATTTTTGCATCAACCTCTTTTCAAGATAAGTATTCCTCTTTTATTGAGTTTTTATGTCCATAATATTTTCCATCATATATTCACACTTTGTTATCACGTACTCTATACCCACACAAATACACATACACAAAACAATACACACAAATATAAAAATATATCTTAGATATATTTTTATATCTTATAGAGAGATATGAAAATATGAGAATGGAAGAAGGTGAAGATATAAAGAGATATTTTCAGCTGGACTTAATAGGATTGTGAATGGAGTGAAAAATCAAGGAGGTATTGTTAAAGATGAAGATGTTCTATAAAATATTTTGATGACCTTATCGAATAGTTACAATGGAAAGATTTCATCTATTGAGTAAGTTTATGATCTGAAGAAGTTCACCAAAGAGAAGCTCTTTGACACTTTTCTTTCCTTTGAGGTAAGGAAATTTAGAAAAGAGAAAATTAAAACAACCTTTAAAGCCACAAAAACAAGGACAATCCAAACAGTGAAAGTTCATATGAGTTGGAAGAAAATTTCACAAGGAAGATGAAGATGTTAGAATAACTGAGAGGGGGGGTGAATCAGTTATCCAGGCCCAAAAACAAAATAAGTAACTCAAAAACTTGTATCTTCAAATACTATCACTCGGTAACATATATCTTATCCACTATTGCTATATTTAATGATATTACTATTTATATCTAATAGTCGGTTAGCTCAAATTAATTTTACCGATTAAATCAAATAGTTAATATGCAAAGTATGATAACAAATAGATATCACACTCAAAACATAACACAAGGATTTTAACATGGAAACCCTGTTAAGGGAAAAACCACCTAGGAACCGGCAACCCAAAAATTTTCGCTCTTCTGAAGTGAGGCTTGTGAGGACACAACCTTTTTAAAGGTTACAATACACACTGTTAGGTGTGACCTTGTTAGAGGATTTTACACTGGAAGTTATCTTTCAATCTTCTGTCGCTCACTGTGCTTTACAGGATAACAATGTTTCACTGATTAGAAAGTAACAATAGGTTGATCCACCTTATTACAACAAATTTGCAGATACGAATCAATGTTATGCTCAACAATGTTTTCTGACCATTTATCACTTCATATCTAATATCAATGTCACTTACAATCAATCAATTCTATGCTCTGTGTAGCTCAATTTGTTCTTTGTGTAGCTTGGTTTCTATAGTCTCAGTTCAGTAACCTGTTTGATCAGAAATTGCATGAATACTAGTTCATGCTCAGCTTCCTACAATATCTTCTTCTTCTTCTGGATAATAAAAATGTATTTTCTTTCACCTTAAATAAACTTGTAAGCTATTTCATTTTCATCCATTAGATTTTTTCGCTTAATCATGTTCATTGATTTTACTGCTTTGAACTTTCTTGGCTGATGTGTCAATAACACGTTTCAATCTCCTTCATCAGATCTTCTTTTTTTTTTGTTACCCATAGATCCTTGTAACAAACTTTATTTCTTCACACTGATTATGAGGTTCCAACTCATCAATCCAGTCCAGTCGATTTGTCAAGCTGACAATATCATTAAATGCTTTTCTATTCTCCTTAGTTAACAAAGAAATGTGTCGGTAAACCTTCATCGGTTACACTTGTGCTTGGTATACATCACACTGCATTGGTGTATACTATTATTGGCAATTACACTAAGAATCTTGGTAAACACTAAATTGCCTTCTTTTACCGGCCAACACTGCTTTGTGTCTTTTAGTTCCTTCCTCCATAATAGATGAATACCGCATACTAGAAACAATATAATGAGATCAGAGACTCATCAATAAGTTATCCTTGATGCATTCCATAACCTTATCTACTGTGACCTTCTTCCACCATACCTCAGATGTCTCGGTAATGAATAACTTACAAGATAAGTACTGTCAAACTAAGAAACTAGTTGACATCAATGACAACATCATACTGATTTAGCATGTTGTATTATCTATACATCTTCATTTTTGTGATCTTCAATCAATTGTGCACCAGTGATCTTTCCATTCTCTTCAACAATCTCTCCATATAATGAATCTAAATCAGTTGTAGACTCAACAATCTCTCCCTTTGGCATTGATGGCAACTCAAATAATATGAATGTACCATACCCATACCAACATCTATTCTACAACATCATCAAGCTTTAAGCTCTCCCTCAACTTAACTCTTCTTTATATAGTTCATCCTTAACTCTTCCTTTTTCTATTCAGTACTACTCTCCCTTTGTCTTTATAGTCCAGATGCTCTCCCTTTGTTACTCTCTCTTAAAAAATCATTCATAGTTGCTACTCTCTCCCTTTGACAACAATGCCAAATGAAGACAATAAAAATATGAGTACACTAACATCTTCATTGTATCTGAATATTCTGATATCTCCATCTATTCAAACTTAATCACAACCTTGAACTTAATTAAAGTGCGATCTATGCTAGCATCAACATGTATGATTTTCTGATAAAATAGGATGATGCAGCATTCTAGATCACCTTAGTGACCTATAGATAGGGGACAGACCCCAAGTCTATTCCTCAAGTATTCAAAAGTTTCTTTCGGTAGAGGTTTTGTAAAAATATCAGCAAGTTGTTCTTTAGATGTTACAAACTCCAATTTTACTTGCTTGTCCTGTACTTGCTCCCTTAAGAAATGATACTTAATTGAAATGTGCTTTGTCTTCGAATGCATTACAGGATTCTTCTAAATGTTAATAGCACTAGTGTTATCACAATAGATAGTCACTGGATCAGTGATCACCTCATTCATACCTTCCAACACTTGCTTGATGTAGGCTATATTTGAGCAGTTTGTTGTAGCAGCAACATATTCAGCTTTGGATGTTGATTGAGAAATACAAATTTGCTTCTTATCCATGTAACAAGTCGGTCTCCAAAGAAAAATGCACCTCCAATTGTACTTTTTCTATCATCCACATTACCAGCCCAGTCAGCATCAGTATACACTTTCAATTCAAATTTTCCATCTCTCGGGTACCATAGGCCATAATCTTCTATTTTATTAATCTTAGGATCCTTTTTGTAGCTATCATATGAGATTCTATGGGGTTCGTAGAAAATCTTGCAACAATTTCAACAGCATGAGCAATATTAGGTCTAGAATGTACTACATACATCAATTTACCAATCATGGATCGGTAAAGAGTCTGATTAACCTCAGTAGTATCATCTTCCTTTGTCAATTTACATCTAGTAACCATCGGTGTTCCTACTGGTTTTGCATCTTACATGCCGAATGCCTTCAAGACCTCCTTTATATTTTTTGACTGAGTGATGAAAATCCCATCACTATGTTGTATCACTTGTAATCCTAAAAAGAATTTGATCTCCCCAAACATAGACATTTCAAACTCTTTTCGCATCTCATCAGCAAATGCCTTACACACATTGTCTCTTCCACCAAAAATTATATCATCTACAAAGATTTCAGCTATGATAATAGTGTCATCCGTGTTTCCTTTCATATATAGATCACTATTATCACTTGTTCTAGTAAAACCAATGCTTAACAAATATGTGTGCAACCTTTCATACCATGCTCTTGGAGCTTATTTCAGTCCATACAATGCTTTTCACAATCTACAAACCTTATCTCGGTTGTCTGGATCTTTAAATCCTTCAGGCTGTTCAATGTAGACCTCTTCTTCAAGTATTCCATTCAAGAAAGTAGACTTGACATCCATTTGATAAATTTTAAACTTCTTATATGCAGCATAAGCCAATAACATTCTAACACCCTCAAGTCTTGCAATAGGTGCAAATGTCTCACCATAATCAATTTCTTCTTCTTGTGCATATCCCTTACATACAAGTTTGGCCTTTTTTCTTATCACTTCACCATTTTCATTCAGCTTATTTTTGAAAATCCATTTAGTACCAATTACATTCTTATCCTTTGGTCTGGGTACTAAGGTCCATGTTTTGTTCTTCACAATTTGTTCAATTTCATCAGTCATTGCTTTAACCCATTCTTCATTATCCAAAGCAACTTGTACACTCTTAGGTTCAAATTCACAAACTAAACAAGTACCTTGTCTTGCTTTACTTCTGGTTTGCATTCCAACATTCTTATCTCCAATGATCTAGTTTTCAGGATGGTGTCTTCTAACAAATCTTGCTAATATCCTAGATCTTCTATCTTGTGCATCCTACTCTGTATTCTGTTGTGCATTTTGTTCTAGTTTATTAGCCTTCTCGGTAGGTGCTCCTTGATCATCATTATGTTCTGTCAGTTGTGTCAGTAGTTGTGCATTGCTTGTCTATCTATCAATTGCAGTAGTCTGAGATAGCCTCGATTGAAATTCAGGAAAGTCATAATAAGTGAACTTTCAGTAGTCTTCAGGTTCTTTAGTCTATTCTTCATCTATAACCTTGTCATCAAATTCATCAACTCGAACATTCACACTTTCAATAATCTTGTTAGTCACCTTGTTCCTGGACATTTGTAAGCTTTGCTTTGGGTAGAATATCCTAAGAATATACCTTCATCACCTTTGGAGTCAAATTTACCATTCCTATCATCTTTTAGAATAAAACACTTACTTCCAAAGATTCTAAAATAACTTACATTGGGCTTGTGTCCAAACCAAAGTTCATATGGTATTCGGTTGGTATCTTTCTTCAATTGTACTTGATTAAGCACATAGACAATAGTACTTACAACTTCTATATAGAATTTATGTGCAACGTTCTTTTGTATCATCAATGTTCTTGCACAATCAACTATTGATCTATTCCTTCTTTCAGCAATACCATTCTGTTGTGGAGTTCTTGGTGCAGACACTTGTCTCTGGATTCCATGCTCATTACAGAAGTTAGTAAATTCATCAGAAAGAAATTCACCACCTCTATCCGATCTTAAGCATTTAATTTGCTTACTAGTTTCCTTTTCAACTTTGGCCTTATACCATTTAAACATCTTAAAGGCTTTAGACTTTTCCTTCAAAAACATCACAGTCATCAATCTAGTGTAATCATCAACAAAGAGAATAAAGTATCTATCACCATAGTAGCTTTGAGTTCTCATCGGTCCACATAAGTCGGTATGTACCAACTCAAGAATCTTCTTTGTTGAGAAGTCTTTACTCTTAAAACTAGATTTAGTCATTTTCCCTTTTTGACATTCATGGCATAGAGTATGATCAGGCTTAGATAAGTTAGGCAAACCTCTAACTCTTTTCTTCTTACTGATCTTGATCATATTTTCAAAATTTACATGACATAGTCTCTTGTGCCATAGCCAAGCATCTTCATCTTTCATAAGTAGACAAGAAGACTCATCAATATCGAGATGAAAAAGGTTACCTTTGGTTTGATTACTAGTCCCTACAAGTCTTCCATCACCTTCATAGATTTTCACCTTTTTATTTTCAAACACTAGTCTATGACCTGAATTATTCAACTGTACAACACTCAATAGATTTTAGTTTAGTCCATATACCCAGTAAGCATTTTCACATCTTATCTTATCGTTTATTACTAGGGTACCTTTACCTTTCACAGTGCATGGAGCATCATTTCCCATTTTTATAGATCCACCATTATATTCAACTAAAAATTTGTCTACATCACCTGTCATGTGATTTGTGTAGCCACTGTCAATGATCCATGTGTCATTCTTACTTGTGAGATTAGGGTAGATTCTTCTTGTTTCTCATCTTCTTCTGAATCATCCTTCATTGCCAAAAACACTATTTCAACATCAGAATCAGATCCAGAGTTAGTCTCTTTAGCAGCAAAATAAGCCTTTTTATCTTTGTCCTTTCAGTCATCCATATTATTATGTTGGTAATTCTTATGAACTCTCCTTCCATAACTCCCTTCAAACCTATCTCTCAGTTCATCATCATCATCATTTCTTTTATGAGGACATGTAGTAGCAATATGACCTACTTCCTTGTAGTTAAAACATGCCAAGGGTAATTTACCTTTATACTTCCCTTTACCTTTCAGTAATCTTCTAGCCATTAATGCTTCAAGCTCATCAAGGTCATCATTAGTATCACTGTCATTGTTATTTCTACTTTGCTTACTAGATTTCCCAATCTTCAAAGAAGACATGAAAGTAGACTCAATATTATTTCCAAAAGGTTCAACGCTGTTATCAAAATTATTCAGTTCAAAGGTAGTAAGCTTACCGATCAAAGTATCAAGAGTGAGATTAGAGGAATCCCGGTTCTCATGGATAGCAGACACTCTGATTGCATAGACAGGTAGAAAATGTTTTGAGGATTTTTTGATTATTATTTCTTTATCAATGACTCCATTAGAAGCTCTTATAGCATAAACAACCTCTTTGACTTTGTTTGAATATTCAACAATATTTTCTCCTTCCTTCATTCTCATTTCATCAAACTTTCCTCTTAAGCTCTCTTCTCTAGCTCTCTTGACAGATGAGTTACCATTGTATACTTGCTCCAATCTTTCCCACATTTCCTTAGCAATAGTTAGCCCTTTAATCTCTTCAAATTATGCATCACTACAAGCAGCAACAAGTTCCATCATTGCTATATTGTGATCATGCTTGTCTTTCAGTTGTTCCACAGTTAGAGGACCAGCCAGTTCACTGTAGCCAGTAGTCATAAAGTGTAGTGCATCTCCACCAATTCCAGCAATAAGTAGCTTCATTCTCTATTGCCATATTGAGAAGTTGTCTTTGTTCAGTCTACGCACTTCCCTCTTACTCATTTTGTGATTTTTGTGCTCAAGTCCTTAAAACTCTATTTCAAGCAACCAATATGCTCTGATACCAATTGTTAGAATAACTGAGAGGGGGGGTGAATCAGTTATCTAGGCCCAAAAACAAAATAAGTAACTCAAAAACTTGTATCTTCAAATACTGTCACTCGGTAACATATATCTTATCCACTGTAACTGTATTTACTGATATTATTGTTTATATATGATAGTCGGTTAGCTCAAATTACTTTTACCGATTAAATCAAATAGTTAACATGCAAAGTATGATAACAAATAGATAACACACTCAACACATAACACAAGGATTTTAACATGGAAACCCTATTAAGGGAAAAACCACCTAGGAACCGACAACCCAAAAATTTTCACTCTTCTAAAGTGAGGCCTATGAGGACCCAACCCTGTTAAAGGTTACAATACACACTATTAGGTGTGACCTTGTTAGAGGACTTTACACTGGAAGTTATCTTTCAATCTTCTATCACTCACTGTGCTAATTTATAGGATAACAATGTTTCATTGATTAGAATGAAACACAAATAAGACTTAGAAGTTCACTCGGTTAAGAGATTTTCACTGTTTACAATTGTTAGAAAGTAACAGTAGGTTGATCCGCCTTATTACAACAAATTTGCAGATACGAATCAATGTTATGCTCAACAATGTTTTCTGACCATTTATCACTTTAGATCTAATATCAATGTCACTTAGAATCAATCAATTATGTGCTCTGTGTAGCTCAGTTTATGCAGTCTCAGTTCAGTAACCTGTTTGATCAGAAATTACATGAATACTGGTTCATGCTCAGCTTCTTGCAGTATCTTCTTCTTCTTCCAAATAATAACAATGTATTTTCTTTCACCTTAAATAAACATGTAAGCCGTTTCATTTTCATCCATCAGATTTTGTCACTTAATCATGTTCATTGATTTTACCACTTTGAACTTTCTTGGCTGATGTGTCAATAACACGTTTCAATCTCCTTCGTTATATCTTCTTTGATTTTTGTTAGCTGTAGATCCTTGTAACAAACTTTATTTCTTCACACTGATTACGAGGTTCCAGCTCATCAATCCAATCCAGTCGATTTGTCAAGCCAACAATATCATTAAATGATTTTCTGTTCTCCTCAATTAACAAAGAAATGTGTCGATAAACCTTCATCAGTTAAACTTGTGCTTGGTATACATCACACTGTGTCGGTGTATACTGTCATCAGTGATTACACTAAGAATCTCGGCAAACACTAAATTGTCTTCTTTTACCGACCAACACTGCTTTGTGTCTTTTAGTTCCTTCTTCCATAATAGATGAATATCGCGTACTAGAAACAATATAATGAGATCAGAGAATCATCAATAAGTTATCCAATGCATTCCATAACCTTATCTACTATGACCTTCTTCCACCATACTTTAGATGTCTCGGTAATGAATAACTTACAAGATAAGTATTGTCAAACTACGAAACTAGTTGACATCAATTTGACAACATCATATTGATTTAGCATGTTGTATTATCTATACATCTTCATTTCTGTGATCTTCAATCAATTGCACACTAGTGATCTTTCCATTCTCTTCAACAATCTCTCCATCTAATGAATCTAAATCAGTTGTAGACTCAATAGAAGAAAGGTACTGGTAAATATAAAGATATGTTACCTCTTAAATGGATTATATGTGGAAAGATTGGTCACATAGAAACTCTAGTGTCTGATAAATGGAATAAAAAAAAGTAAAAAAGATTCAATATGAAGCCCTATTGTGTTATTGAAAATTCTAGTATATCAGACGGTCAATTAGATCAAGAGTAAATTGCTTAATTTTAGTTGAAAATGAACACTGTTAAAAAGTAAAGTCCACCAAGATAACTGAGAGGGGGGGCTGAATCAGTTATCAAATAATTATAACTTTTATCAACTTCAATATATTTTAGAGATGTCAGCAATGTAATCAACAACCATAGAAAGATATACATTCATAATAACACAATGATAGAAGATCTGTTGACTAGGGAACCTCTTGATCAAAGAGCAAACACCGGTGGGAATGATGCCCATAAAAGATGCTCTAATATGAATATTCCTTGTGAAAGGATGGACTTTATTAGGAGTCTTAGGAAATACATTAAATACATATGAATCCCTACTAGGAGATTTTGAATCCCTGTTAAAAGATTCTAACTCTGTTAGGAGTTATAGAAGACAGAAGGACCCACTTCCCAAATAGCTTCAAGGTAAGATCATTGAACTCACTCTCTAACTAATCTTTGTATTACTCAATAGAATAATACCAAAAGATTATTGACCTCAACAATCCAGTACTCCTCTAATTGTGCCAAACTGTACCAAGTCCTTCAGATCTCAATACCAGATCTCAGTACTTTGCATATCCTCTTCCATAATTTCACTTATAATTATCACACTATTACATTCATACATTCACATTACAATAGGGAATACATTCCTTCTTTTATACTACACTCAAGTAATTACAAATGAGTCGGCATACAAATTGTAAAATAAAAGTTTCCACATGTTACATCAAAATTATACAAAACTGTCAGCTTCCAATCAATATAACTCTTCACTCGTGCGACCTTAGATCTTTCACTTTCATAAACATCACTATCAACATGTCTTCAACTACTCTCTAACTACACATAACCATATTCCATCATGATTAGGAGATATCATCCAATTTACAAACCACTACTCAGGAACACTACTTGAATACTACTTCCACTAAAATGCTCATAACTTCCATGAATAAATGAATTACTAGATCTATGCTCTTAACCACAATCTTATAACAAATTATATAATAATTCATCAACATCGCATAGCTTCATCTTCAATATCCCAAGTGCGCTAACTCAAACACTGTCTGCTACTCTGCTAATTTTTTAGTAGATCATTGTGTTGACATCAATGACAATCACAGTCATGAAAGCAACAATAACTGCTACATAATGGATGATAATACTCCCCCATAGGATATATTTAGCATTCATTCCTAACAATCTCCCCCATTGGCATTGATGAAAATATAGATGAAAAAACATCCAAGTTCCATAAATCCAATGCTGTAACACTGCTGCTATAAAAATGATTTAAAGTCCTCTTCATCAATCAAATCTTGCTTCATTTTCCTATTCAGTTCTGTCCAACATATGGTACAAATAGTTTTTCATGTACACTTCTCCCCCATTGACATCAATGACAGAAATTTCATCATTATGTCAAGAACAACTTCAATGTCGAAAGACACTATTCAGAAAATATATTCACTAGAGTCCTCATGAATTAGCTCAGATACACATACTCCCCCATAGAGGAAGTACCAACATCCAGTCCAAAAGAAAGATAGGGCTCATATACCACTGGATGGATACAATAATCTGCATCAAGTCTGAAAAGTAGGCTAGGTCATTACCCCAAGCATACCTATTAGATACTCAAATGTATCCTTCAACAAAGGTTTTGTCAATATGTCTGCAATCTTCTCCTTTGTGCTTATGTACTCAAGTCTGACTTCTTTCTCTGCAACTTTCTCTAGATTACTACATGATACTTTATCTCTATATGCTTTGTCTTAGAATGTAACACAAGGTTCTGAGACATACTAACTGTGCTGGTGTTATCACAATGTCTAACAACAAGTTCAACAAATTTTACTCTAATATCCTTCAACATTTGTTTCATCCAAATTATCTAGTTACAATTGTTTTCTTTAGCAACATACTCTACTTCTGATGTGCTCTTTGAAATACAATTTTTCTTCTTGCTTACCCAAGAAACTAATCTTCCTCAAAGGAAAAATGCTCCTCCACTAGTGCTCTTTTTATCATCAACACTGCCTCCCCAATCAATATCTGTATATACAAATAGGGTAAAATCATCAAATTTTTCATACCATAATCCATACTCAATTGTGCCTCTTAAGTACCTCAGTATCCTCTTTACTATTGCATAATGTGATTCTCTAGGTTTAGCTTGAAATCTTGCTACAATTCCAACTAAATGTGCTATATCAGGTCTTGTATGAGTCAAGTACTGCAATCCTCTAATCATAGATCTGTACTTCTTTTGTTCCACTATAGGAGTCTCATCTGTGCTAGATATCTTATATCCAATTGCCATCAATGTTCCAACTGGTTTACAATTCTCCATTCTAAATATCTTTAATAAATCATTCAAGTACTTTATCTGAATAACAAAGATACCATCACTATTTTGTGTTATCTACAATCCCAAAAAGTATTTCATTTCACCAATCATACTCATTTCAAATTTAGTCTTCATTTCATCTGCAAATTTATCACTGGCTTCATCTTCTTCTCCAAAGATAATATCATCAACAAAGATTACTACAATCAACAAACCATTTTCAATTTCTTTTGTATACAAGTTGCTATCAGATGTTCCTTTTATAAATCCTAATTTCAACAAATACTTATCCAATCTCGCATACCAAGTTATAGGTGCTTGCTTCAATGCATATAAAGCTTTCTTTAGTTTACATACCATGTCTCCTTCTTGAGTTAAAGGAAAACCTTTAGGCTGCTCAATGTGGACTTCTTCTTCCAGCTCTCCATTCAAAAATGCTAACTTCACATCCATCTAATACGCTTTGAATTTCTTGTAAGTTACATAAGGAAAAAAAATTCTTATTGCTTCAATTCTTGCTACTGGTGCAAAATTTTCTTCATAGTCAATTCTTTCTTGCTATGAGTATCCTTTACATACCAATCTTGCTTTATTCCTTACTACTTCTCCTTGTTTATTCATCTTGTTTCTTTTGTTCCAATAACATTCTTATCTTTAGGTCCAGGGACCAATTCCCATGTCTTATTCTTTTCAATCCAATTTAGTTCTTCTTTCATAGCGTTAATCCAATGTTCATCTTCACAAGCTTCACTAGTAGATTTAGGTTCAATTTGAGAAATCAAACATAGCTGTTCTTGTACCTTATTTCAAGTCTGAACTCCTCTGTCTATGCTTCCACTAATCTACTCATAAGGATGATTCATGTTAGGTGTTACTGTCTCAGATCTTACTTCAGGTGTATGTTTTTCAAAGATCTCACTCTGGCTTTCATTCAATAAATCATTGTCAGTTTCATAAAATAATTTAGTAGTCTCAGGGTTAGGTCTAGAATGAGTTCCTTCATCTGATTCATAATCAAGCATTCTTTCCTAAATTTTGAACTTTTCATCCACTTTTACATTTGCGCTCTCAACACTAGTCTTCGTTCTCTTATTGTAACATCTATAATCTTTTCTCTTCAAAGAATATCCAAGTAATACACCTTCATCACTTCTAGGATCAAAGATTCCAATGTCATCATCTCTCTTTATATAATATTTGCTTCCAAAAATTCTAAAATACTTAACTATAAGTGCATGTACAAACCATAGTTCATAGGGTTTGTTGTCTATCTCTTCTCTGATTTGTACTTTGTTCATTGTATACACTATTATTTTCACTGCTTCTCTCCACAATATCTTTTCTAAGTCATTCTTTAATAACAAAGCTCTTGCTGCTTTAGTCACTGTTTTGTTTCTCCTTTCTACAATACCCTTTTGTTTAGGTGTCCTAGGGGCTGAATATTGTCTCTTAATACCATTCACTTTACAAAAAAATTTAAATTCTTTAGAAGTAAATTATCCACCTATCTAATCTCAAATATTTAATCTTCATTCTAGATTCATTCTCAACTTTATTCTTAATGACCTTAAACTTATCAAATGCTTTAGATTTTTCTTTAAGAAGTGCAATCCACACCATTCTTGTAAAGTCATAAAAAAGAATCATAAAATATCTTTCTCCAAAGAATCCTCTAGTCCTTGTAGAACCACTCAAGTTTGTATGAACAATCTCCAACTTCTCTATTGTTGTAAACTTCTTGTTGGGAAATGAGCTTCTCTTCTATTTAACACACATTCCTTGCAAATCATGTTAGTAGGCTTCATGATTTTAGGGAAATCTCTTACTACAAGTGTAGTACGCACTTTCACAATGTTATCAATGTTTATATGACAAAATATTATTTGCCATAACCAACTGTCATCAATCTTTGTAATCAAACATGTCATCTCAGTAGGATTCAACTGAAATACATTACTTCTGGTTCTAGATCCAGTACCAATCAAATTTCCATCTTTTTCTTTTATCTCGCAAGTTTTCTCAGTAAACCAAACTTGATATCCCTTATCAACTAACTGTCCAACACTCAAAAGATTATGTTTCAAACCATCCATAAAGTAAACATCATCAGTATTAGTCTTTCCATCAAGAGTAATAGATCCTATACCTTTAATCAAACAAGGTGCATTGTTTCCAACTCTAACAACTCCTCCATCATAATTGGGTATGTGCAAGATCATGAGGGGCCAAAAAGTGGCAATGTTAGTTCAAAACTTTGACAATGTAGCTGGTGACTTTTTTTCACTTGAATTTGATAAAACAAAAAGGGTATCTTAAGGAGATTATCAACTTTCTATCGATATAATTGCTATCAAATTTTGAATTCGGTAAGTAATTATTAATTATTTTCTAATTGAGCTACCTCTAAAGTGCTGATTTATATACTAATTAAAAAATGACTATAACTTTCAAATGGTATAACATTTATGAAATCTAAAAAATGTATCACATTCTATGCTTCACCTACTATAAGGAAAAAAAATAAAATTTGAATTTTATAAAGTTTTGAATGAGTTAAGGTGGTCAGAAACAGGAGTTTTTTAATTCTGAAAACATTGTAGAAAAAAATTCATAATTAATTATTTTTTTAGAATAAAATTATAAAAAAATATGCATCACATCTGAGCATGAGTCTACTACTTATATATAAAATTTTATAATAAAATATTATCATTTGATTATGATTAAGGTGGTCAGACATACACCTACTTCTTATTTTTTTCCTAAAATTTTTGTACTGCTACATTGAAATCTATACTTTTCACCAATCATCCTAAATTTTTGATATTAGGTTCATAGCTGGTTGAAATTTTCATGTCAAGTTGACTAACACTGATTTGCTGATTTTTCATTGCCACTTAAGGGCATAGTTTGGCCCCTCATGATGTTGCACATACCCAATTGCTAAACTTTATGAACTTCTTCATGTCTCCAGTCATATGATGTGAACAACCACTATCTATAATCCAATCAGCTTTCTTTTCTACTTGAGAAACTAAAGCCTTTTCTTCCTTAATTTCAGTTTTAGGATTTTCTTCTTTAATTGCTACAAATCCTATATCATGATTATTCTCAGTATCACTTTCACTTGAGGATTTCTCCAAACGAGCTTCAAGTTCTTCATCATTTGCATAGTAACATTCTTTAGATCTTCTAGGATTAAAGTTCTTCCTATACTTCTTAACTCTCTTAGGACATTTAGATGAAAAATGACCAGATTCTTCACAAGTCCAATATTTAAAAAATTTCTTACCATCTGGTTCTATCTTCACAAGTAAGGCAATACCTTCTTCAATCTTCCTGTCTTCTTCATTTCTAGATCTTCTATTGCTAACATAATCTCCGCTCACACTGATGCTTCTTGAAAAAGTAGGGCGAACACTAAGAGCACTGAATGTTGTCTCCATTCTAGGTAAGTCTCCTAATAACCTCAGATTCATTTCTACTGCTTCGAATCTTCCAAGAAGAGTCTCTCTTGTAAAGTTTGTAGTACAAGGTATAACTTGTTTAATCATCTGTGTTGTCTTCTTGAATGTAGGAGTCAATGTCCTCAGAATTTTCCATATCACTTCATTCTCTGTCTTTGTTCCTCCATAAGATTTTATACCTACAACAATCTCTGATGTTCTACCAATATAGCTTCTAACAGATTCATCTTCCATCATTCTTATATCTTCAAATGCACATATCCAATTATGCAATCTAACTTTCTTTGCATGTTCATCACCTTCAAAAGTAGAATGTAAAAAATTTCAAGAGATGTCTTTAGATGTTTTACTTGATTATACTCATTTTCTGGTAGGGCTGACAAAAGTGCTTCTCTGGCAAGTATGTTACACATGAATAGATCTCTTTCCTCATTAGTACATGTTTCAATGTTGTCCTCATTAATGATAGTCTTCTGATTCTTTGTAATCAACCAATAACCTGGTCCTTAACATAGTAGATGTATCTTCATCTTCTCTTTCCAACTATCAAAATTTACTTCATCAAACTTAGGGCTTTCTTTCCTAAAAATTTTCATGGCTTTCTTTCAAGGATCTGCTGCTCTGATACCAATTGTTAGAAAGTAAAGTCCACCATGATAACTGAGAGGGCGGTTGAATCATTTATCAAATAATTATAAATTTTTTCAACTTCAATAGAATTTAACCATGTAAGCAATGTAATCAACAACCATAGAAAGATATACATGTATAATAACACAATGACATGAGATATGTTGACTAGGGAACCTCTTGATCAAAGAGTAAACCCCAATGGGAAATGATGCCCACAAAAGAGGCACTAATATGAATATTCCTTGTGAAAAGATGAAATCTATTAGGAGTCTTATGAAATACATTCAGCACATATGAATCCCTATTAGGAGATTTTGAATCCCTGTTAAAGATTCTAACTCTATTAGGAGTTATAGAAGACAGAAGGACCCACTACACAAACAGCTTCAGGGTAAGATCACCGAACTCACTGTCCAACTGATCTTTTTATTACTCAATAGAATAATACCAAAAGATTACTAACCTCAACAATCCAATACTCCTCTGACTATGCTAATCTACACTAAGTCCTTCTTCAGGTCTCAATACTAGATCTCAGTACTCCGCATATCCTCTTCCATAATTTCACATACAATTATCACACTATTACATTCATACATAAACATTAAAACAATAAATACATTCCTTCTTTTATACCACACTCAAGTAATTACAAATGAGTTGGCATACAAATTACAAAATAAAAACTTCCACACGTTACATCAAAATTACACAAAACTGTCAGCTTCCAATTAATATAATTCTTCACTCATGCGACCTCAAATCTTGTGCTTTCATACACGTCACTATCAAAATGTCTTAAACTTCTCTCTAACTACACATAACTAGATTCCATCTCGATTAGGAGATATCATCCTATTTTCACAAACCACTACTCAAGAACATTGCCTGAATACTGCTTCCACTAAAATGCTCATGACTTCCATGAATAAATGAATTACTATCTATGCTCTTAACCATGATCTTCTAACACATTATAGATTAAGTCCTCAACATCACATAGCTTCATCTTCAATATCCCAAGTGTGCTAACTCAAACACTGTCTGCTACTATGCTAATCTTCAATAGATTACTATGTTGACATCAATGACAATCATAGTCATGAATGCAACAACAACTATTGCAGAATGGCTGCTAATACTGTCATAAATGAGATTGATGTCAATAGATTACATGAATTTTCATTCTATATATATGGAAATATAGAATAAATTATTATTAATTCTCTATTGCATATACCTGTTAATTTATTCTAAGCAGATTACCCAAACTCCTATGTAACTGGGGTTAATATTCCCATTGAATTAGAAACCTGGAAGCTAGAAACCAGGCTTATAATTGTTTTGAGGTAGCACCTATGTAGCTCTTAGCTAAACTTTAGTTGTCTGAATCTTTTTATAGCGTAATTTTCCAGGAATTTGCAAAAAAAATTTAGGATTTGAACATTTAATTTAAAAAATTTAACATGTTCGTTCAAATTTAGAGATTTTATAGCGTAATTTTCCAGGAATTTGCAAAAATTTTAGGATACGAATATCTAATTTAAAAAATATTAACGTGTTTGTTTAAATTTAGAGACTTTAGAACTTGTGGGGCTTATCCGTGAGTTATTTAACCAATATACTGAATATATCAAATCTTTGGGCTGTTCCTTCCTGATTTCACCAAGTTTCAATAGAATTAAGGTAGATTTTATAACGCTTTGGAGTGGCCTTTGAGGAACAGAGGATTCGCCTATGGTCAAAGTGGAAACAATTTAGGCAATATTATAATGGAACTTGAAGGATTGAAGTCGTGCCATGTTCTAATTTATCTTTTAATTTCTACATATACTTCCAAATCCACAATTTTTAAGTAGATAGCAGTTGTTGATTTTGAATGATGTAATATTTGCAATTAGAAAATAGTTAAACCTGTTGCAGTCATAATCTGTGAATTGATTACAAGTATTGTTTCTGGTCTCTCATAATTTATCAGAACTATAAATTAGGGTTGTTTCTGGTCTCTCATTTGTTTCCACTTTTGGGCTAATTGATCTTCTTGGAGTGATCTTTGACACTTGGTTGATGCACGCTGCCGAACCAGGCACACTCTAGATTTGAGTCCTCAAACATTATGGATGCTAGTTCGAATCCCGTGAATTAGGGAATTTGTAAAGACAAGTTGGTCAATGAGTTTGACTCAAAAAATTACACAGTTGAATCCTGATAGCAATATCACAATTCTTAATTTAGTCGAGTAATTGTCGAGAATTTTTAGCCACCGACAGGAAGAGAACAATGTTTGACCTTGTAGTCCATTAATTTATCTTGTTAACCCGCTTTCTAGAGTTCAATAATAAATTTACATATATTACAATTATAATGCCATAATAACAATAAATGCAATTTATGTATGAATAGAATTTAATAATAAATCTACATATATGACAACTATAATGTCATAATAACAATAAATTCAATTTATGTATGAATAGAACTCAATATTAAATTTACATATATGACAATTATAATATCATAAAAACAATAAATGCAATTTATGTATGACTAGAATTGAATAATAAATTTACATATATGACAATTATAATGCAAATTTAGAGAAAATCCTAATTTAGGTCTTATACAACATTTTTTTTTTGTTTAGCATATAACTACATTAATCTTTTATATTGGTTGACTATTGCAGATGATTGATTTTTCAAATCAGCATATCGTCCAACGTTTGTGCATCAAAAATCAAAGGTATGTAATGCTCTCGCTTGTAAATAGAATTTGCAAATACTATGATTTTTCCAAGATCTTTTAATATTATTGTGAAAGATGATACACAAGACAGGAATATTCATATATTCATAAAATATATGTCTTACTTCATCTATATTTAGCATCCTTCCTAACTTGTAGAATTTTTTGATGTAAATTATAAAACATTGCTTGACTAAGGGTGTCTTATTTTTTTTCTTGAACAAAATGCTTATTATTATAGCGTAAAACATATGGAAACCCCCACTGGAAACCATCTACCAGAAACACCACTTTTGAAGCTTCAACAATAGGAAAATAGAAGAAGTTGAGAATACTATGCTCATCATAAAGATGAGATAGCTGCCCGCAGATGCACAAAAAGACTAGAGCAAGTTTCAATTCCTTTGCAACAAGTAGAAGCACAGAGATCACAACCGCCATTATAGGAACAAAGGAACAAAAGAGAAAGGACAACCCAAAAAAATGACTACATAGTAGCAAACAAAAAATTCCGCCAAAGGATTGATGCATTGTTTGACTTACAAACTTGCACCATATGCAAAGAATGTTACCTAGGCATGCTCTTTCAATCATCAAACACAACTATCACTTGCAAAAGATGCTTCTATGATAAAGGCATACATCAGTTCTCTTCCGTGAACAACATGAATCCAGGAGAACAACCTATTGTACTCAAGAGATTGACCCAAGTGGAAGAAATGCTCATTGCAAGAGTGAATCCAGTATTGCAAGTGATTCAAAATTTTGGAGGTCAATATAAATATCATGATCACACGATAAGCTTTGTACAAGACATAAAGAACATTTCTAACATGCTTCCACGTACAATACAAGAACTTGATATACTCATAGTTCAAAGATTGCATACAACAGGCCAATGCTATGATTGTTATGTGAGCAGAAGTCACATTCTAGAGGCATTGCAATACAAGGTGAAATTCGACCCATACTATAAGGATGTAACCATTCATGCTGAATATCTAGTAGAGATCCCAGAAATAAGAACAGATGTCTCAACTATGTTTAAAACCATTGAAACAAACGAAGACATGGCAGTGCCAAATAATGAAATGGACATTGATGAAGACCCAAATGTAAAGGGCACAACATACACAACTGTTGGTTAACAGTTTGTCCTCCCTTAAGATTTGCTATCTTTGACTCTCTAGATACCCAAGGTGAGAGAACAAAAGGATGTTTACCAACAAATGGGTCAGTGTAAGCTTACTATCACTGTAATCTGAATTAACAGGTACAGCTCCCTGATTGTGTTTGATATTCAATGGGTTTGTTTTTATACATCATCAGATACTCTGGATAATGAAGGTTTTAACCAAATTACTTGTAGGCACAAGCAATTCAGGCAAAGATAAGAGATAGCTAATTTATAACCTGCAATAGAATGTTGATTACAAATCATCAGAGTTTCAACATTAACAACTAACTCTAATCTACCTTAATTTATGAATGCATAACCTATTAAAGCGAATAGAAGTAGAATCATACATGAGAAGCAAATAGAATTACTCATGCTATAATTACTAACATGAAATAGAATCCAAGAAGAAATTGTAGTTTCACATACAATTGTCCTTTCTATTCAAAATGTAGCTAACCTATCTACGGCACAACAAACATGATGCAAAGCTAAGCAAATGGAATTACTCATGCTCCAATACCAAGTTTTTTGACCTCATTATT
This sequence comes from Chamaecyparis obtusa, assembly GCA_027943335.1. Taxonomy (NCBI): domain Eukaryota; kingdom Viridiplantae; phylum Streptophyta; class Pinopsida; order Cupressales; family Cupressaceae; genus Chamaecyparis; species Chamaecyparis obtusa. The sequence continues at coordinate 522,037 of BSBK01002604.1, read as the reverse complement.
ATCAGAAAAATGTACATTTATAGTTCACTGTGCCGAGAAGTTCATCAGTCACAGGCATTCAATAGTCAGGAATATTAATTTCATCTTCCAGAATCAGAAGGAGAAAACATCAGAATATGAAACATTTCTGAACCAATCAGTTACATGCACAAATGTATCATTGGCGCCATCATTTGAATTTGAAAACCCTTAGAGCCCTTCAAGTTTGAACTTGCACCATCGATCTGCAGTTGGACGGTCACAATCATAACCTTTTCAACAGTCATCTCAGTTTTCCATTTCGCATGATCGCATAGAACTTTATTAACTCTTGCGATCATGTGACCGCTCTATTTTGTCACGTGATATAATATTAAATATTAAACCTTCACTTGCCCGGTTTACGTTGTCGCATCTGTGTTGTTGGCGTACATGGGTCCCAGTAGGCTTCATTGTCACATGATCACATAGCATTTTTTTTATTCCTTGCGATCATGCGACCGCTCTATCATTGGTGCACATGGACTCCCAGCCTGGCAACGCTAATCTTCTCTCTCCTACTCGGGCTTCATTGTCGCATGATCGCATAGCATTTTTTTATTCCTTGCGATCATGTGATTGCTCTATCATTGGCTCACATCTACACTATTGGCGTATGTGGGTCCCAGCAGGGCACATTTTTTATTTAGTCTTCCCTATCTTTTCATTGACTTTTCTTACCACTTGGGCTCCATTTCGCATGATCGCATAGCATTTTTTATTTCTTGCGATCATGCGACCACTCTATCATTGGCGCACATGGACTCCAGCAGAGCACCATCTATTTCCAATCTTCACAGAATTAAGTCTTTATGCTCAGGTCTGTGTGATCTTATTTGGCCTTTGCATTTTCTGTGAGTATGTTTGAGTTGAATGGGACCCGTGTTTTATTTTATCATACTCAAATCATGTGCCAATCAATAGATACATGCTATGGGCATAGTCCTTGGGTTGAAGATGATTCTGAGAAATGTCTGTGTCTTCAATCTCTCAAATCAAGCCCAGGCATTCAATTTCTCTGCTTGCATATAATCACCTTCATCAGTAGATCTGTGACTACAGCAGCTGTCTCGTAGTCGAATCCCACCACTAGTTCCTGTGTTCTTGCACTTCCATCTACCCAAGCTTTCATTGTCACATAATCGCATAGCACTTTTCTACTTCATGCGATCATGCGACTGAACATAAGTAGAGCATCTTCCTTGGTGGGTTAGGATCTATAACCTATCCCAACAAAATGAAGTATTAAAATAACCCACCCGACTTAGAGACAAGAAGGCAATGGAGGGGAAACCCGACAAGGACTTCCTATCCTAAGAAAGACTTAGACCTAGACTCGAACATGACCAGACTTGACTAGGACACCAAAACTTCCACTTGACAACATGGCTATAGGATGAAAAGTGGGCCAACAACATCATTTATGTCTAGATAGCCAAAGACAACTCATGAGGTACAAATTATTAAGTAGAAATTACAACTTGCCGATAGTACATCTGACATTATGAATTGGCCTGAGATAGACTCATCTCCAGTAAATGAATACAACACTGAGGGTTTACTTGACATGGCATTTCTGACTCTCTTCCCAAATTGATCTACATAGTATATGCAACCCCGGATAAGAGAAGTGCACATCCATGAGTTTGCACTACACTTGATGAGGTTCCATGATCACAGGTTTGGAAGGCATCCCCGCTTTCCATATTTCATTTTCAATCTCATGGCCAGACATCTAGCCAAGCAATTGCAGCCATATTCATCAAGAAAAATGTAGAAGAAAACATACCTACCACCATAGAAAACCTTCGTGCACACCTTATAGATTTGCCAGACAAAAAACTTGTGGAGGAACTCATGAACTTTGGTTCTTCTATGCGAGGTACACAACCATATTGGAACAAGTGTCATGAAAAGCTGACAAACATGATCAACCAAATAGGATCACCTACTCTTTTCTTCACATTGAGTGCAATAGACACAAAATGGCCAAATTTACATTGATTGCTCTACAATAACACCCCCCCTTGAATGCTTTCAAGCAGACAGCACATGGACAACATAATCAACAACCCACATACTATAGCATTGTACTTGCATCAACGGTTAACAATATATTGTGAAGAGGTCATTGAAAAACTCCTTGAAGTAGAAAACTATTGGTATAGAATTGAATGGAAACATAGAGGTAGTGGTCATGTACATGGGGTTATCTAGATAAGAAATGCACCTAATATGGATACACTTGATTGGAACAATGCTGCAGAACTTGAAAGAGCACAGATGTTTTTTGACAAGTATGTTACCGCTTGGAACCCCCATGAGGCATCACACAGAAACAACACAATGTTTTGATCTCAACTAGATGATCCATGCTTGCTCGACACACATGAGATATTAGCTACTAAAGCCACTTGTGACTATGAAGAATTAGTTAATCGAGTCTAGTGTCATACAAAATGCAGAGAAGGCACATGCTTAAGAAAGAAGGGTTCAAAATTTGAGTGTCGATACAAAGCTCCATGGAAAGAACATATTAACTCCACTATATCATGTGATGAGGATGGGAAAAAAACATATGACCCTGCAAGAAATGATGATAGGCTTAACATACACAATCGAGAAATGTTGTCGATCTGGAGATCCAACATAGATTGTCAACCTATTATGTCACGAGAACTTGTTCTCAAATACATTGCCAAATATGCATCAAAAGTAGAACAAACATTAGAGACTTACACTAGTATGTTAAAAAGAATATCTACAGCTCAGCAGGAAGACAACCCAGCTCTCACGGCATACAGGAAATTCATGACAGATTGTAGCTGAACGTGACATAGGGGCTCAAGAAACATGTCACATGCTTCAAAAATTGCCCCTTATCATTTGTAATCATCCTTTCACATCTTTGAATGTTGGATGGAAAATATTCCACTGGATAACAAACACATCAGGGACAAACCACATATAGTCTACCTATTTGTAGACATACATTCAATGACCTCCAGAGCTTGAGACAATAACACTTCTTGAATCTGCACGATCTTACACCTTTTCTACAAACCGCAAACACTGCAAGTGGAAAGAAAGACTGGTGAAAGCCATCGTCAATGTTTACCCAAAGTTCTACAACATTCCACATGCTGACTCAAAGAATTTTGAAATATTTTTCTGGAGTGAACTCCTCTTATACAAACATTTTCATGATATAGAAAATGACATTGGAGTGACTAAAGATTCAATTATTGAAAATTGGAACAACATGGATGCAACCGGATATGCTGCTTGGCATGTCAAACACAATACCAAAAATGAAGCAAACTCAAAAGAAGAAGAAGAAGAAGAAGAAGAAGAGGACAACAATGACACAAACATGCAGGAAATAATACAGATGAATGAATGGCAATTGTTGTCGCAAATGGGCCCCTCAAATAATACTACTATCAATGAACTTGACATGCTTGGCAGGCGTGACTTTGATAACAACAACAAATGGGATCAAATTAGCATACCTCAACATCTACATGAAATTGCAACACAATTCTTAAATATAGAAAAGACAAGTGCACAAGCTGAGAACATCCTATCAGACTACCATGTTCCGAACTACACATTATCAACAAACTAAGAGGAAGCTCTCACAATAATTAAAGAACACAACAAATCTGTATCTACCAAACCACTCTACATGATCATTCAAGGCATAGCTAGTATAGGAAAATCATACTTGATTGCTTGCATAAGAAATGCACTAAACGGTAATGGCCAACAACAACAAAAACAACTTCTCACACTGGCTCCTACAGGTGTTGCTGCATTCAACATACATGCATCGACTATACATGCGGCACTTAGGATTCCTATTAAGCAAATGCAACCACTACAAGGACAAGCATTGACAATATTCTAGGAGGATTTAAAGGAAATAAGATACATTCTTATTGATGAACTAAGCTTCATTGGCCCAAAGCTACTACTCAAAATAGATAGTAGACTATGACAAGCATTTCCTCAAAATCAACAACTATGCTTCAGGGGACTTTCTGTAATCCTGGTTGGTGACCTGGCCCAGCTACCCCCTGTAATGGACAAGCCTATCTACACATCACATTCTATCACAAGAACATTGTGGGAACAATTCACAATAGTTGCCACATTACAGACAATATTTCACCAATAGGGTGATAATATAGTACAGGCATAGTTTCGTCAACTTCTACAGAACATACGAAATGCAAAACCAATGAAAGAAGATTGGGAGCTCCTGATTGCACATACAGACAAACAGATTACATCAAATGAAAAGGAAGAATTTGACAAAGCAGTGCACCTGTTTGCTATGAATGATCTGGTCCAACTACACAACAAAAAAATGTTGAAACTATTAAATTGTCAAGTTGCATTAAGTGTAGCAATAAGCACCAGGAGCAACATAGAATATGCAACTGCTGATGAAAAACTTGAAAAGGAAGTTCTAATGTGCAAAGGTCAATGTATCATGCTCACAACAAATATATGGACACAAGCAGGCCTTGTAAATGGAGCATTGGGCGAAATAAGTCATATTGTTTACAGCCCTGGTTCAAAACCTCCTGATCTTCCACTGTATGTTGTAGCAAGGATTGATAATTACAATGGCCCGCCATGGAACATAGATGATCCTAAATTAATACCAATAATTCCTATATCACTAGGTACATGGAGGCAAATGCCACTAACAATGGCATGGGCTTTAACCATTCACAAATCCCAAGGGCTTATCCTAAACAAAGAAACAATCGACATTGGTAAAATAGAAAGGCAAGGGCTGACATTCATAGCAATTTCCAGAGTTAGGTCATTAAATGACCTTCACATTCAGCCAGTTTTCTCCTTTAAAAGATACTCCAAAATGGAAAAAAATCCATACACAATCATAAGGAAAAAAGAAGAAGCTCGATTACGGCAACTTGCCCTCTCAACAATCAAGGTATGCAATACTTTCATTGATTCAATCCAAACACATAATGTAAAATGCAATGCAATGACTTTTACGCAAGATTCCAACTTCTAACTATCATCAATTTGCAAAATTCCCTATTTTTAATCACAATGTTCTTCAACAGGAAGCCGCACAATAGGAATTTCCCGCTACAAGTTCATTCACAGGATATACAAGTACAAGAAGAAAACTAATTAGCTATCTAACTTATGCATGAAATATTGTGTAATATATTGTGAGAAATGTCATTTTTTTTGCTCCTACAACTGGTAACAAAGATGCATTACTGAATGTACCTAGATGATATGTTATTGACTCGATCCTTTTGAATTAATCTTAGATACATATAAAAAATGTCATTATTTTGTTTATTAGTGTATCACATAATATACACAAGTCTACCTCTCAAATACCATACAACATATGGTGCTATCGGCAATCAATGCTTTGGAATTGGTTTTTGGTTTTTTGATTTTGGTTTAAACATGTAGATATGTGTTTCAGTCTTAAAACCCTAATAAACGATGTTGCATTTGTAGGTTGTATGCACTTACATATTCAATTTTGTTTTACTGTGCAGGTTGCATCCTAGGAGCTTAGAGCATTGTTTGATTATTTTGTTGTCCTTGCTGACATTCTGCTGCAATAGTTCAAAGTACAAGAATTTAGTGTTAATGTTGATGAAATTGACCATAATAGTACCCATTCCAGTGTACATTCATATCCTTCAGGCCCGGCCCTTTATATAATCGCAATGACAATGAGCCTAAATTACCTTTCACTCAGTATTGTGTTTTTTTATTTCTAAGCAGATAGAAATCTTGAATAATGATGACTATATGCGATTACAAAAGTTCTTTGAGTTATTTTAACAAATAATTTGTTTCACTGAAGTATTATCTTGTACTCATATATTTATATCAATTGCTATCGACACAAACCTTGCACCCCAATGGTGCAAGTGCTAGTAAGTAATCTTTTGTAAGGTCTAACCTACCATTTTTTAGCAGACCTCTTTCCAAGGTGTGCAATCTATTTTCCATTGTATCATGTTTTTTTGTCTTAAATTCTATGCTATGCTTATATTAATTTTTTATTTATTTATAATTTTTGTTTTGTGGGTGAGTCTTATTTTTGAAGTTGTCTTTACCGTCTGGCTTTATTATGAGTTGAGAAATATTACCTTTACCATGGGGTAGGCCTGTGTGTTGAACATGCTTCTCTATATGCTTTTGTGTTATGATCAAATCATTCTCATTTTCAAAGGGTTGTGAAATCATAAAAAATTCATTTCTCTTGTTGTTCAAAATTTTTGACTAATAATTTGTAAGTCATAATTTACCATTTGTGGCTTTATGAATCTATGTTAAATTGTGTAATCTTTTTTGAGTGATTTTTTATTTTAAAAATTTATATTCAATTTCTTTGTTGTTTAGTTCTTTTGCAAGTTGAGGAAATATAATCTTTTATGGCAAGCGTATGTCCTAAATGTGGCATTGCAATAAATTTGATATAAAACTGTAAAGGAAGAAAAAGATGTGGACACTAGTGTTGGGGACCTTTACATGAAATGATGGAAGTATGATTTCCCTTTAACTCCCAATTCACCAAAGGTAGATCCAATTCGATTAACCAAGGGGATATGGTCAATGCGGAAAAGAATCAAACGATGATGAATAAGAAGAGGAGAAATAGAGACTTCCTAGTGACAAACACAAGATAAAAATAGATTGAAATGACTTGTTGTAAATAAATGATTTGAAATGTAATTACTAACCTTGAAATTAGGGAAAACCTAGAAGAATGCTATTTTCTGCTGCCTGTGGTGGATTTCTAGAAATTTTGCAACCTGCCCAGATCTGGAAATGCAGTGACAAACAAAACCCAGCAAATTTTTGTTGTTTTGTGCCAGGTAGACCTCGACTTCAGAGGCAGGGTGGAATCCTACCCCAAAATCTTGACCTAGACCAAATCTTGACCTAGACCAGACTGCTCCGATAGAAAATCTGTTCATGGATCCTGAAACTTTGCCGAAAAGGGTATCCGAATTTGCACATAAAACTCTCACACTGTACTTGCACCTGCAAGAAAAATGGTTTTGTTTTGTTGGGGAGGGGTTTGGCTTGGTCAAACCCTGATTTAGGAATTAACCTTAAATCTCAAAATAATAGAGAATGCTAGCAAGTAGTAGAAGTAGATCTTGATAATGAAGCTATTGAATTTGATAGTTATGCAATTGTATTTCGAATGTAAACAAGTATGTTGATATGAAAGCCTTGACTCCACATCAAAAACCATAAACATAAATCAAACCTCCATGAATGTATTCTTGGAATCCACCTTGAATGAAGAATGGAGAAGAAGAAGAAGAGGGTTTGAAGATGAACAAAGGATCTTGAATGTTTGAAGGAAGATTTTCCACCTTGATGACAAAATCTAGGGCATGAAGATGAATCCTTGAATGCTTGAGCCAAATCCCTTCAATGGCATGAATGCTTGAATCCTTGATCTTCAATGGAGAATGGAAATGCTTGAGAAGAAGACTTGAATGACCTTGCTTGGACCTCTTGAAATCATAAAGTTGCTAGGAGATTGCTGGCTTGAAAAACTTAGGAGGAAAAATGAGAGAGGAAGGCTTCCTTTTATACCAACCTAGGGCACTAACTCCCATAGAGGCCGACATAGGAAACATTAATTAAGGGGCCAAGGCAGAAAACTCTAGAATAGGTCATCTCCTAAATAAAAATTTAAGATTCGACACTTATCCCCGAAGATGGCCTGCCCGAAAGCAGGAAAATAAATTTTTGGGTTCCCCGAAGCGGGAAATAGAATTTCAAGCAAAGAAAGGACCCAAGGTCAGGGTCAAGGTCAACCCTAACCTAGGTCAGGGTTAAGCTCTACCTTGACCCAGAGGGTAAGGACCTCCATAAACTGAAGCAAGAGAGAGAAACATGCCCAAAAGGCCCAAAAGGGGACATAAAACAGGCCCTGAAGCAGGAGAAAGGAGGAGAAGCACTAGAGTGACATGTCGGAGACCGAAAGCACCTACTAAGGAAGGATAAATGGTCTTAACATGGAAGTGCTTCCATTTTAGGATGATAAATTTAGCCCCCACTTTAGCGGGAGTATGGAACTTGAACACTCACGGTAAAGTAAGAAGAAAGAAAGACTCTTAGTGGATTACAACAAGATAGAACGACACCTAGCCAAGGACATAAGCCCCCAAGCTAAGGACTCTAACTCAACACACATGCATAAGAGCATGAAAAATGAAGGAAAGCAAAGTGAAAGCAAAAATTAAAAAGACACAAAAAGGGGTTAGTACTAAACAAAACCCAAATCAACTAGCAAAGGAAACCTTGCTAAGAAATGTTTCACTTACTAATATCATATTTGGAAGGCTATCATAAGAGCATAAATGATTACATAAGAAAGATAGGAGCAACACCATAAGTAATATAGCTTCATGATCTAATCCCACTAGCATGAAAGTGAAAGATAGAGAGGGAAATTGAGAAGTGATTACCTCACCCAGTAAGATGCCTTTCTTACCGTGAATCACCAAAAGAGGAGGAAAGTCTAATAGGAAGGCATACCTGATAGAAAATCCAAAAAACTATGCTTTGTAATTGTAATTGTAGTGTGACGTCTAACGACTTGTGCACCCCACAGATCCACATCCTAGTATCACCATAAAGTGTAAGGTTGTAAAATGTGTATCTCTTTAGGATTTAGCAGCTTCTATGCGTTTACTTTTCAAGGATTTAGAATATTGAAATTTGAAAAATGTGTATCTCTTCAGGGTTTAGCAACTTCTGTGCATTTACCTTCCAAGGATTTAGCATACTGCAAAACAAAAAGTTAAAACAAAAATCTATAATATAGTATATATATTCCCCCCTCCTTATGATGTCTACATAGTAGACATCATAAGGAAGAGAAAGAGAGGATGCGCACCTTACGCACTAAGTAGATATCCTTTTGACAACAATGCACTTGATATTCATAGCGAAGGGTATTTACCCTTACAGTCTAAGAATATAAGTAATCGTGAAAAGGATATATTGCTCATGGAAATAGGATCCTGAAGAAAGGAGAAATCTTGCGGACAAGACTCCCAACTTGGAGGAGTGCTAAGAACAAGATAAAGTCTCCAAAACAAAGAACAAAGATTCAGCTATCTAGCCACCTATTTCCAAAGGAGATAGGAATATTTGAATGAAGGATGCAAACTCTAACCCAAAGCAAGGGCAAGGGTTTATAAAGAACATAATTTGCAAATAAAGAAGAGGTGATGACTCAAGGCATACACCTCTCATGTAAGGAGTCTAAAGTCATAACACAAGTCTTTATAAGAAAATAATGTTGCTAGATAAACAAATGCCATCAAGCTAAGGAAAGTAAACAAATGCCACTAAGCTAAGGAAAGTAGATCCTTAGACAAAGAGAGAAGAGGAAAGAAACCTTGCCCCCCAGTGAGGAAGACAAGATCTCAGAAATGAAAGTTACTAAGCAAAGGACACACGAAGCTAAGCAAGATATGTAACCACAAGAGATATCTTGAGAAGCATACATATATGCTAGATAAGTAATCACAAAGAAAGTAACAAATCATCAAGGAGAAAGAGCGAAAGACTATGGATGATTATACATGAAAAACCCTACCTTCCAAAGATATAAGGAAAACTTTGTTAAGCAGAGATGCATATATTCCTTGCATGAAATAAATTATCATATACCAAGCAAAAAGGTGGGAATGCTATAACAACTAAGTATGGAAACAAAGAGATAGCAATTCCCAAAGAAGAGGAAAGAGAAGGTAATCCAATATAAACTCTAAGTGAGAGATCTTTTATAATAAACATGCACTTTGTAAGCAAAATAAGATTGTCATCGAGGATGAACATTCCTCTAAAAGAGAAAATCCCTATGTAAAACAATCAAATGTATGCCAAAAATACATAATACTAAAAGAGACAACCACACATCCAAGATATTAGATACCAAGGAGAGGGAGAAAGAAAAGATAAGGCATCCTCCGTAGATGGTTTATTTATATATGAATGTCATGCATTCTTAACAAGCATAAGATTGCACAAGAGATGATAGTCCCTATGTAACACAATAAATGCAAGGAAGAACAAATAACACCATATAAAAAGAAACAAGACATCAAAGGAAGATATGAGAGAGAGAGAGAGAAACAACCTTTTTGCCCCCCAGTGAAGTGGCAAAAAGGAGAAGAAAAACTCTATTGGGGACACATTAATCACATTGTGTTCAAGGGAGTATGTGCCCAATAGAGAAAGGAAGATATCACCTTTTTAAGCTATCATGGAATTGCAACACATCCCTAGTGGGAGGTATGATTCCCATACCCACTTTTTCATCAATGTAAAGTCTAAAATACTCACAGTCGGCAAGTAAATGCTTATTGTTATAATGAAAAGGACAAGTAAACTTATAAAGAACATCCTTTAGCGCAAACCTAAAGAGTTCCTTTGGAGAGTTTTCCATTTGAATATAAACTTTCTTAGCAATAACTTGTCGTGTAGGTGGACTTTTCATAATAGGCATAGGTAATAAAAGGTGAAGTGGAGGTTGTCGTGGGCACTCTTCCATCTCAACTCTTGGTTTCTTAAAGCCCAAACCATGTCTGTTTACTTTAGGGGATATACAAAAAGGAGTTCTAATGCCATGCTCATTAATGCCAAACCCTTTTCCTTTATATCCTCTTTTAGCCAAAATGTTATATCCAGTAGGATAAGAATCTTGAAAGTTCCGACAAGAAGGTCCAAAGTCTTGAGGGGGATGAGCATATGTAGCGTAAGGAGGGATAGTATTTTCAACTATATGCTTTCCTTTAACATCCTCATTATGAAATTTAGGTAAAGGTAAAGGTTCACTAAAGAACTCTTTCACATGGTCTTCATGAATCATATTTTGAACCTCTTCAAAGCTTGGAGTAGGACTAAGGGAAGCATTGGGAGTGTTAAGAAGGAGAGGATTAGGAAGGTTAGGATTAGGGAGGTTAGGATTAGGATGATTAGGATTGGGATTAGGAGGATTAGGATCATCTACCATCTTCCTCACATAATCCAATACACAAATCAACCAACCACAAAGAACCCTAATCACCAACTTAAAGGAAGGAAGGCCAATGTTTGTCAACCTCATTATAGCGTAAGCAAGAAAAGCATGCAAGGCTACAAACATAAGAAAATGCATAACACTCTCATAAACCACATAGGTACTATAAAGAGATTCCATTAACAAGATAAGAAGAAAAATAAGAACACTCCAAAGCATCTTAGAGATCTTCATAGTAACAAACACAAAGAGATCTAACTCCATAAGAGAAAAGAGTTGTCGTAAAGCGGGTTCACCAAAATGTAAAGGAAGAAAAAGATGTGGACACTAGTGTTGGGGACCTTTACATGAAATGATGGAAGTATGATTTCCCTTTAACTCCCAATTCACCAAAGGTAGATCCAATTCGATTAACCAAGGGGATATGGTCAATGCAGAAAAGAATCAAGCAATGATGAATAAGAAGAGGAGAAATAAACACTTCCTAGTGACAAGCACAAGATCAAAATAGATTGAAATGACTTGTTGTAAAGAAATGATTTGAAATGTAATTACTAACCTTGAAATTAGGGAAAACTTGGAAGAATGCTATTTTCTACTGCCTGTGGTGGATTTCTAGAAATTTTACAACCTACCCAGATCTTGGAATGCAGTGACAGACAAAACCCAAAAAAATTTTGTTGTTATGTGCCAGGTCAACCTTGACCTCAGAGGCGGGGTGGAATCCTACCCCAAAATCATGACCTAGCGAGACTACTCTGACAGAAAATTTGTTTGCGTAGCCTGAAACTTTGTCGAAAAGGGTTTTCGAATCTACACAGAAAACTCACGCATTGTACTTGTACCTGCAAGAAAAATGGTTTTGTTTTGTTGGGGAGGGGTTTTCCTTGGTCAAACCATGATTTAGGAATTAACCTTAAATCTCAAAACAATAGAGAATGCTAGCAAGTAGTAGAAGTAGATCTTGATAATGAAGCTATTGAATTTGATAGTTATGCAATTGTATTTCGAATGTAAACAAGTATGTTGCTATGAAAGCCCTGACTCCACATCAAAAACCATAAACATAAATCAAACCTCCATGAATGTATCCTTAGAATCCACCTTGAATGAAGAATGGAGAAGAAGAAGAAGAGGGTTTGAAGATGAACAAAGGATCTTGAATGTTTGAAGGAAGATTTTCCACCTTGATGACAAAATCTAGGGCATGAAGATGAATTCTTAAATGCTTGAACCAAATCCCTTCAATGGCATGAATGCTTGAATCCTTGATCTTCAATGGAGAATGGAAATGCTTGAGAAGAAGACTTGAAAGACCTTTCTTGGAGCTCTTGAAATCATAAAATTGCTAGGAGATTTCCATAACTAGTCAGGAGGCGTGGAAGTGTATGATTGTACTTCCTAATCCATTTGAGGCTCCTCTTTCATTTGTGCCCCTAAGTCCGAGACTATTTGTTCTTGTAGGGGAGATGATTTCTCAACTTCCATTCCCCTTTCTCTTGAGAGGTCCTGGTTAGGGGTACGGTTAATCCCAAAAGTCCGAGTTCCCCTATTTCTAGTGGTCCACTTAGGGATATATATATAATTTTACATGATAGGATTTCACTCTCTAGGGTTATATCTTTGTATTTATATACATTACACACATAATACTCTTTCTTATCTGATATTAATGGAGGTACAAATAGAAAAAACTAGGGGTTGACTAATGTAAATGACTGCATAGCTACAAAACACATTCTTTTGATGATTTGTAGGTTTTGAAAGAGAAGATCCTAGTGCATATCAAGATAATGATTTGGCTGAAGATTATAGTTCTAAAATCAAATTTCTATTTGGACACTATTGGGATAGGACAAATTTCATCCTCTCCCTGAGATATTATAAGTATAGGGTTGTAGAAAAGGTTATTTCATAGCACAATCTTATAGGTTTAGTTTTTTTTCTAAGCCTAGGACAAATTTTAGCCTAGTTGTGGGCCAATCCTGACACTAAGTTGGCATAGCACCTAGAAATTCGCCTAGTCCTAGAGATATTTTCTTTTGGTTTTTTTTCATCTCATAGTTTTAGTCCTAAATCTATTTCTATTTGAGTTTTAAATTTGTTTTTGTAGAAGAAAATTAGATCCAAAATTAGGCTTCATACTTCAAGGTAATTTAACATTCTCCTTTATTGTTTAAATTCTAAATTTGATATATCTCCTTAGATATTTCATCATTCTTAGTCTCTTAATTGATTCCTTTAGGCTTGTAGAAGAGGTGACCCTTTTACTTCGCATCAAATTAGATCCAAATTTGGTATTATTAGCCCATATCATTTGTATGGCACTAATCCTATTTGGATCTGATATGGGCTTTGTTTAAAGTTTCCATTCCTTCTATTCAGGACCTTTTGAGGTTTATTCCTATGAAAAGGGTTCAATGGGTTAGACTTCCTATCTTCCCCATTGCACACCCTTCCTATATTCTCCATCACTTCCCCTTTAACCATATATAGATACTAAAATGTATCTTTCAATAAATTCTTTATATAGATATCAAAATTCTGTTTCATAGTAGATATGTACTCCAATTTTAGTTCCTTGTCATTGAATTTATCCCTCAAGAAATGATACTTAATATAAATATGATTTCTCTTTCAATGCTACATAGGGTTCTTATGAAATATTAATTATAAATATCCTTAAGAACAACAATATATAAGTAGGAGATTGTTTACATCTCCCAGTGTCTCGGGTTTGACAACAAAGTGAGACAGGTTGGGCAATCGAGGATTGCCCTCCCAACTCTACCTGTAAGGGGGATCGCGGGGACCGCTCTCCATCCTAAGCTCCTGGTAGTCAGTTCTCAATAGTGCAGTCAAGCCAAGTTGGGCATGCGGTTTGAGTATTCTAGGGGCCTACAGGTTATGGACACCTGCGTACAATACATTTTATTTATGTTAGACAAAAGAAAAAAGATAGTCCAAGGCATAGAGAGATTCTAACTACAATCACTATCTTGCTCATTAGACTATGTCAAGAAATGCAAAAGACCTTTTTCATACACTGAACCATCAATTTCAATGCACATAAAGGCAAAGATTCAAAGTATATAAATAACAAAACATTTGAATAAGAGCATTTCTCAATATAGGACAAGTAGGGATTCATGATACTAAATCACCAAGATAACTAACACAAAGACACAAAATCAAATCCTTTGTATTAGTAAATGGGCTTTACAATCCAACCATCACTGGTAAGAATTCTTTGAAGTAACCATTGAAGCAAGCAACAGAGAAGTAGTAATTCGTAAACATATGGACAACAAAATCACTCAATTTTTTCGACCCTTCTAAAAGAGTCGAGACCTCTATTTATACAAATACCAAGCATCAACTTTATAATTATTTACATTATTTATAAAATACACTCGAAATAGATTATATGCATCCCAAGGGATTATGCACTTATAGTTACATGCAGTACATGCTCGAAAGTGATGGAAGTGAGAATGCGAGGTAAAGAGGGAAGAGGAAAGAAGAAGTATGGATCCTAGGGCACTTTTAGGTAGCTGCAAAGTGTACTTTCACCTTGACACCTTAGTCTATAAAAAAACATGGTCGAGTTGACATTGCATTTTCCCATGTTTCAGATTATTAACTATTGTGCAGTGGGCTGTCTAGAAGTACCTTGTACAATCCCATTATGTATCAGCAAAAAAATTACTCTAGAAGGGGACGTTCTTCTCTCCTTGGTGTAGGCTGGGGAGTCTCACCCCTTTCCCTAAGGTCCTTGGTACTCATTGATAGGGAGGTAGGGACTCAAGCTTCCCCATTTGTGTGTTAAAGTATTCCACACACTCGTCGGCTACCTCAATGTCTAGTGGTATTAGGCTATCTATACAGGCCCGCACTTCCTTTATGGCATCCTTGGCTTGGGCAATGAAATCCATTATCCTGCTTATATCTTCCCTAGCCTTAGTAGTGTCGGTACTCTAATCCATGCACGCATGTATTATTTGAGTGTCAAATGGTCTGGAGAGGCCAAAATTACATTCAAAAACCTCATCAAACCCAACAAAACCCGATGATAATTGAATCCTCTAGAGCCAAACCTCCGAGGTTGGTGGGATTTAATCCTGTTATTTCCTGAATCAAGCAATATATTCAGACTTGGGCCCCTCAATAAGAGGAGCACAATGAGTCAAAGAATCTACTGCCTCCCAAAGTACTTCAGCATAGAGTCCTATTTTCCTTGAAGTGAGTTCAGGGAAATCAGTAGTGTGCATGCTCAATAACTCCATTTCTTTGATTATCTCTTCTTCAGTATCTGTGATTGTCTTCAGTAGCCCCCTGTAACTTTCTGCCTCTGCGGCCTCTGATTCCCAGGTGGCCATTCGCTGGGCGATCTCCATCTTTACCCTAACCATTTCTGAGAAGACTGGGATGGAGGACATCACAAAATCTGGGATGCTGGAGAGGATCTTTGTCATCCACTCTTCTACAACATCGACCTTCCATCTTTGCTATCTCAATGCCTCAACATAGGCACTATCTGGTCCAAAGGATATCTGCAGTGGTTCTTTTGGACCTCAGGTTGTTATGGGGCCCACCAATTCCAAAAGGAATCCCTCTACAAGCCTTGTTCTATTTTTATAAGTCTTATTTTTCATAATCTCCTACTCAAAAAGCTCAATGATGGTATGAGAGGATTGGATATGTTTCAAAATTTCTACCCTCTTTCCCTATTTCCCGAGGGAGAGGTTTTGTATATAGTAGTCCCTGGGGACTACCTCAGATATTTCCTTATTCAGGGGAGGCATGGCCACCTTCAAAATGGTCTCCCCTATGGCCATCATCTCTGTATTGTATACAATTATGGCCTTCTTCAATTTCCTTGGGGCGGGCTTTGAGATTTCCTTCATGGTATCTTCCAAGGATGGTGGGGGTGCGGAATCCATGGGTTCCTTTCTTTTTAGTATGTCCCACAACTAGTCAGTTTGCATCGAAGTGTATGGTTTTACTTCCTGTTCCATTTGAGGCTCCTCTTTCATTTGTTCCCCTAAGTCCAGGACTATTTGTTCTTGTAGGGGAGATGGTTTCTGGACTTCCATTCCCCTTTCTCTTGAGAGGTCCTGGTTAGGGGTACGATTGATCCCAAAGGTCTGAGTTCCCTTGTTTCTAGTGGTCCACTTGGGGATGCTTCTCTCACAACTTGATCCTGATAATTTTTCTAGTAGGAGTATCTTCATTTGTGTTGATTCCTTCTTTGGGCTCTTGTTGATCTCCCCCTTGTGGGGTTTCTTGATTTTTTGGTTCCTTGGATGTTTGCTCTTTGGCTCCTTCCTCTGTTGAACCCCCAATTCTGTTATTCTATGAGGATGGATCCTCAACCTGTACCTCTCCCTATCCTATTTCCTGAGGAGGCTCTGGGGATTCTTTCTTTTGTTTGGAACAGGGCTCCTGTACTTGCTTCCCTATTTCTTAGGAAGTCTCCTCTACCATAGGGGGCTCTACTAGTTTTTTCTGAGGCCCCCCTATCAGAACCTCCTCTACTGTGATATAAATTATGTTTGGGAATTCTTCCAGGTCTACATACATGGGCTGGGCCACTCCAGGAGCTCTCTGAGAGGGTGTGGTTGTATGGTATTGAAATCCTAGGGTCGCTCATTCGAAGTCTTGCACCTCTTATTTCCTTGCTTCACCCCCTTCCTCTCCAGATTGTTGTGGGGTGTGGGGAACTCTCATTCCATATATATTGAACCTAGAGTGGAGGACCATGGTTTCTTCTTCTTCTTTTGTTTCCTCCACATCTATAGTGTTTATCGGCCTAATAGTGGGATCCCCTACTGAGGGTGGTGCTACAGAGGAAAGTGGGGTTTCCTTGAGACTGAAGGTTATCTTGGCCTTTGTGTCATCCATGAGATTTCTTGAGCATTGTATTCTATCACCAAGTTCTTTCATTGTCTCCAGGGTAACCACTCCGGCGGTCTGATCATCTGCAATATCCTAGGTTTTCTTCTCTTTTTCTTTCTTCCCTTAGGTGTGAGTGGAAACAGGGACGTTGGTGGCCTTTTTCTTGATTCATTGTGGTCTATCAAGGCATAGTGAGTCAAATGCATCTAGACTTTGCTAGAGCATAGTGGCAGTGACCTACGCAATGTTAAATGACTTCGGTTTCTCCTACTTGATTCTAGGCAAGCTGCTTCCCGCTAGTTCTAGAGTGTAGGCTGGGTCTACCACTGGAAGGGTATTCACGAATCCTTTTGGAATCACCCAGTGCTTCAGGTTAGAGAGTTCCCTAGCTGTGAGGCAGTGATACAATTGATGTCAAACATTGACATCATCCTGGCAATCATCCCAACAATCTTCCAAGTAAGGTTCATACTTGTCCACTAAGCCAGGACACCTTGTTTTGATCTTCCCCTTTGGATCATAACAAGCACATCATACATTGAATTTGGTGAGGCCAAAATCCTTGGGCTTTGCATTTGTATGTGCAGCAGTAGAGATGGTGCACTTGTAATTACCACACCTAAATGGGAATCCCATACCCTGATTGTGTTTCTCGGATATAAACACTTGCACGTCTAGGATCTTCTTACAAAACTCTAGGAGAATGAGATTATCTGAGCAATGGTGGGGAAGTAGAGTGGGATATCCTATAAATCCAGAAACCTAAATGTATGCTATGGTTTGAAATTGGATGAAACAAGAATTCACCAAGTGCATAGCCTCCTTGCTGAGGTGGTAGCTTGCATCTCTGGTTACCCTGATGATCTGATCGTAGATGAATCGGTCATGAATCGTGTAGAATTTTTCTTGTAATTAGTCCAAGTGGAGATGTGAGAGCACATCCCAAATGAGGGGATCTTGGGAGGCTCCTTCTGTAGCACTGCGAGACCTCAATGTGAGGCGCTCTGCTATGGTGGTAGAAATACACACCACATAAGATGTCATGTAAAATTTGGAGGTCCCCTGAACCTCACTAATCTATTGGGCCAATGTATCTGATATGGCCTTGGGCCAGTTGAACATGTATGTTTGGGTCAGGATGTCACTGATGAAATAGTACATCCATGAGTGGTATGTGTGAGCATCTGGGAGCTCAAAGATCTGTGATAACATCACGATTGGGCCCTCTATCTCTGGGAGGAAATCTCCTCATGGGATGGTTGCAGCAAGTTTGGTGCCTTCCTTTTGAGGGATTTTAACTAGTGATCATTTAGGTACTTCTTGTACTCAGCATCCTTCTATTGTACTTGGGTATTTACAAATTCTAGTTGAGCACTAATGAGAGTAAGACCCTCTATGGGGAATTTAAAGATAATAGCTATCCCATCTAGATCACAATAAGCAAGGACCTTCTTTGTAGCAATGGTGCATTGACGTTCAACCTCATTGTAACAGGATTGCATGGCTAGTATCAGTTATGGCAATTGGAGTGACTGAGGGAAAGAGGTGACCTGGAGGATATGGGATTCATGAATTGCCACTGTGATGGGCATGTCAAAGCTTTGGATGCTATCATTGTAGGCTTGAATATCAAACCCTACGAGGTCGGTGTTAGTGATTAGTTGTGTTTCATCCTCTATCTTGGAGATGCAGATGACTCCTTAACTGTAAAACTTATTGGTCCACGGGGTTTTATCCAACTCATGTTCGAGCTTGGAACACTTCCCCCCATTGGACTTGGCTGGAAAATTAGATGTGGGTGCCATTCTAATTGTGCAATCTATAAGACATAAGCATCCATCAGTATCATTTTATGTGAAAGTGACAATCTTTATTAAATTTATGGGACCCAGGGACTGGGGTACCAAGGGTCAAGCAAAGAATACAAAACTTATTGGCTACCTCAGAGTCTAAAGGCTAAGGATCCCTACCAAATGTATGACTCATTATGATGGGGACAAGATCTTTGAACTTTATCATCCGATCAATAATCAAAGAATGAAGAGCCTTACCTTGCGGAGAATGGAAATCGGGGATCCTATTTCTATCCTGGGAAGGTAAAATCCTCGCATGACAGAAATAGGGTTCTTGGCTTTCGATCTCTGGCATTTCAAAGATTATGCATGGAAGAGTGAATCATGAGATCTTCCTCCTAGGGTATCCCATCGAGGAGTTGGAACTCTTGAACCTAGTAATCGACATCTAGATGTTTGTATGATGGGGTTCAAGAACCCAACTCCCCAGTAGGAGACGATTTCCTTCCAAACACAAAACTTATGATGCTAAGTGTTTATGGACAAGATGCAAGTAGTCCACCAACATTGTTTTGACCTGAGGAGAGGCATTCAAAGGTCGATCAACACCAACAGTTTGAGTCATGAGGGAGGCAAGAATTTGTATACCATCCCCTCAGGCAGAAACATTGCCAATAATAGGAGGGAAATCTGATGATGATGCACTTTTGACATGACATTCCCTACAACACTACAAGGACTAAACAACCATCTCAACCCTAGGCTACACATGTGATCCTAACAAGCTCTGAGCTGAGGGAACTGAGACTCGGAGATAATATTGAGATACTTTGGCTCACGGCTCAACTGGGTTGGAGAGTTGCCACAAAAAAAGAAGGGGGGGGGGCTAGCATGACTTAGGCAAAAGTGCACCGAGGGCTTGGCTCCATTTACATACATATGCCATGAATTCACAAACATAGAGCCGAACTGGGGCAAAGGAGGGAAGAGCAGGAAGGATGTAAGCTCACTTGCTTTGAAACAACAAAGTCTACCCTGCTCACCAGGTTGACCTTGCCACCTAAGTTGTAGGGTTTCCCTGGAAGCTAAGACAGACATGCTTGAAGAGTTGAGGGGTGGGAAGATGCCACGAGAGCCCAAAATGGAAACACACACCAGGCCAAAACAAGCACAACCCATGGCTAAAAAAGGAAAGGAAAACTATACAAACGAGTTATGGGGGCACCTATGACCCTCCAAGAAAAATGAATATACAAATTGGCACCTATTTACAACAAGAATTTATAGTATTCACAGAATTATAGAGGAAAGCTGGCAGAGCCTCAGAAGTTACCTAGGAACTCATGGCGTAGGGACTGGGAGGGCTTTCAAAAAATGTTTCACAGGGTTCTATCTCATTACCGTGCTATTCATTGTTGAATCATGCAGAGGATATGAATTTTCACACATGTAAACCTTCAACCTTGTAGGAATAACTTATCACAACTAGGGCTTGAAAGTCTAAAACTTTAATCACTGGTAGTTTAGGAATGATGATGAAATAGTTTGTATACCCTAAAATGGGTTGCAGCCTACTCATGTGATAGATATTAAAGAAGGTCATCATAGCACGGGATAGGTGGTAGATAAAGATGACACATGATGGGAAATGATGGGATGGGCCCTGACAGATGCTTTACCCAAGAAAACAAAGTAGGCTTAAATACTTCACATCATTTAGAACCCCTCGACGAGAGCAAGATTGCGGGAGGAGGGATCTAGACATCCGCTTTCCTCATGGGGAGGAGACGGACCAGATCCTCACGAAAGGGGGATCGTAGGATGAGAGGTCCCGCAATCCCTAGAAACTTAAAATAAAATAAAGGGGGAAGAGAGAAAGGGGGACTGCCCCTTTAGCAAAAAAAGGGGGAAGTGTTATGTAGGGCATAACAGAGATATTTTCTATAGTAAGGAAAATTGTAATATTGCTATTGAAATCAAACTCGTTGCATATTTCATGAGTAATCATTTACACAAACCCATCTCTCATGAGAATGAATGGGACACCTAGAGCTCATTGGATTCATGTAATTCTCATAGAGGTGAAGCACCAAGACTTCCTGAGAGTGCATCCATCCATGTACTAGTCCATCTTGAGTATGCTTAACTATGAAGTTTCCTCCATGGTTAAACCCACTCTGCTTGTAACCCCATTTGAAAAACATTCCCCAAGTGTTGTGACTTATGAACCATAGATTATCAGTCCCCTTAATCTCATTAATGGATAACTAGTAGATATTTTCCATAGTAAGTAAAACTATGATATTACTATGAAGATTTGACTATGTAGTTATTTGAGTCAAACTCATTGACCCATGTTTCACAAGTAGTACTTCAAAAAAAACCATAATTCATGAGAATGAATGGAACAATTATCATTCATTGAATCTAGTTGATTCTCATAATGGTGAAGCACCAGAACTTTCAAAGAAGTCACACATCCTAATAGTACTCAATCTCAAGAATACTTAACTATGATTTTTCCTCCATGGTTATAACCACTTTTGTTGCAACCCCATTTGAAAAACCGTTGAAAATTTTTGTTTCTTATAAACCATTCACTATAAATTCTCTTAAGCTCATCAATGCATAAGTAGGAGATACTTTCCAAAACAAGTAAAATTTTGAAATTAATATTAGAGTCTTAACTCATTGACCCATATTTCATGAGTAGTGGTTCACATGAACCCATCTCTCATGAGAATGAATATAACACTTAACAACTATTAGATCTAGGTGATTCTCACTTAGCTGAAGTATAGGGATTTCCTAGGAGGTCATCCATCCTAGTTTTACTACATATGAAGTACCCTTATCTACTAAATTTCCTCTAGCATTAAATTGAGCCTTCTTGTAACTCCATTTTAAAAACCTTCAACAAGTCTTGTGCATTATGAACAATTCATTAGAAATCCCCTTAATCTCATCAATGGATAAGTAAGAGATATTTTCCATAGAAATTGAAATTATGATATTACTATCTGAATTTAACTATGTAGTTTTATTGAGTCAAACTTATTGACCCATATTTCATGAGTAGTGTTTCAAACTAACCCATATCTCATGATAATTAATGTAACACTTAGCACTCATTAGATCTAGGTGATACTCACAGAGGTGAAGCACTAGGATTTCTTGGGAAGTCACCCATCTTAGTACTACATCTCAATCATGCTTAATTATGAAGTTTCCTCCATAGTTAAACCCATTATTATTGAGCACCCCTTTTAAAAAATATTCACCAATTTTTGTACCTTATTTACAATTTATTAAAATCCCATTAATCTCATAAATGGATAAGTAAGAGATATTTTTCATAGCAAGTCAAATTGTGATATTACTATTAGGTTTTAACTGTGTTATTTTTTAAGTTAAACTCATGGACACATTTTTCATGAGTATTGGTTCACATGAGCCCATATATCATGAGAATCAATGAAATACTTAGAAATCATTAGATCTAGGTTATGCTCACAAAGGTGAAGCACTCAGTTAGTGTGATGGGTGACCACCTAAGAATCACTAGTGCTTCACATCTGTGAGAATCACCTAGATCTAGTGATTGAAAAGTTTTTGATTCATTTTCATCAGAGATGGGTTTGTGTGAAACACTACTCATGAAACATGGCTCAATGAGTTTGAATAAAAAAACTACATAGTTAAGTCATGATAGAAATATCACAACATGTTTCTTCTCTAGAAATTCTTCTTCTAGTTTGATAACCTCTATTCTTGTCACCAATAATATAATCTCTAGAATGATTAATACTTACATAAAATGAAGTATTTGGAGTATGATTATCACAAAGTTCAACTATTTCTTCCAAACCATTCTAATCCTAATTCTAATTTTACACTTCTACAATCTGATTATTTTCTTTAGCTATGGTATCCCTGTAAATTATTTTTGATATCTGCACATTCTCATCTACTCTGACATTTTCACTTTCAAAATTCTTCTTTAGTCTATAGTTATAAAATTTATATGCTTTTGTCTTTGCATAATATTTAAGAAATAGTCCATCATCACTTTTCGGATCAAACATTCCAATATCCTCATCTCTTTCAATATAGGATTTATTCCAAAAATTTATAGAACATGGCCATACAAAATTTCATAGAGATTATTATAATTTACTTTCTTTATATGCTCTTGGTCAAGGTGTATACTACAATGCTCACTACTTCTCTCTAGCAAACATCTAAAACATTTCCTTCTGAAATCATTACATTTCTAGTTGTGTCTAGAATTATTATGTTCCTTTTCTCTACAACACCTTTCTACTATATGGTACATGGAGTAGAAGTATACATATTTATTCCATGTTCTTCACACAAAGATTAAAATGCATGAGATGTAACTTCTCCGCCTTTGACCAATCTTGTGCACTTCAATATTTATCTAGACTTTCTCTCAACAATCATGTTTAATATCTGAAACTTATGAAAGACTTATGATTCTTATCTAAAAAATATAACCCACATCACTATTGAATAATCTCAATAAATAACATAAAATATCTATCTCCATGATATATTCTTGTTTTGCTACAAAAATACATTTTTTTATGCACCAAATCTAGCAATCTATTTAAAGTAGATGTCTAACTTTGAAAAGAAGATATAGTTAACTTTCCTAATTGAAATTATTTTCACATATTGTTAGGATTCATTAGCTCAGGAAAATATATTATGGAATCATTAGTATTAAGCTTCCCCATAATATTAAATTTGAGATGACAAAATATTCTATGTCAAAACCAAAAGTTATGAATCTTTTTCTTACAACCAATAGTCATCAATCTTAAAGAAACAAAGAATTTATCATCAACAATTCTCAAATGAAATAGATTAATGTAGTTTGTATACCTCATGCAATTATCTTCCTGGTGCTTCCAATGATTTTTCTCATTAATTCTGTAAATACTAATTGTTATCTCTTATTCAATAGATTCCCCAAACTCAACAAGTTATGTCTTAAAAATTCAACATATAAGACATAATGATTAGTATTGTTGTTACCATCAAGAGTAATTGATCCTTTTCCTTTAATCAAATAGGGGTCATTCTTACTAGTTGTAATAACACCACTATCATACTCTTCAAAATTTGTAATTTTATGTTTACTACTTGTCATATGATGCAAACTTCCACTATTAATAACTCATTAATCTCTATATAAACTTGTGAAATCAATAATTTCCCTTTATTAGAATTATCCTGTTTCATAGAAATGAAAACCATCACTTCTTCACTAGAACCAAATTCATCATCAATCACACCTTCTTCAACATAAAATATTTTATGACCCTTAGGGTGAAATTTCTAAGATATAAACTTAGGATCTTTAGATATTTTATTTAGACATCTATATGCAATATGACCAATCTATTTAAAATAAAAAAATTTCAAAGGTAACTTTCCTTCATACTAACTAGAGCCCTTGGGTACTATTTTTGAAATCAAGGATTCAAGTTTTTCAATCTCCATTTCCTCTTTCAAGATCTTTTCTCATTTGTTTGCATAGTAGTTATAGTTATCTTTAGTCATATTAGAGGAAATTTCTCCCTTATCATACCTAGTCACACTATCTTTGAATTCAATTTTGACCTTCAAAATTTCTTTAGAAATATTTTTCATCTCATAATAAAATAGTCTACCAATCAAGGCTCGTCTTCAAATGTATTTTATAGTTCTAACTTCTTCAAGAGTTGTAACCTTCTCAGTCTAAGTCAAAGGAAATGACCTTATAATTTTTCATATATCTTCATCTTAATCCAAGGTACCACCAACACATGTGAATGGATAAATTAGATCATTGAGTTTATTAATTGAGGATGAGATATTTTTTTCTTCAGTCAACTTTATATCTTCAAAGTTTTCTCTCGGTCCATGCAACTTAGCTTTATTTACATACTTGTCAACTTCATAAATAGTTTTTAATTCATTCCATACCTCATGTGATGTTATCTATATATAGATGTGAGTATATTCTATATATAACAAAGAAATAATCAAATATTCTCTTACTAACATATTTTCCTTTAATTTATTCCTTTTATCAGCACTACCTTGAGACAAATCATTAGGAATGGAATATGGATTCTTTGTGATATCACAATATTAATCTCCCGTGGAAATTATATTAGGAGTCATTTGATCCTTCCATATCAGGTAGTTGGTTCCATAAAGTTTAGGAATATCTTTCCTTATGCTTGACATGTTGGATCTCCTTCAAGTGATCAATATTTTTTAAAGGACATAGATCTGATACCAATTGAACTATGTACCCAAAGAATAAAAAAAAAAAATACCCAAAGAACACAAGAAAAAATTAGAGGGGGCAGGTGAATTAGTTCTACTCTTAATACTTTAAATTTTTTATTTCTAATCCAATTTATGATCTTAAAAATAAACAGTAATAAAAATTTAAAACACATAATCCATAACAATATATTTATTCTTGAGAAAGCCTAGTAAAGGGAGAACACTAGTGGGAGTCAAACCCATAAGATAAATGTACTTTACTAAAAGTACTAACTAGTTAAGAGAAAATGAAAACAAAGGAGGAATCCACATGTATTTATAGACCCACTTCCTAGAGAACACTAATCATAATACAATAACAATGATCCGACCCTTTATTTGAGTTATTGATCAATCTCTTATTATTGATCAATATCTTATTACAATTTATGAATGTGGACAAAATATCTATTTCTATCAAATCAAATCACAATATTTGTACATCCAATATAGTTCCAGTAAAGTACAATTTCTACCTCAATTGTATAATACATATATTAACTCATCCATAAATCCTTTCACCCAATTACGCAATTTTCAATCACAAATGATTGCCCATTTATGCATATTAGAATGAATAATCAATGACAAGGTTGGAAAAGACATATAGAGAAAATGATATGAATAATATGCACAAACTTCAGTGCAATACAAATAAAATTGTCTAAAACTTAGATAGTACCTTAAATAATATCCTCAAATAGAAAGAAACTTCACCAAATTTTCACCAAGAACAAAACATATTACTCCATCAAGTTGGCTAGGACCTAACTGAAGAAATACCTCAACATTCTATAAAATCAATAAATGTGATCAGAACAACCAATGTGAACCATCAACACAAAGAAAATCAAAGAATTCTATCAAGAAACAAGAATAAACTCTCAAACCTTTATGTCACCTCAAACACAAAATCTAAACTCATATCAGACACATCTTGAATAACTACAATAATAAAATGCATGAAACTAATAAATCAATCACATCTCACTAAACATATCATGCAAATTGTGTAAGTTTACTATAATAAACTGAAGAAATATTTGAAACATGACCTAGAATTATAAAAAAAGATCTTTAACACACTACTGAAATAATAGAAATTATATTTACTAAACAAAATCTCTATGAAATAGCAATAGTTTGTTGACATCAATTATAAATACTAATGTTACCACACAAACTTATGATATAATAAACAATCTCTTATAGGCTCATCAATCTTTGACCAAATATGTATTTCAATTTGAATATAATGTCAAAGGGGGAAGCCATTAAATTTGAACACTACATTTGGATGGCTTAGCACATGAGTAATGACATAACAACATGGTCACTATGGATCATGAATTGATTGATTTTTATGTTGATTTTATATAGATTTTGATTGAGTGTTTTGACAAGATGGACCTATAAATTCACTTTAAAGAGTTAGCTTAGCTTAAATAGTTGGTCTCACATGATACATAGAAATCATAATTTTTAGAGAATACTAGTGTTGGTTACAAATATTTCACAAAGGAGGTTGTTAATGTTATTTATGGATGAAATTTCATAACCTATAAATAGTGAATTAAGGGCTTCAATCCCACTACAATACAGGGGCAATGAGTTATTAATTTGGTGGACACAGGTGCTACAAATAATTTTATCTCGGAGTGTTTTGTCAAGAGGAAAAAGATTGAAATTGAGGGGCATGGGGGCTTCAAAGTTATAGTGGATAGAAAACACAAGCTATAGAAAAATAATATGATTATTGACTTTTGTATGTAGATGGGAGATAATGACATGATGGGAAAATTTTAAGTAGTCGACACAGAGGATTATGATGTCATTATTTACATGACTTGGATCAAGCCTTTCTATGAAATCACATTTAACTTAGGGATATATGCAGAAAGATAGGTAACCAAAAAGGTATTATTATTATAAGGGTCAAGATTAATGAGAGGGGGGATGAATCAATAATCTAACGAATCTAAGCTATTCATAAACCATTCAACAATATTCATCAACTTATAACTTGTGCTCCAAGAAATAAAAAATAAAATAAAATGATCCAAGCATGCAACAAAACAAAACCAATATTTTATCATGGAACACAAGTTGAAATTTAATATACAAAATTTGAAGTTAACCCTATTCTCCTCATTGTCCAATAAGCATTTACCCTAACCTCAGTCTCATATTCAAAGTAATTTTCCATTTCTGTGATCCATTCCATCAATTCATCAGAATCCAATCTGCCACTATACTCAGGAGGATTTAAATGTGGTGTTGCCTTCAAAGTTTTCAATGCTTGCAACAATATTTCCTCACCCTGATCTGTCACAGGCACATGTTCTGCATTCGCATCTGGCACTTCTTCTTCTTCCTCATCACTTACATCATCAAGATGTCTTCCTCTTCTTTGGGTTGTCTCAACAACTTCTAACCTAGTTGCAATATGTCTTAGCAACTCTGCCAAACTTGGATCCGCATCTCTCCTTCCATGAACCATCTTGGAAACCCTTTGCAATTGTAGGTTAGATCACAATCTTCCACCCCACGAAAAAGATCCAAACTAGGGCTTGCAAGATGAACCCACTCTGATACCACCTAACACACGGAGGGATGGAGAAGCAGGGCTAAAGGCACACCTGATCACCAAACAACCCTACAGAGCCACACAACGGAAACAACAATGCAAAACAAAAATGGAGAACACAAATATCAGAGAGTATGCACAAGATCCATCTTCAATTATCAATGATTCAAACCATACATGTTAGGTTGTAAGGCCTTCCCGATTAGGGAAAACAATCAAAAGATAACTACAGTGTTATACTCTACTTCCAGGATCATCAGTCTCGCAGGATCGAGCTCAGATCTATCCTTTCAACTATCAACCTTAACTATTATTCTTCGATCTAACTCCCATCAATCTACTACCTAATTCTATGCCAAGAAACTCTATTTAAGCAACTCTAATATCATTCGGCCATGAAACGTATTACACCAATGGCCACTAAACTGATAAGATCCTACATAGGAAGGTGTGACAATCTCAAAAATAGGTCCACACACAACCCAAGACTAAACACAAATTAAATGCAAAGGTCGGCCAGTCGGCCAGACGAATCCAGACAACTTGATAAGGAAGGAACTCCAAAGAAACTGAGTAGCAACTGCAACCTTACTGAACCAACTTGGTAAGAAAGGAAAGAAACAGCAACTGAGCTCCACAGTGAATCAAGAACCAAATAGCTTCACCAAGAACTCAACAAGGCTACCAACCAAACAAACAAGGTTACCGACCAATCAAACATTCTTCTTTTTGGTTGATGCAAGATTGCCAAGTACCCAAGATGCTCCTGCATCATAACTGATAGCCTTCCAACCAATGATAAAACCATCATAACTTAATCCATGATGAGCCAAATGACATACGATCAAAGAAGAATGATCCAAACATGCTTCATAACAACATACTATGACCATTGAAGTTGACTCCAACACCTGATCCATTGCCACTTCTAATTGCTTAAACTGGAAATAGGAACATAACAAAACACAAATATTTTTGGGTGATGCAAGATCGCATGATGCCCAAGGATGCTCCTACATCAGACACCCCAGGTGAGAAGAAATTTTCCATGATAGGGAATCATGAACATCTTGTAGGATTCAAGAGATAAGCCCCATACTTATTCTTGATGTACATGTCTTCTTTATTTGCAACCTGAACTCTTTTACCTATGTTATTCTTCAGGTTCTAGGTCCTTTATTCTTATTTATATTAGACAATGATTGATCCTTGTTGTCATCCTTCTTTCCTAATTTATTATTTCTACAGACCTTTTATTTTCCTTTTTGATCTCTACTATCATTCTACAACTCTTCCTTTCTAACGATGCTTAGGATTCTCACCTCTTTATCTAGCTTGAGAAAAGGAAGAAGTGAAATCTTTTGTCCATTCTTCTCAATAATGAACACATTACTCACACAATCATGCATAGATCTTCTATCATACTGCCAAGTAACACATGACAAGTACTCATTGTCACAATGTCACACAACACGATAGCCCTATAAGGTCCAATGTCAAAATCCACTAAACATTGTTCCTTAACTTCCATAGCATGCTCATCCAGCAACCAACTTATCCTATAAGGACAAGGATGTATCAATATCTTCCAACTAAGCTTCTACACCATCTCTTTAGAAACTAGGTTATTTGTACTACCTCCATCAACAATTACTTTACAACACTTACCACCTCCTTGCAAATGGTTCTAAACAATTTACTTCTCTGACAAGGTTCAACCTTTCCTTTGTTTACCAATACGCTTTGTACCATAAGAGACTCACCAACCTCTAGTGCAGAAATAACATTAGCAAATGGTTCATCTTGCAACACAAGAATCTTCTTGCACTCATACACTTAAATAAAGTGCCTCTAAACTCACTGCCACCTATCCTCTTTCTAGGTGCATTAGGTTTAGATCCTTCCTGAATGACCTGCTTATCCTTTCCATTGTTCTCATGTTTATCTTTCCCTCTAGGTTTATCATGATGTCTTCTCTTCAAATTATCTTCTGCCTTCAAGGCATACTGATAAGCATCTTCACATGTATCTATCTTCTATTAGCACGTGTTAAATTTTCCTGGTCTGGTCATTTTTCCTGGGTCTCCACAATCCTTTTCCAGTCTCAGTTGGTTAGGTATTCCTTAAAAAATTCATAAACTAGTCATTGCCTTTTGAAAATTTCCCAAAGCTTCCTTGGTGCGAACTAGCCTGTTCTAATTTGCAATTACCTTTTTCTGGCCACTTAAGTTCCCTATTTGCATGTGCGCAATTGCCCTTTTCTTTGTTCGTTGGATCACTCATCTTTTTGGCATGCTTTATCCTTGTTCAGTGATTCCACAAAAGCCTTTGGCCTGGTCGCTTGTTCTCTTAATTTCTGGCAGTTAGTGATTTCTTTCCATGACTTGGCGCAGTGGTTAGCCCCGTTCCCTCTTGTTGCTTGTTTGCAAGACCTTTTCCTGGCTTGCCTTTTCTTTCCACGACCTGGCGAGTGAACTGATTCCTATCCCCTTTGGTTGTGCATTTGCAAAATGGTCTATGCCTTATTTTATTCTGGGCCCGGTGTCTCTGACAGGGTCTTGATCTAATGGCCGGCATATCTTCTCATGCAGTGTGTCAGACTTATCAGATCATGCGGCAGCCATTGATTTCATTGGTCCTGTGTTCTTTGTGGGGTCCTACTGCCAGGTGTGTTCAAATGAAACTTTCTGATTGGCTTGTCAGAGACAGGTATGTGACTTGACAGTGTGGTCCCAGGCTTGCCGAAGAGGTTAACATGCTGTTTGATCGTGCAGTTGTTGCTACACCGCAGAGGTAAGTTGTGAGATATTTAGGCACGCAATAAAGTGAGGGCCGTTGATTCTTCCCTTTGGTGTCTTTGCTCGGTGGGGTCCCCTGTCAGATATGGTTTCTGTGGCAGATGCCTTGGTTGTGGTGTATGTTTCTATTGGTGGTCGCATGGTTGTGTGTCAAAGATTTCTGACATGCAATTATGTGACTATTATTATTTTATTGCCCCTTTTCTTGATAGCTTGGCAGTGGTCCCAATTCCAGGTTGGCTTTCTTTTGCATTCTCTGATTAGTCCATGATGGTATGAGCTGGATGTGTCAGTGGGACCTGTTTCTATCATGGCAAGGGACCTGACCTGTTAGATGATCAGATGGATGACGCATAAGCTTATGGCCTATTTTTGACACATGCGATCATGCGACTAGCCGTTGATCTTATTTTAGTGGGCCCTAGTTTTTGTCTTAGAAAATGGCTAAGTATTTTGGTGGCTCAGCTATATTCTCAGTGTATTCTCCTATTCGCGGGAGGAATTGGCTAAATTTGGAAATGACCGGCGATTCAGCGAAGCCTTTATTCACTGAATCTCTAAAAGAATTGGTGACTTTTCCCTCTGTTCACCAGATCCTATGGGCCACTACTTTTCAAAGGCATTTACTATGTCTTGATCAGACAGACAGGGTATGATCTCATGGCTGGTGTCAGAAGTTTGTGATCTTAAGACAGCCGTAGATTTCCTTGTGTGGGCCTAGGTTCATGTTCTCAGTCTCTTTGGCGGTGCCGCTATCTTTGCCTTGTTCACGTGATCGCCTGACATCTTGGATAAAATGGAAATGTTTCATGACTTGGAGAATAGTCTGTTTGTTGAGTCACTTGTTAAGTTGGCTAATGATTAAAGTGTGCTACGAATTGGCGAATAC
The DNA here is from genome assembly GCA_027943335.1 of Chamaecyparis obtusa. Classification (NCBI taxonomy): domain Eukaryota; kingdom Viridiplantae; phylum Streptophyta; class Pinopsida; order Cupressales; family Cupressaceae; genus Chamaecyparis; species Chamaecyparis obtusa. The sequence continues at coordinate 490,638 of BSBK01002604.1, read as the reverse complement.
TCTTTGTTTGCCAATTCTCTAGGTGACTAGGATATATGTGAGGTGCCTTTCTTCAGTCATGTGATCACTAGATCTCTTAACCGCGGTGTTTCTACTACCTTCATTTGCGTGTTCTTGTGAGGTTAAGACTTGGTTGGGTTTTCTTCCACGAACATGAATTCATGTTGTCGCGTATTCTCAAGATGGATCTTGGGTATTTGGTGAGTTAAGTTGTGATCTAGCCGTGAAAAGAAGAGATCTGACGGCCATGACTTAAAGTTGGGCTAAGTTTGAATTTCTGCCACCGATTCCAGGGTAAGGGGAGGAGATAACCATTGTAATTTAAATTCAAATTTCTGAGACGTTTCCCAGCGATTGAAAGTACCAAAATTGATGGCCTGAGCGGCGGATTTGATCTAGTCGGTGGCGGTGGTTATTGCAGGAATGGTCCGAGTGACCTGTTGAGTGTGTGGCAGCTGTAGTTTGTCCTATTGAAGTATTTTTTGGGCTCAAGTAAGCCTCTACAAAAAGTGTATTGATTAATTTCCATGATGCTCCTGGCATGATTGTACTGTGTCTCAATTTATGATGATCTGATGGCTTGGCAAGCTTATTCTCTGGGTGTTTTCTGTCTCCCCGCCTTCTGCATTGATGTCAATTTTTGAAATTTTAGGGTTAGTGGTTGTAAACCCTAGCATGGTTATCCAAAGCTTGATGCAATCCATTTGGATTCCCAAGATAGCCATTGCTATAAATTGGAAAGTTTTTGCTATTGTTTAGGTTGGTTCTTTTCTCGATGATTCACATTGGCTTTGCCTTGACTCCCGGTTAGTCCCACCTGGTTGTAAGTGTTATGAAATTTTGAGGAAGGAGGATTGATTTATGTGTTGATCTCCTAGCCCTGAGTATTGAATTGTATTGAAGTTGAATATGTTAATGAGACTGTTATTGGGTTCCAATCTTACATGTTGTGTATGTCTTCTTGTCTTGTTTATAAGCTCATATATGCTAATGTCACAACGAGGGATTGGTATATGGTAAACAAAGAGTGCTTTGAATCCATCTGTGAGTTCCTAACAAAGTTGGGATTAAAGGCTTAGGGATGTATTCAGTGAGTTTATGTCAGGAAGGAATCTGATGTCCAAGTGTTTGAGGGAGAAGGATAATAGGCAAAGCACTTAACTTGAACCTAGTGATTGTTGATTTGGTGTGTTCAGTGGATCTACATTGTGGTTGACTCCTTGCCCTAGGATAAGGCACTGGTCTTTTCTCTGGATGCAGTTCATGTTTTACAACTATCCACAAAAATTTATAAATCATCCATCATTAGTTCATTTAGTAAAAGACTTATATGAATATCAGTTTATAGACTCCTTTGGAGAAGTGAGTCAAGGGTACACCCACCTGAGTTTTAGACTCAAAGTGTAGGAGGATCTCTTTTGGTCCTTGTTAATCGGCCCTCTTCCTTGTAGGCTTTGAAGTGGTATAGAGTCAAAGAAGTATAAATTATCCATCAAAGTATAAACCTACAGTGGAGATTCAGGGATTTTCTCTTAGTTGAGAATTACACCGACATCTTCAACATATTGATATCATCTTGAATGTTAAATCTCAAACCATTAATGTATCTCGCAACCTTTTCCTTAAAAAGCTCTCTATGAATAGATCTAATAGTTAGCTTGTAGAATTCCTTACTATAATCCTTCACATTAAAATATTTATGCTCCAAATTATGAATCTTCTTGAATAACTCAAGTTCATAGTCAGCAGGTATGAACTTAACCTTAAGTTTCGTAACCATTAACCTCCATCTAATGATCTCGATTTCTTTGTCTCTCTGTAATTCTTTCCACTATAAAGAAACATCTCCCTTCAACTTAGTTTGTGCCAACCTTAACCTAAGTAGATCTCTAATATCTTAAATCTCAAAGTAGTCTTCAAGTTCACCTATCCAATCAATCAGGTCCTCTAGATTCAATATACCTAAGAAATTAGATACTTTCATCTTATGACTGGTACTCAACCGAGCCATAGATCTTTCCAGGTAGTCATCCATGTCATCATTAGATCTTTCAGCCTCAACAGCTTCAAAGTCTTTAGCAACTTCTTCATAACCATCCTCTATTCTAGGATTTCTCTGTAAACCAAAAATAACAGTCATGATCTCATTCCTCATTCCATCCAACTCATTTCTAATCTCATCTTGGAGATCAACTTTCATATGTTCAATAATCCTAGGCTCTACTCTTCTCGATGGTATCTTTTAGACCTTGGGTGCAACTGCCTTAAATTGGTGATCTATTGACTAGAGAAGGCACTTCAAACAATAAACCATCTCCAACTGATTAGTCACATGCAGACCCCTATGTTGTTGTGAGTCAGATCCACAATTTTCCACCCCATAGACAATCAGACAAGGTTACACCATCATAGAAACTTGATCGGCAACCACAAGAATCAAATCTCTCACTCTGATACCATCTAACACAGTACGAAGGATGGAGGATCCAAGAATGGATAGTCCCAAACCTTCCAACCAATTCAACACAATGGAAAACACATAAAATAGATTAAAACACATCTTTATTATCTCATAACAACAAAATTACATTCAACATGTCAAGTTGTAAGGCCTTCCTAGTTTCGACCAATTAAAAATAGAACTCAGACTCAGATCTTAAGAAGATCCTCTACCTTGAGTTACCCAGGCTTCTATGATCTTTTATTCCTAAAGATACTACCTCTTCCCTTCGCTAACACAATACATTTATATAAATTTGACCATCAATTGGCCCAGAAATAATCACATTCCCCAATATAGGAAATGTATTACAAATATAGGGCAGGACCTAAAATGTTAACTACCAATACATTAAATTATCACATAATAAGATGTGCCCAATAGAAATAGGTTCATTCTAGATCCACCAATCACCATCCATGATCGCAACAGATACAAATCAAAATCCATCATCGCAAATCAAATCTCCTAGGATAGGTCCAAACCAAAACTGAACACACTACCGACCCACAAAAAGACTCCAAACATGAACATTGATCATCCAAATGATGTGCAAACTTAGGAGAGTGTCCTAAGATAAGTCCTAGATAATAATCCTAGACTGCATAAGCAAACTTGAACCAACTGATCATCGCTAACCAAATCCCCATCGGCAAGTGAACCAAGAACAAAGAACTAGCAACCGATCAAGAAACCAAGCATAACCTAAACTACTATGAACCAAAAGAGTTGCGATCACAGGAAAGTGATCCAAAGAAACTCCCAAGCATAAATCCAAGATTGCAGAAGAAAACTCAAAAAAACTGAAGGATCAACAAAAAGAACATCATCGGTGACCACATTCAAATTGATAGCCTTCCAACTAACGAGAAAACCATCATAACTTAAGTTGAACCAAATGACATGCAATCAAAGGATAATGAACCAACCACACCTCATAAAAACATACTACGACCATCGAAGCTGACTCCAACACCTGATCCATTGCCATTTATAACTACTTAAACTAGAAATAAGAACAGAACATAACATAAACATTTTTGGTTGATGCAAGATTACCATCTGCCCAAGGATGCTTCTGCATCAATAAACCATGATGAGAATTATCTAAATTATTTCAATGAAAATGCTATGAATATGATACTAAATTAACATTGTTCCATGAAAACTACACTAAATCCTATGATGTAAGATACAAATGAATTCATGATGTTCATATGGATGCAAAATTATACTAACATGACTTCAATATGGACAGATTGTAGATAGAATTTCCTTCAAAATGGAGGCCTATTTATAAGATTTATAGGGCCCAAGGATGAGATGGCATGAATCAATAGTCAAGATTTGATTTGTTGAAGATGAAGGGTTGAGATGCTTCTAGGTGGAGAAAACAATGTTGTCATATTCCTTCAAAGCCATGGGGTGACAAGTGTGAGTTCGTTTGAGTCAATTTGAAGGCATGCATCCCAAGAGGTTATAAGAGAGTTGGAATAGAGGGCATGTGTCCAAGGAGGACAAATGGAAAACTTGTTGGTTGAAGAGGATGAAATATCCTTTCCATGTGGCCTTGGTGGTTAAGAGAAGGAATCTCTACAATTTTGAAGATAATACCCATTTATTTATTAAAAATGTGGAATTTCATGGGACAAGGTGAGGTGGCAATGATGAGGTGGAATTGATTTGAGATGGAAGAATTAAATTGATTTAATGCACGATGGAAGAATATTCAGAAATATGAACTACATAGTTAAATATAAATATTTAACTATATAGTAGGGGAATTCATTATTTGATTAAATAAATGGGTATTTAATTGATTACATTATCGGGACAATTTTATACGTATACAAAGAGAATAATGAAGAAAACAATCCAACTTTAAACCTATTTTAATTGAGACTAATTTTACCATAGATCATTTCATTTATAAACCTACAAGTGCACCTCATCACCAATATGACATGATGTCTAGTGAATACACAAACTATGTAAAACACAAATATAGTGATCCTAACTTTATATGTGAACTCTCCAAACATTAGTTTAATGATACTTACAACTACATACAATATCACAATAGGTCATACACCTTATATGTATTATCCTTCTTCACCATATCCTCATTCATCATTCATTGACCCTCATCATTTTTGTCAATCTAGGAGCCAATCTTATACTCCCATAGTTTATTCTCAATGAGGTAGGCTTGTGCCCATGAAAAACCTTTCACCTTACCTCCTCACTAGCTAATGGCTCTATTGCCACCTAAAAATTGTATACATCTTACTCCTACCTACCTATGTGATGCAGTGCAAGGTAGGAGAATCCCCGATGGAGATGTCCTAGCCCCCAGAAAATAACCACACAATAGAATATAATAACAATCTAGAGATATAGATCCACACAATGCCAATACTCAAAATAGAATCATTATATTTTCATCCAACATGCCTGACTGTAAGGCCTTTCGGGTTATGGTCAAATACAATGCAATTACAATAGAAAATCCAGAAGATCTCACAAGATCCAAACCAAACCCTAGCTAGCCCAGATCCACGCACTGGTAGGAACCCCCAAGGAAGATCTAAACTTGTGCTCGCAAGCCCACCAAGCAATCCCCTTGTTTCCCAAGCCGCAGCCACTAGCTCCTCTCAAAACTCGCTCCTCTACCTCTTCCTCTTCTCCAAGATGGATGAATAATGACTAAAGACTTCCCCCACAACCCCTACTTATACCAATCTAAGCCATAGGTCGGCCCTGAACATAAATTAAATACAAATACCCAAATTAAATGCCACAAGTCGGCCAACAACAACAATTAAATGCCCAAAATAGATGTCTTAGTAAAATCATGATATCTCCTAGCGCCAAATGAATTAGAACTCGTTCTTTGAAATGTAGGTAGAAATATAGTCCCTCTTCAATCCTTGAAATTTTCAGCCTCTAACTCTTTGTGGAAAATTACTTATACGGCCTGTAATAAGCACCAAATTCCTAAGCAAGGCCGAGCCCCTCCTAGGCCATGCTGAGCAACCAAGACCATGCCAATACATCAAAACCAATTACCCAGGACCCAAGTAGGTTTATCCAACTCTACCAAACCCCTCACACATGAAAATAAGTCCACACAACTCCATCAAATCTCCCAAACATGCAGGATAGCCAACTACCCTAGGATGCTCCTGCATCACTATGTTATCTCTCCTACCTACCCCGCCTTATTTATCATCACCTTTACCTCATGCTTCTTCTCCTAGCCCATTTCCACTTCCTTCTCCATCATCTCCATTAACTCTTCATGATGTTCCACTCCATCTCCTCTATACCTTTTCTTGCATCCACTTTCACTCCACCAATTGATAGTACATGATTTCATCAATTCCTCATTCACAAATAATATGATGTTGATGAACATCCACTTAATGAAGCTTACAAACCCATGTCACTTATTCTATATATGGATTTTTTTTGTTGTCTAACTTCAATGTGTTTGAATATTTGATATCTACATGTTTGTGTCATTCCCATTTTCTTTACTGTGAACCTCTTTCAAGTGTTTTCTCTTTGTATTATTGCTTTCTCATTAAACTTGGGGATAATGAAAAATATTACCAACTTACCACCCCTTTTCATGATGACCAAACTAATTCCCTTCATGTTGTACCACTTCAAATACCTATGTCCTCGTGTTCTCCTTTACTATTATTATTTTCTTATTATTCATTGTTACCTTCTCCTATTTCATTTCTACTCTACACACTTTCTAGTATATAGCTTGGGCATAATAAGAAACTATAGGTCTCACTTATGAAATCTTTATTTTATGCTCTAAACTAAACAAAATTTTGCCAACACCCCTATTCCCACGTATGCATCTATTATACCTAGTTTCATCTACACTATCCTTCTCAATTACATTACACTATTTTCTTTTATCCACTTTTAGATTGCCTTGAAAGAATAATTGATTTGGTCATTAGACCTTCCACTTTTGCTCACTTTTTTCTTCTCAATTGCTTCCACACTCTTTGCTACTCAATTACTACCACACTTACTCAAAATGCTATTTATGATATCCATGATCAAGTCCATGTGTGTATTTTTTTCTTTTATTTTCCCAATAACTAAAACCCATTATTGACTCCTAGAACCTTTAGCAAATCACCATTCTCCCCTCTTTTCTCATCTACTATTAAGTACAAAATGAGCATGTCAATGTCTTCACTAATGAATAAACATCTAAAAAGGGGGAGAAAAAAAATAAGAAAAGAAATAATAAAAGTATGCAAACCGAAGAGAAACTTCAAAATTCTCTTAAATTACTTAAAGGCAAAAAGTTCTTAAACCAAAAGTAAATTTATCACTCAACTAACTTGAGATGTCCTCACTCTTTTTTATATCATTAATCCATGTATACATCATCATGGGATGAGTTTTTGAGCTAGGTTGTCCTTCCTCCTCTTCTTCTCACTTCCAGAGCCTAAGATTGGCCTAGAACATTAACCTCATTCACTACATTAACATCATTAACATCATTCACTTGTTATGGTTTATTTTTCATGGCATTCCCAAATTTATGTGAAGGTTCTTAACCTAAGGTTCTGACATAAGAGCTTGATGGACAATGAGGAGAATCAGTTACAATCGCATAACAAGCCATTCTAAGTTTCTAAATTGCTGAATCGATCAACTATTCAATTAGAATCAACTTCAATCGCATAACAAGTCATTCTGAGGTTCTATATTTCTGAATCGATCATCTATTTGATGAGAATCATCTATAATCACATAAGAAGTCATTCTGAGGTTCTAGATAGTCAAATCGATCAACTATTTGATGAGAATCAGTTACAATTGCATAATAAGCGATTGTGAAGTTCTAGATCGTTGAAACGGTCAACCATTCGATGAGAATCAGTTACAATCGCATAACAAGCCATTCTGAGTTTCTAGATCACTAAATCGGTCAATCATTTGATCATAATCAACTACAATGGCATAACAAGTTGTTTAAAATTTCTAGATCACCAAATCGGTCAATCGTTTGATCATAATCGACTACAATGGCATAACAAGTTGTTTTACATTTCTAGATCGCCGAATCGGTCAACCGTTCGATGAGAATCAACTACAATCACATAATAAGCCATTCTAAGTTTCTAAATTGCTAAATCAGTCCACCATTCAATGATATTCAACTAGAATCACATAACATGTCATTCTGAGGTTCTAGATTGCCGAATCGATCAACCGTTCGATGAGAATCAATTACAATCGCATAATAAGCCATTATGAAGTTCTAGATCATCAAATTGTTTAATCATTTAATGAGAATCAGTTACAATTGCATAATAAGACATTCTAAGTTTCTAGATCACTGAATTGATCAATCGTTCGATCATAATCGACTAGAATCACAAAACAAGTTGTCTTAGGTTTCTAGATCACCGAATCGGTCAACCATTTGATGAGAATTAGCTACAATCACACAAGTCATTATGAGGGTCTAGGTCATCGAATCGGTTGACCGTTCGATGATAATCAACTAGAATCGCATAACAAGTCATTCTGAGGTTCGAGATTGCCTAATAAGTCAACCGTTCGATGAGAATCAACTACAATCACATAAAAAGTCATTTTGATATTCTAGATCACCGAATCGGTCAACCATTCACTGAGAATCAACTATAATTTTCACAAGTCATTCTGAGGTTCTAGATTGCCGAATCAGTCAATTGTTCGATGAAAATCAGATAGAATTGCATAATAAGTCATTCTAAGGTTCTAGATAGCCGATTTGGTCAACTGTTTGATTAGAATGAGTTACAATTGCATAACAAGCCATTTTACATTTTTAGATCACTAAATCAGTCAATTGTTCCCTTAGAATTGACTATAATCACATAACAAGTTATTTTAAGTTTCTAGATCGCTAAACAGGTCAACCGTTCGATGAGAATCAGCTATAATCGATAATAGGTACTTTTTAGGTTCTAGATCGTCAAATCAATCGACCGTTCGATGACAATCAACTAAAATCGCATAACAAGTCATTCTGAGGTTCTAGATCATCGAATCAGTTAACTGTTCAATTAGAATCAGCTACAATTGCATAATAAGTCATTCTGAGGTTCTAGATCACCGAATCAGTCAACCATTTGATGATAATCATCTACAATCGCATAACTAGCCATTTTAGGTTTGTAGAACATCGAATCGGTCAACTGTTCGACAAGAATCAACTACAGTGGCACAACAAGTCATTTTGAGGTTCTAGATCATCAAATCGGTTAACCATTCGATGAGAATCAACTAGAATCACATAACTAGTCATTTTGAGGTTCTACATCACCGAATCAGTCAACCATTCGATGAGAGTCAACTACAATCACATAACAAGCCATTCTAAGTTTCTAGATCGCTAAAGTGGTCAATCGTTTGATGAGAATCAACTACAATTGTATAACAAACTATTTTGAGTTTCTAGATCACTAAATCAGTCAACCGTTCGATGAGAATTGACTAGAATTGCATAACAAGCTGTTTTGAGTTTCTAGATTGTTGAATCGGTCAACCGTTTGATGAGAATCAACTACAATCGGATAACAAGTTGTTTTGAGTTTGTAGATCATCGAATTGGTCAACCGTTCGATGAGAATCAGCTAGAATTGCATAATAAGTCATTTTGAAGTTCTAGATCACCGAATTGGTCAACTGTTCAATGAGAATCAGTTACAATCGCATAAGAAGCCATTCTAAGTTTTGAGATTACTGAATCGGTCAACTATTTGATTAAAATCAATTACAATCGCATAACAAGTCATTTTGAGGTTCTAGATTGTCGAATCGGTCATCTGTTTGATGAGAATCATCTATAATCACATAACAAGTCATTATGATGTTCTAGATAGTCAAATCGATCAACCATTCGATGAGAATTAGTTACAATCGAATAATAAGCCATTGTGAAGTTTTAGATAACCGAATCAGTCAACTGTTCGATGAGAGTCTAGATCATGGTATTTGGATTTTAGTGGTAGTAATCACATCATAGGTAATGTAGCTTTGTTTTCTAGCTTGGATGAATCAGTTCAAATTGATTTCACACTAGGTAGCGACAACAAACTCATTGTTTTGGGTAATGGTACAATTAATATTTAAACCTATAAGTGGAGCTGATTGTTATGCCTGATGTGTGCGTTGATGATCTTAAACACAATTAAACAAGTGTTTTGTCAGTTGGTACAAAAAGGCTATATTGCAACATGGAAAACCATGTGTGTAATTATGGACAAGTTTCCAAGCAAAATATCGCTTTCTCAAGTCCAAATGACTAGCTACTAGATGTTTCCCTTGAGGATAAGGTGAAATATGAAGGGAAAAACAACCCAGGTTGTTCATGGGACAAATATTCTATGTTCTAGAGCTGAAGGTAGTAGATACAAAATCATGAAGTGAAATGAATACCACAAATTTAATAAATTATGAGGCAAGCCAATTCAGCTTCGAAAAAGAAAAAGGTATTGGTGGAGAAATTCAAATAGCATTTCAATCAGTTGTAAAGGATGAATCTTGGTTGTGGCATTTTAGATTTGGGCATTTGAAGTTTTGAGGGATGAAGCTACTATAAATGAAGAAAATGGCGAAAGGTTTGCCATTGATTGAGAAACTAGAAAGAGTTTGGGTAGACGTTTCTTTCCCTTAACTGGTTCTATTATCCTTCACATGGCACAAGAAGATTCGATTTAAGTTTTGGAAAGAGTCAGCCTGTCCAAATATATTCCTTTTGGCAGGTATAAAGTAAAGTTTCTCATCGCCAAAATACATACACATCACACTTTCTTGCAAGTGCGAACAATAATATATACAAGAATTCTGCTATACAACATACAGCGAATTCATATACCAACTCATGCAAGTTCATAAACAGTAGATAACGGTGATCTATATAGAGGGCAGTGTGTACTCCAGCAAGCGACATAATAATATTTCTGCTAAATACTATGCAATCTGGCAGTTGATTACCTATGCAATCTAGTATGTTCACTTGTGCAATCTAGTGCAATTTGGTGTCTTTACTTGTGCGATCTGGTGTCTTCAAGAATAGAACTGATTATACCTTATGTGATTGTAATTGATTCTCATCAAACAGTTGACCAATTCAACGATCTAGAACCTCAAAATAAATTATTATGCAATTTTAGTTGATTCTCATCGAACGATTGACCGATTCGATGATCTAGAAACTCAAAATAGCTTGTTATGCGATTGTAGTAGATTCTCATCGAACGGTTGACTGATTTAGCGATTTAGAAACTAAGAATGGCTTGTTATGGATTGTAGTCAATTCACATCGAACGGTTGACTGATTTACTGATCTAGAAACTTAGAATGACTTGTTATGTGATTGTAGCTGACTCTCATCGAATGGTTGACCGATTTGGTAATGTAGAACCTCAGAATGACTTGTTATGCAATTCTAGCTGATTCTCATCAAACAGTTGATCAATTCGACGATCTAGAACCTCAAAATGACTTGTTGTGCAACTATAGCTGATTCTCATCGAACAGTCGATCAATTCGATGATCTAGGAACTTAGAATGGCTTGTTATACCATTGTAGATGATTCTTATCGAACGATTAACCGATTCAGCGATCTAGAAACTTAGAATGACTTGTTATGCAATTGTAGCAGATTCTCATTGAACGGTTGAATGATTTAGCGATTTAGAATCTTAGAATGACTTGTTATGTGATTGTAGCTGATTCTCATCGAACAGTCGATCGATTCGGTGATCTAGAACCTAAAAATTACTTATTGTGTGATTGTAGCTGATTCTCATCAAACGGTTGACCGATTCAATGATCTAGAAACTTAAAACAACTTGTTATGTTATAATAGTTGATTCTCATCGAACAGGTGATTGATTTAGTGATCTAAAAACCTAGAATGGTTTGTTATGCAATTGTAACTGATTCTAATCGAACAATTGACTGAATCAGTGATCTAGAACCTCAGAATGACTTATTATGCACTTCTAGCTGATTTTCATCGAACGGTTGATCGATTCGGCAATCTAAAACCTCAAAATGATTTGTTGTGTGATTGTAGCTGATTCTAATTGAACGGTTGACCGATTCGGTGATCTAGAATGTCAAAATGACTTGTTATGTGATTGTAGGTGATTCTTATCAAATGATTGACTGATTCGGTGATCTAGAACCTCAGAATGACTTGTTATGTGATTCTAGTTGATTATCATTGAACGGTTGGCCGATTAGGCGATCTAGAAACTTAAAATAGGTTGTTATATGATTGTAGTCGATTATGATCGAATGATTGACCGAGTTAGTGATCTAGAAGCTTAGGATTCTAACCGATTCTCATTGAACGGTTGACTGATTCAGCGATCTAGAACTTCACAATTGCTTATTATGCAATTGTAACTGATTCTCATCAAATGATTAATCGATTTGACTATCTGGAACCTAAGAATGACTTGTTATGCAATTATAGATGATTCTCATCAAACAAATTACCGAATCAAAAATCTAGAAGCTCAGAATGAATTGTTATGCGATTGTAGTTAATTCTAATCGAATAGTTGACTGATTCAGCAATCTAGAAACTTAGAATGGTTTGTTATGCGATTGTAACTGATTCTCATCAAACAGTTGACCAATACAATGATCTAGAACCTCAAAATGACTTATTATGCAATTCTAGCTGATTCTCATCGAACGATTGACCGATTCGATGATGTAGAAACTCAAAATAGCTTGTTATGCGATTGTAGTAGATTCTCATCAAATGGTTGATCGATTTAGCAATTTAGAAACTTAGTATGGTTTGTTATGTGATTGTAGCTGATTCTCATCGAACAATGGACTGATTTGGCAATCTAGAATTTCAAAATGACTTGCTATGCGATTCTAGTTGATTCTCATCGAATGGTCGATCAATTCGATGATCTAGAACCTAAAAATTACTTATTGTGCAATTGTAGATGATTCTCATGAAACGCTTGACCGATTCAGCAATCTATAAACTTAAAATAGCTTGTTGTGCAATTATAGTTGATTCTTATCGAAAGGTTGACCGATTTAGTGATCTAGAAACCGAGAATGGCTTGTTATGAAATTGTAACTGATTCTAATCTATCGATTGACCGAATCGGCAATCTAGAACCTCAGAATGACTTATTATGCGATTCTAGCTTATTCTCATTGAACGGTTGACCGATTTGGCAATCTAGAACCTTAGAATGATTTGTTGTGCGATTGTAGCCACTCATCGAATGATTGAATGATTTAGTGATCTAGAACGTCAAGATGACTTGTTATGTGATTGTAGCTAATTCTCATTGAATGGTTGACTGATTCAAAGATCAAGAAACTCAGAATGACTTGTTTTGTGATTCTAGTTGATTCTCATCGAACGATCAATTGATAAATTTAATGATCTACAACCTAAAAATTATTTGTCGTGTGATTGTAGCTAACTCTCATCAAATGGTTGACCGATTCAGCAATTTAGAAACTTAAAACAACTTGTTATGTGATTATAGTCGATTCTCATCCAACGGTTGACCGATTTAGTGATCTAAAAATTTAGAATGGCTTGTAGTGCAATTGTAACTTATTTTAATTGAATAGTTGACCGAATTAGTGATCTAGAATCTCAGAATGACTTATTATGTGATTCTAGCTGATTTTCATTGAACGGTTGACCGATTCGACAATCTAGAACCTCAGAATGACTTGTATAATTGTAGCTAATTCTCATCGAACGGTTGACTGATTTGGTGATTTAGAACGTCAAAATGACTTGTTATATGATTGTAGCTGATTCTCATCGAATGGTTGACTGATTCGGTGATCTAGAACCTCCATATGACTTGTTCTATGATTCTAGTTGATTATCATCGAACGGTCGACCGATTCGACGATCTAGAACCTCACAATGACTTGTGTGATTGTAGCTAATTCTCATCGAACGGTTGACCGATTTGGCGATCTAGAAACTTAATACAACTTTTTATGCGATTGTAGTTGATTATGATCGACCGATTGATCGATTTAATGATCTAGAAAATTAGAATGACTTGTTATGCGATTGTTACTGATTCTCATCGAACAGTTGACCAATTCAGTGATCTAGAACTTCATAATGGCTTATCATGCAATTGTAACTGATTCTCATCGAATGATTGATCGATTTGACTATCTAGAACCTCAAAATGACTTGTTATGCAATTATAGATGATTCTCATCAAACAAATGACTGATTTGACAATCTAGAATCTTAGAAATGACACTTGTTATGCGATTGTAGTTAATTCTAATCGAATAGTTGACCGATTCAGCAATCTAGAAACTTAGAATGGCTTGTTATGCAATTGTAACTGATTCTCATCAAACAGTTGACCAATTCGGTGATCTAAAACCTCAGAATGACTTATTATGCAATTCTAGATGATTCTCATCAAACAGTTGACCGATTCAGCGATCTAGATACTCAAAATAGCTTGTTATGCGATTGTAGAAGATTCTCATCGAATGGTTGACCAATTTAGCGATTTAGAAACTTAGAATGGCTTGTTATACGATTGTAGCTTATTCTCATCGAATGGTTGAGCGATTTCACAATCTAGAAACTCAAAATAGCTTGTTATGTGATTGTAGTCGATTCTCATCGAATGGTTGATCAATTTAAGGATCTAGAAACTTAGAATGACTTGTTATGTGATTGTAGTTGACTCTCATTGAATAGTTGATTGATTTGGTGATGTAGAACCTCATAATGACTTATTATGTGATTCTAGCTGATTCTCATCAAATGGTTGACTGATTTGGCGATCTAGAATGTCAGAATGACTTGTTATGAGATTCTAGTTTATTCTCATCGAACGTTCGATCAATTTGATGATCTAGAACTTAAAAATTACTTATTGTGAGATTGTAGCAGATTCTCATTGAACGGTTGACCGATTAATCGATCTAGAAACTTAAACAACTTGTTATGCGATTATAGTCTATTCTGATCGAACGGTTGACCGATTTAGTGATCTAAAAATCTAGAATGACTTGTTATGCGATTGTAATTGATTCTAATCAAATGGTTGACCGAATCGACAATCTAGAACCTCAGAATGACTTATTATGTGATTCTAGCTGATTTTCATTGAACGGTCAACCGATCTAGCAATCTAGAACCTCAAAATGACTTATTGTGTGATTGCAGCTGCTCATCAAATGATTGAATGATTCAAGGATCTAGAAAGTCAAAATGACTTGTTATGTGATTGTAGCTAACTTTCATCGAACTGTTGAATGATTCGGCGATCAAGAAACTCGGAATGACTTGTTTTGTGATTCTAGTTGATTCTCATCGAATGATCGATTGATTGATTTAACGATCTACAACTTAAAAATTACTTATTGTACGATTGTAGCTAACTCTCATCGAACGATTGACCGATTTAGCAATCTAGAAACTTAAAATAGGTTGTCATGTGATTATAGTCAATTCTCATCAAACGGTTGACCGATTTAGTGATCTAGAAACCTAGAATAGCCTGTTATGCAAATATAACTGATTCTAATCGAATGGTTGACTGAATCGGTGATCTAGACCCTCAGAATAACTTATTATGCAATTCTAGTTGTTTTCATCGAACAGTTGACCGATTCGGCAATCTAGAAACTTAGAATGGCTATTGTAGCTGATTCTCATTGAAAGGTTGACCGATTTAGCAATCTAGAAACTTAGAATGGAAAATGTAATTGTATCAGACTCTCATCAAATGGTTGATCGATTCGGTGATGTAGAACCTTAGAATGACATGTTATGCAATTCTTGTTGATTCTTATCAAACAGTTGACCGATTCAACAATCTAGAACCTCAAAATGACTTGTTGTGCCACTATAGCTGATTCTCATCGAACAATTAACTGATTCGGCAATCTTGAAACTTTGAATGGCTTGTTATGTGATTGTAGATGATTCTTATTGAACGATTGACCAATTCGGCGATCTAGAACCTCAGAATGACTTGTTATGCGATTATAGTTGATTCTCATCGAATGATTGACTGATTCGACACTCTAGAACCTCAGAATGACTTGTTATGTGATTCTAGTTGATTCTCATCAAACGGTCGATTGATTCGATGATCTAGAACCTAAAAATTACTTATTGCATGATTGTAGCTGATTCTCATCAAATAGTTGACCTATTCAGCAATCTAGAAACTTAAAACAACTTTTTATGTGATTGTAGTAGATTCTCATTGAATGGTTGACTGATTTGGCAATCTACAACCTCAGAATTACTTTTGTGTGATTGTAGCTGATTCTCATTGAACGATTGACCGATTCCACGATCTAGAAACTCAAAATAGGTTGTTATACGATTGCAGTCAATTCTCATCGATCGGTTGATCGATTTAGAAACTTAGAATAGCTTGTTATGTGATTGTAGTTTACTCTCATCGAATGGTTGACTGATTTGGTGATGTAGAACCTTGGAATGACTTGTTATGTGATTCTAGATGATTCTCATCGAATAGTTGACCGATTCAATGATCTAGAACCTCAAAATGACTTGTTGTGCCACTATAGCTGATTCTCATCGAACAGTTGACCAATTCAGGGATCTAGAAACTTAGAATGGCTTGTTATGTGATTGTAGATGATTCTCATTGACCGGTTGACTGATTCAGCGATCTAGAACCTTAGACTAACTTGTTATGTGATTGTAGATGATTCTCATTGAACGGTTGACCAATTTGGTGATCTAGAACCTCAGACTAACTTGTTATGTGATTGTAGTTGATTCTCATCGAACAGTTGACTGATTCAAAGATCTAGAACCTTAGAATGACTTGTTATGCGATTCTAATTGATTCTCATCGAACGGTCAATCGATTCACTGATCTAGAACCTAAAAATTACTTATTGTGTGATTGTAGCAAATTCTCATCGAACGGTTGACCAATTTAGCGATCTAGAAACTTAGAATGACTTGTTATGTGATTGTAACTAACTCTCATCAAATGGTTGACTGATTCAGTGATGTAGAACCTCAAAATGACTTATTGTGTGATTCTAATTGATCCTCATCGAATGGTTGACCGATTCAATGATCTAGAACCTCAAAATGACTTGTTGTACCACTGTAAATGATTCTCATCAAACAATTGACCAATTAGGCAATATAGAAACTTAGAATGGCTTGTTATGTGATTGTAGATGATTCTCATCGAACGGTTGACCCATTCGGCTATCTAGAACCTCAGAATGACTTGTTATGTAATTATAGCTGATTCTCATCTAACAGTTGACTGATTCAGTGATCTAGAACCTCAGAATGACTTGTTATGCGATTCTAGTTGATTCTCATCGAATAGTCAATTGATTTGATGATCTATAACCTAAAAATTACTTATTGTGTGATTGTAGTTGATTCTCATTGAACGGTTTATTAATTTGACTATCTAGAACCTCAGAATGACTTGTTATTTGATTCTAGATAATTCTCATCAAATAGATCACCGATTCAATAATCTAGAACCTCAGAATGACTTGTTATGGGATTTTAGTTGATTCTAATTGAATAGTTGACCGATTTAGCAATCTAGAAACTTAGAATGGCTTGTTATGCAATTGTAACTGATTCTCATCGAACAGTTTACCAATTCGGTGATCTAGAACCTCAGAATGACTTATTAGGCAATTCTAGTTGATTCTCATCAAACGGTTGACCGATTCGATGATCTAGAAACTCAAAATAGCTTGTTATGCGATTATAGTGGATTCTCATCAAACGCTTGACCGATTTAGTGATTTACAAACTTAGAATGGCTTGTTATGCAATTGTAGCTGATTCTCATCGAACAAGTTGTTTTGACTTTCTAGATCACTGAATCGGTCAACCGTTAGATGAGAATAAACTAGAATTGCATAATGAGTCATTCTGGGGTTCTAGATCACTGATTCGGTCAACAGTTTGATTAGAATAAGTTACAATCGCATAACAAGCCATTCTAGGTTTTTAGATCACTAAATTGGTCAATCGTTTGATGAGAATCAACTATAATCGCATAACAAGCTATTTTAAATTTCTAGATCATTAAATCGGTCAACCGTTTAATAGGAATCAACTACAATCACACAATAAATAATTTTTAGGTTCTAGATCGTTGAATCGGTCGACCGTTCGATGAGAATCAACTAGAATAGCATAACAAGTCATTTTGAGGTTCTAGATCACTGAACCAGTCAACCATTCAATAAGAATCAACTATTATCGCATAACAAGTCATTTTGAGGTTCTAGATTGCCGAATCAGTCAACCGTTCGATGAGAATCATCTACAATCGCATAACAAGTTATTCTAAGTTTTTAGAGCACCAAATTGGTCAATTGTTCGATTAGAATCAACTATAGTGGCACAACAAGTCATTTTAAGGTTCTAGATTGTCGAATCGGTTAACCGTTTGATGAGAATCAGCTAGAATCGCATAACAAGTCATTATGAGGTTCTACGTCATCGAATCAGTCAACCATTCGATGAGAATCGACTACAATCTAATAACAAGCTATTTTGAGTTTCTAGATCATCGAATCGATCAACCGTTCGATGAGAATTAGCTACAATCATACAAGTTATTGTGAGGTTCTATATCATCAAATCGATCGACCGTTTAATGATAATCAACTAGAATTACATAACAAGTCATTCTAAGGTTCTAGATCATTGAATCAGTCAACTGTTCGATAAGAATCAGCTACAATGACATAACAAGTCATTTTGATGTTCTAGATCACCGAATTGGTCAACCATTCAATGAGAATCAGCTACAATCGCACCAAGTCATTCTGAGGTTCTAGATTGTCAAATCAGTCAACTGTTTGGTAAAAATTAGCTAGAACCACACAATAAGTCATTCTAAGGTTCTAGATCATCGATTCAGTCAACCGTTCGATGAGAATAGCTTGTTATGCGATTGTAGTCGATTCTCATCGAACGGTTGATCAATTTAGCGATCTAGAAACTTAGAATGGCTTGTTATGGGATTGTAGCTAACTCTCATCAAATGGTTGACCGATTCGGTGATGTAGAACTTTAGAATGACTTGTTATGTGATTCTAGCTGATTCTCATTGAACAGTTGACCGATTCGAGGATCTAGAACCTCAAAATAACTTGTTGTGTAACTATAGCTGATTCTCATCGAACAGTTGACTAATTCGGTGATCTATAAACTTAGAATGACTTTTTATGCAATTGTAGATGATTTTCATCAAACGGTTGACCGATTCGGCAATAAAGAACCTTAGAATGACCTTTTATGCGATTGTAGATGATTTTCATCCAAAGATTGACCGATTCAGTGATCTAGAACCTAAAAATTACTTATTGTATGATTGTAGCTGATTCTCATTGAATGGTTAACTGATTCAGTGATCTAAAAACTTAAAATAGCTTGTTATGCGATTATAGTCGATTCTCATCATTCGGTTGACCGATTTAGTGATCTAGAAACCTAGAATGGCTTGTTATGTGATTGTAACTGATTCTAATAGAATGGTTGACTGAATCGATGATCTAGAACCTCAGAATGACTTATTATGTGATTCTAGTTGATTTTCATCGAATGGTTGATTGATTTCACAATTTAGATCCAATTATACATAGTTTCACCCATCAAAATTTGATGAGTGAAACTATGTATAATCAAGAAATAACTCTTTAAATTAGATGATGATTGCACCTTAACTCGTATGAAGCTGAGCCCCTTGCGCTTCAGTCCAGGTCACGTGAGTCATCGCGGTTTGACTCAGCCGAGAATTTTAGGACTTAGCCAAATTTTGGGATGCAACGTGCCCGCGGTCCCAAAATCTAGAATGTGCACCTTAACTCGTACGAAGCTGAAACCCATCCCAATCATCCCGAAGTATTTATAAAAATATAACTTAAAGTATAATAAATTAAATAAACGTATATTATACTTAAATGTTATATTTGTATAAATCCAGACAACTCCCCTTTGACAAGTGCTCACCACTGCCTCACATTTCTCATGGAGTAAAACTACGGTGACTCATGCGACTCTGAGTTGTGGGTCACTGCAACTCACCCTGGCAACCCCCCGCGCTTCTGTCTGGGTCAAACTATGCCTAGACTTGGCGGGTCTGGGTGTGAGCTCTACCGCGAGGATGTTGCATCCTGAGATTTGGCGAAGTCCCAAAATTCTTGGTCAAGTCAAACCGCGGTGACTCGCGTGAATCTGAGTCGCGGGTCATCGCGACTCATGGGAGCAACCCCTTGCACTTCAGTCTAGGTCAAACTGTGCCTAGACTCAGTGGGTCAAGGTGCGAGCTCCACCACGGGCATGTTGCATCCTGAAATTTGGCTAAGTCCCAAAATTCTTGAAAACTCCCAAAATCTAGAATGTGCACCTTAACTCGTACGAAGCTGAAACCCATCCCAATCATCTCGAAGTATTTATACAAATATAACTTAAAGTTCCCCTACCTCACATTTCTCACCGAGTCAAACCGTGGTGACTCACGTGAATCCAAGTCACGGGTCATTGCGACTCACCTGGGCAACCCGCCGCACTTTTATCTGGGTCAAACTGTGCCCGAACTCAGCGGGTCAGGGTGCGAGCTTAGTTGCAGGCACATTGCATCCCAAAAGTTGGCTAAGTACCGAAATTCTCAGCTGAGTCAGACCGCGGTGACTCGTGCGACTCCGAGTCGAAGGTCCCCGTGGCTCGCCCGGGCAGCACTCGAAATTATACAAATTTTGGGACTTAGCCAAATTTTGGTATGCAATGTGCCCACAATGGAGCTTGTACCCCGACCCACTGAGTCTAGGTATAGTTTGACCCGTATGAAGCCAAAACCCATCCCAATCAACCCAAAGTATTTATACAGATATAACTTAAAGTATAATAAATTAAATAAATGTATATTATACTTAAATGTTATATTTGTATAAATCCCCACAACTTCCCTTTGACAAGCACTCACCCCTGCCTCGTGTTTCGCACCAAGTCAAACAGTAGTGACTTACGTGACTCTGAGTCACGGGTCACTACGACTCACCCGGGCAGACCGTCGCGCTTCTATCTGGGTCAAACTGTGCCCGAAATCAGTGGGTCGGGGTGTGAGCTCCGCCACGGGCACATTGCATCCCAAAATTTGGCTAAGTCCCAAAACTCTCAATCGAGTCAAACCGCGGTGACTCATGTGACTCCGAGTCACCGGTCACCGCGACTCGCCCAGGCAGCCCCCAAAATTATACAAATTTTGGGACTTAGCCAAATTGGAAGGTACCCTACCTCCATCGTCTTCCCTCCACAGATCTCTAAAATCTTATACCCCTCCTCATAAGAGGGATTTTTTTATGGAGCAGGCAAATTCAGAGAGCATTCCTCCTCCATCTCAACCAGATGAATCCCTTGTGTTTGCTTCAATCAAAATTAATCCCATTATGGAGAAGGGGATGAAGAATTACTACAAAGAATATGATATCTTTGCTAAGTGGAAGGGTTCTGGAGAAGCCCTCTATGTGACTATTTCATGGTTCATATCTTTCTATGGGGACAAGATAAGTATCACCTCCTTAGCCAATGTTTTTTTGTTTATAGATTGCAAGGATAAAAATCTTAAATCATCATTGATTAAAGGAAGCTGCCCTACTTTTAAGTCCCATGATTTCTTATTCATAGATTGGTGCCCTAATTTTGATCCCACCCAACATGGTAACTTGGATGTTACGAAATGGATTATCCTTCCAAATCTTCCAGTAGAACTCATTCACAATTTAGTCTTAAAAGATATAGTGAATAGCATAGGTACCCTGGTGGAGATTTTGCACAATTTCTTGGACAACTCTGATGTCAAACTGGGAGTTAGGGTTAAAATTTCCCTGTCAGATATCCAACCTCATAAACTACAATTAGAAAATGGAGATATCCTTATCAAACCACGCTTTTGTAAGCCCCCTAGTTTTAAGACTCGATGCGTTCCTACATCGATTCCCCACTATAATTCTAAGGTTCACTTTTTCAAAACATTGGGGGATTTTGGGTTTCAACACCATATTTTCCTCCTTCAAAAAACTCAGTTGATGGTGAGGGCAAAGACAAAACTCCCCCCCTTGCCCGCTCCTGAGATCACCCCTTTCCTATCCTGGAAATAACAAACACCTTGACAAAAAAGGAGAATAATGTAGACCAGAAGATCAAGGAAATGGAAGTAGAGACTATAGAAAATTTTATTGGTGAATCTTGTATAGACGAACTTTTGGATTCCTTTATGAATGAAATTTTTGATGAAAAATAATGGGAGTTACAACAGAGAATTCTCATTGAGAACATTCAAAGACAAATAAGGGATGATGAAATTATTGTTGAGGCAGAAAATAGGAAATCATTCACTAATAAGTTAATTTTAGATCATGGCAAGGAAATAGTTTGCATCATTCCCCATGGACATCTCGGTGAGGAAAAGAGGTCTGAAGAGAAGTCAATTATGGTTGATAAGGCAAGGATGTGAAATAAACCCCTAGAATAGACAAATTTGGTACCATCTCAATTAGAAATCATCTTAGATTCTACAGAGGAGGTAGATATGTTTAATCAGGATAATGTAGGATAACTGTCAGAACTACTAGGATTAGATCTGGGATAAATAGCAGAAAAAGAAAGCTATGATATGATAGGTAACATGATCAATCTTTACTTATAATCATATATGTGTATGCACATATATATGTACATGTATAACATTCCTTGGACGGGTACATTGGGATGCAGTTAAGCAAGTATTCAGATATTGGAGGGGTACATCAGATTACTCCATATGCTATCATGGTAACTCTTATGGAGCTCCGCATTTAGTTTGTATTCATGGTTTTGTGGATTCATATTGGGTAGGTGATATTGACAGTAGGAGATCCACCAGTGCTTATGTGTTCACTATGTTTGGTGGTGCCATCAGTTGGATGAGTAAGTGAAAACCTATGGTTGCTTTGTCCACTACAGAAGCTGAGTACATGGCAGCAACTCATGCTTGTAAAGAAGCCATTTGGCTTAGGAGACTGTGTTCTAATGTTGGTGTTGATGTAGGGAAGATTACTATTTGGTGTGACAGTCAGAGTGCTATTTGCCTTGCAAAGAATCCAACTTTCCATGCCAGAACAAAGCACATTGAAGTGCAGTTTCACTTTGTGAGAGATATGGTGGAAGATGGCAAGGTAAGTTTGGAGAAAGTAGATACTGTGAAGAATGTTGCAGATGCATTGACGAAACCAGTGGACACAAAAAAGTTCAGATGGTGTTCGGAGTCTATGGGCCTCTCGGCCTATAGCAGTTAAATCCTATTATTTCCTTTGGCTCTTACAAGGTGTTCGACAAGTGGGAGAATGTTAGGAATAAGGTGTCTCAACCTTGGTTAATTCCCTCATTATTATTTGTTTTGTAAATTATATTTTTGCAAATAATGTACTAAGTTGGAGTGGACATGCTGAGGTGTCACTCCACTTGTATGGTGACTAGGATGGTCAACAATAGCCTACATGTATTTAGGCATCCCACTTTATGGTGTGAGCATATTGCCATGTTTTGACACTTTTCTTTATGTGTAAGGAGATCATGGTTGAAACGGTTATGATGGATTCCTATGACAAATTCGTATGACACATAAGAGCTATTTCTAGAAGATTCTATGATGGGTGAAGACATGTAAGACATGCAAGGCGTGCATGAAAGGTGCATGCAAGACATGCAAGACATGCAAGGTGTACATGCAAGGCATGCAAGACATGAAAGACATGCAAAACCCTAATACTACAAGACATGCAAGGCATGCATGAAAGGCGAAACTTAAAATGGCGTGCAAGAATCTAGAAACTTGAGAAGTTAACGCCTTCATGGCTATATGGGAAGATTGAGTTTTTAGATCTATCAATTCAAGATTCATGTGATCTAGAACCTCTCTTAGAAGATTCTATGATGGGTGAAGACATGAAAGACATGCAAGGTGTGCATGCAAGACATGCAAGACATGCGAGACATGCAAGGCATGCATGTATTAGATATGTAGTTGATTGCATGTGCTCACTCATAGATTACTATTGTATGACTTTATTGATTACTTATTGTGTGATTATAATTGATTCTTATTGAACAGTTGACCAATTTGGCAATCTAAAACCTCAAAATGGCTTATTATGCAATTCTACCTGATTCTCATCAAACGGTTAATCGATTCGGTGATCTGGAAACTCAAAATAGATTGTTATGCAATTGTAGTAGATTCTCAATGAACAGTTAACTGATTTGGTGATTTTGAATCTTGGAATGGCTATTTGTGCGATTGTAGATGATTCTCATCGAACGGTTGACCGATTCCCTGATCTAGAAACTCAAAATAGCTTGTTATGTGGTTGTAGTTTATTCTTATTGAATGGTTGACCGATTCAGCGAGCTAGAAATTTTGAATGGCTTGTTATGTGATTGTAGATGACTCTATTCCAATGGTTCATAGCTAGTTTCAAAAATACATTCAATATTCTATAGATTCTATTCTTACAACTTTTTGATATTAGGTTCATAGCTAGTTGAAATTTTCACGTCAAGTTGACTAACTCTGATTTGTTGATTTTTCATTGCCACTTAAGGGCATAGTCTGGCCCCTCATGATCTTGCACATACCCTCTATGTCAATTAAATTGTTCAAAAATAGCTTATAATTATCAATTAGTTATGAAATTATTGACTGAGCTAACTCTATTGAAGTACTTTTGTTAGTTATTAACTTAAATGTAAATTTTATTAGCTTGTGTTTTAGCATGTTGTATTTAAAGAAGCATATTATATTCGCTTTCAAAATTGTACTTAAAAATCCAATCTTCAATTATGGCGAGCTTAAATAAATAGGTACAAATCTGATAACAAGGTTTTAATTCTATAGGGTACATAAAAGGTGGAAATATTAAATGTTATTATAAGAATAGAAAACTAAATTTAGTAACTCTTAGAGATAATTTAATAATAAAAGAGGATTTATTATTTATTTTAGATAAAAACATGCAAAAGTTTAATTCTTCAATTGAAAAGCATCATCTAGAGGGAAAAAGGAGGTTTCTATCTATGTGTCGATATAAGTGAGGAAATAGATCAAATGAGGGAGTTTGATTATTATATTAGACTAGAGATTGTTAATATTGTTTCAACTTTCATTACAATATTCATGGTTACATCTCCTACTATCATTTAAACTAAAATTTATTATCGCGACAATACATTTTTGTCATTCAAATTTGTATCCCTTTCTTTTATGCATGTTCAATCAAGTGGTAAAAAAAAATTACATAAAATTATTTCGAGAAAAAAAAGTAAATTTGCATAAATGGGTGAAACCTAGATATATCTAAGCCAATGATACAATAGGACTAATAATTATAAGAAACGAACATAACTTCATTACTATACCTCCTTGATAGTACACATGCTCACATACTCACATAGATACTACAACCTAGTTGTTTAGCCGCTTTGCACATTTTCCAAGGACCCATTCCAAAAGAATCCAAATCCTTTGTGGGTTTTTATTGTTAATGAAAAAGTATCAAAATTCACCCTTTCTCACCACAATCCCCCCAAGGTTCTTGCAATAGCATCCTATCTAGAATATCAAAAGTTTTATTGCAAGTTTGGAAGAGTACTCATAACTAGGATGAACTTGCAATTAAAGAACATAATTGTAGTCATACTACGATCATCACCTTAGAAGGGATAGAACCACATGCAATGCATTTGTATATTTAATTCTAAAGATAACTTGATTCAACTTTTGTTCTTTTATTTCCAATACATCTAATTTTAATTGACCGAAAATTGAAATCAAAATGATGAGCAACACGAACTATCAACCATTAAAATCAATAAAAGATTAAATTCAATATGTACAATTATGAAAAACACTACTATAACAAAAACACAATTATATGCAATCAATTTTCTTTTTTAAAAAATTAAAATAAAAAATAAGCATAACACAAATACAAAATTATTAATCTATGTCAATAAATTGTGCAAAAATAAATTATACTTATCAATTTGTTATGAAATTATTGACTTGAGTTGACTCTATCTAAATACTTTTGTTAGTAAAAAATTAAATGTAAAACTTATTAAGTTGTGTTTTAGAGTGTTGTATTTAAAGAAGCATGTTATATCCCCTTTCAAAAATGTACCTAAAAATCCAATCTTCAATTATGGAGAGCTTAAGTAAATAGGTACAAATCTGATAACAAGGTTTTAATTCTATAGGGTGCATAAAGGTGGAAATCTTAAATGCTATTATAAGAATAGAAAACTAAATTTAGTAACTCTTAGAGATAATTTAATAATAAAAGAGGATTTATTATTTATTTTAGATAAAAACATGCAAATGTTTAATTCTTCAATTGAAAAGCATCCTTTATAGCGAAAAAGGAGGTTTCAATCTATGTGTCAATGTAAGCAAGGCAATAGATCAAATGAGGGAGTTTGAATATTATATTAGAGTCAAGATTGTTAATATTGTTTCAATTTCTATTACAATATTCATGGTTACATCTCCTACTATCATTTACACTAAAATTTCTTATCGTGA
This sequence comes from Chamaecyparis obtusa, assembly GCA_027943335.1. Lineage (NCBI taxonomy): Eukaryota > Viridiplantae > Streptophyta > Pinopsida > Cupressales > Cupressaceae > Chamaecyparis > Chamaecyparis obtusa. Next base: position 464,459 of record BSBK01002604.1, on the reverse strand, counting down.
CACTCATTTTTGTCATTCAAATTTGTATCCCTATCTTTTATGCATGTTCAATCAAATGGTTAAAAAAAACTATACTTATCAAATTGTTATGAAATTATTGACTTGAGCTAACTCTATCTAAGTACTTTTGTTAGTTAAAAATTAAATGTAAAACTTATTAAGTTGTGTTTTAGAGTGTTGTATTTAAACTAGCTACAATCTGAACTAGCTACAATTATAGTCAATTATGATCCAACGATTGACCGATTTAGTGATCTAGTAACTTAGAATGATTTGTTATGTGATTGTAACTGATTCTCATCAAACGGTTGACCGATTCGGCGATCTAGAACTTCACAATGGCTTATTATGCGATTGTAACTAATTCTCATCAAGCGGTTGATCGATTTGACTATCTAAAATTTCATAATGACTTGTTATGTGATTCTAGTTGATTCTCACTAAATGGTCGATAGATTCATCAATTTAGAACCTAAAAATTACTTATTGTGCGATTGTAGCTGATTTTCATCAAACGGTTAACCTTTTTAGTGATCTAGAAACTTAAAATAGCTTGTTATACGATTATAATCAATTTTTATTGAAGGGTTGACTGATTTAGTGATCTAAAAACTTTGAATGGTTTGTTATGTGATTGTAATTGATTATAATCGACCAGATGATCGAGTAGGCGATCTAAAACCTCAGAATGACTTATTATGCGATTATAGCTGATTTTCATCAAATGGTTGACCGATTCAGCAATCTAGAACCTCAGAATGACTTGTTGTGTGATTGTAGCTGATTCTCATTGAACGGTTTACCCATTCAACGATCTAGAACTTCAAACTGACTTGTTATATGATTATAGCTAATTCTCATCCAACAGTTGACTGATTCGGTGATGTAGAACCTTATAATGACTAGTTATGCAATTCTAGTTGATTATCATCGAACGGTCAACCAATTCGATGATCTAGAACCTCACAATGACTTCTTATGTGATTGTAGCTAATTCTCATTGAACGATTGCCCGATTCGGTGATTTAGAAACTTAAAATAGCTTGTTATGTGATTATAGTTGATTATGATCAAAGGATTGAATGATTCAGTGATCTAGTAAGTTAGACTGACTTGTTATGCAATTGTAATTGATTCTCATCAAACGATTGACTGATTCGATGATCTAGAACTTCACAATGACTTATTATGTGATTGTAACCGATTCTCATTGAACGGTTGATCAATTTGACTATCTAGAACCTCAGAATTACTTGTTATGCGATTATACATGATTCTCCTCAAACAGATGACCGATTCAGCAATCTAGAACCTCAAAATGACTTGTTATATGATTGTAGTTGATTCTAATTGAATAGTTGACCGATTCAGCAATCTAGAAACTTAGAATGACTTGTTATGAGATTATAGCCGATTCTCATCAAATAGTTGACCAATTCGGTGATCTCAAACCTCAGAATGACTTATTATACAATTCTAACCAATTCTCATCAAACGGTTGACCGATTTGGCAATCTAGAATCACATAACAAGTCATTTGAAATTTCTAAAAACTATTCGATGAGAATTAGCCACAATCGCACAACAAGTCATTGTGAGGTTCTAGATTACCAAATTGATCAACCATTTGATGAAAATTAGCTAGAATCACATAATAATTCATTCTGAGGTTCTAGATTGCCGATTCAGTTAACCATTTGATTAGAATCAGTTACAATCACATAACAAGTCATTTTGACATTCTAGATCACTGAATCAGTCAACCGTTTGATGAGAATCAGCCACAATCACACAACAATTCATTCTGAGGTTCTAGATCACTGAATCGGTCAACCATTCAATGAGAATCAACTACAATTGTACAATAAATAATTTTTAGGTTCTAGATCATCGAATTGATCGACCGTTTGATGAGAATCAACTAGAATTGCATAACAAGTCATTCTAAAATTCTAGATTACCAAATCGGTAAATCATTTGATGAGAATCAACTACAACCACATAACAAGTCATTTTGATGTTCTAGATAGCTGAATCGGTCAACCGTTCAATGACAATCAATTACAATTGCATAAAAAGTCATTTTGAAGTTCTAGATCGCTGAATCGGTCAACCGTCCGATGAGAATCAGCTACAATCACATAACAAGCTACTCTAAGTTTCTAGATCACTAAATTGGTCAACCGTTCAATGAGAATCGACTACAATTGCATAACATGCTATTTTGAGTTTCTATATCATTGAATCTGTCAACCATTCAATTAGAATCAGCTACAATTGTAGAACAAGCCATTCTAAGTTTCTAAATCGCTAAATCAGTCAATCGTTCGATGAGAATCTCCTACAATCGCATAACAAGTTGTTTTGAGTTTTTAAATCGCTGAATTGGTCAATTATTTGATGAGAATCAATTACAATCCTGAGGTTCTAAATTGTTGAATCGGTCATTTGTTTGATTAGAATCATCTATAATTGCATGACAAGTCATTCTGATGTTCTAGATAGTCAAATCATTCAACCATTCATTGAGACTCATTTACAATTGCTAAATAAGTAATTGTGAAGTTCTAGATCGCGAAATCAGTCAACTGTTCGATGACTACTTGTGTGATTGTAGCTAATTCTCATCGAATAGTTGACTGATTCGATGATCTAGAATGTAAAAATGATTTTTTATGTGATTATAGCTGATTCTCATCAAATGGTTGACTGATTCGGCAATCTCAAACCTCAGAATGAATTGTTATATGATTCTTGTTGATTATCATCGAATGGTCGACCAATTCGATGATCTAGAACCTCACAATGAATTGTTGTGCGATTATAGCTAATTCTCATCAAACAGTTGACTAATTTGGCAATCTAGAAACTTAAAACAGCTTGTTATGCGATTATAGTCAATTATAATCAAAGGATTCACTAATTGAGTGATCTAGAAACTTAGAATGGCTTGTTATATGATTGTAAATGATTCTCATCAAATGATTGACTGATTCGGTGATCTAAAACTTTACAATAGCTTATTATGCGATTGTAACTGATTCTCATCAAACAGTTGATCAATTTAACTATCTAGAACCTCAAAATGACTTTTTATGTGATTATAGATAATTCTCTTCAAACAAATAACTGATTCGGCAATCTAGAACCTCAGAATGACTTGTTATGAGATTGTAGTTGTTTCTAATCAAATAGTTGACCAATTCAGCAATCTAGAAACTTAGAATGGCTTATTATGCAATTGTAACTGATTCTCATCAAACACTTGACTAATTCGGCGATTTAGAACCTCCATATGACTTATTATGCAATTCAAGTTGATTATCATTGAACGGTTGACCGATTTAGCAATCTAGAAACTCAAAATAGCTTATTATGTGATTGTAGGAGATTCTCATCGAATGGTTGACCGATTTAGCGATTTAAAAACTTAGAATGGCTTCTTATGAAATTGTAGTTGATTCTCATTAAACGGTTGACCAATTCCAAAATCTTGAAACTCAAAATAGCTTGGTATGCAATTGTAGTCTATTCTCATCGAACAATTGATCAATTTAGCGATCTAGAAATTTAGAATGGCTTGTTATGTGATTGTAGCTGACTATCATCGAATGGTTGACCGATATGGTGATATAAACTTTAGAATGACTTCTTATATGATTGTAACTGATTCTCATCAAAGGGTTGACCGATTCGGTGATCTACAACTTCACGATGGCTTATTAAGCTATTATAATTGATTCTCATCTAATGGTTGATCAATTTGACTATCTAGAACTTTAGAATAACTTGTTATGCAATTATAGATAATTCTCATGAAATAGATGACTGATTCTGACCATTCTGATGACTAATTTGGTGATGTCATATGAGTTGGCTATTATGGAGTTTGAGAGTCGAGCTCCCCAAACTGAGCTCATTTGTGGGTAGGGGTAGAGCTGAACTCTCTAGGGAGTGATGGGGTGGGGTCACAGCCTAACTCCCCAAGCTGAGCTCTCTGGGGAGAGGCAGGGTGGGTTCAGAGCTAAGAACCAAGACATGTTGATTCATCCATGTCAGCATAAATCGACTGAAAGATCCACATAATAAGGAGGTTGCAAAATCGGTTGTGACATTATGGAGGATGGAGAATTTGTGATTGAAAGTGTTATGTTTTGATCAAAGTTGTGATTCATCTATGGAGTAATTTGAGGTGGGGGTTATTAGGACCAGAAATGTTGAGATTTTGATTAGAATTTGTGGTTTTTGATCCATCTAGCGTAGGAGAGTTCCTTGTTTGGGGAGCTTGGATGTATCAAATTTTGATCTTTGTGGGATCTAGTTTTTGAGTATGTGGAGAAATTTGTGTTATAGTGAAATTTAGATTTGATGATATGTTCATGCTTTGGGTTGCTTCGGTTTATGATTTATTCTTTTTATTTTCATCAGAATCACGATGTTTGGTAGTGAATCTATGGCCAGATGCTGTGCTTAATGTGCTTGGGATACTGAAAGGTTTGGGTGCTTGATTGAGTTCCCAAATATTGTGTTTGGAGGTTGGAACTAGAATATTATTGAAAAATTTTTCTTAGATTTTTCCTCTGGAGTTTTGGTTATTTTGATTTGGTCCCTTGAGGTTAAGACTTGAAGAATCTCTTGAAGAAATGTTTATTGAAAGCCCAAATCCTATGCTAATGTCAAGCATTGGTTGGTTTGATGATCAGAGGAGAAGATTGATATTGAAAGTTAAAACATAAGATCAAAGTAGGAGATCCTGAATCTAATATTGGTAATTGGGTCTGGCTTTCCTGAACTGTATTGTTAGGCTGCCACAAGAAGAAATCATCTACCAGAAAACAAAGCAAACAGAATTTTCTGGAATAATCTTTTCAAGCACCCTCGTATCAATGCTATTGATGGTTTCAAATTTTCATGGGTCGTCGCGACTCAGATGTTTGGGATGGGTTTCAACTTCATATGAGTTAAGGTGCACATTGTAAATTTTGGGACTCGCGGGCATGTTGCATCCCGCAATTTGGCTAAGTCCCAAAATTCTCAGCTGAGTGAAACCGCGGTGACTCGCGTGACTCTGAGTCGTGGGTCACCATGACTCGGATGATTGGGATGAGTTTCAGCTTCATACAAGTTAAGGTGCACGTTCTAGATTTTGGGACCGCGGGCACGTTGCATCTTGAAATTTGGCTAAGTCCCCAAATTCTTGGCTGAGTGAAATCATGGTGACTCATGTGACTCTAAGTCACCGTGACTTGGATGATTGGGAAGGGTTTCAGCTTCGTAGAAGTTAAGGTGCACATTCTAGATTTTGGGATCGCAGGCACGTTGCATCCCAAAATTTAGCTAAGTCCTAAAATTCTCAGCTGAGTCAAACCATGGTGACTCATGTGACTCTGAGTCATGGGTCACTAGGACTCAGATGATTGGGATGGGTTTCGGCTTGGTACGAGTTAACGTGCACATTCTAGATTTTAGGACCGCGGGCATGTTGCATCCCAAAATTTGGCTAAGTCCAAAAATTCTCAGCCGAGTCAAACCGTGGTGACTCGCATGACTTTGAGTCATGGGTCACTATGACTCAGATGATTGGGATGGGTTTTGGCTTCGTATGAGTTAAGGTGCACATTCTAGATTTTGGGACCGCGGGCACGTTGCATCCCAAAATTTGGCTAAGTCCCAAAATTCTCGGCTGAGTCAAATCACGATGACTCGCGTGACTCTGAGTCATGGGTTGCCATGACTCAGATGATATGGATGGGTTTCAGCTTCGTACGAGTTAAAGTGCACATTCTAGATTTTAGGACCGCGGGCACGTTGCATCCTAAAATTTGGCTAAGTCCTAAAATTCTTGACCGAGTCAAACTACGGTGACTCGTGTGACTCTGAGTCATGGATCGCCGTGACTCAAATGATTGGGATGGGTTTTGGCTTTGTACGGGTCAAACTATACTTGGACTTGGTAGGTCGGTGTATGAGCTCCATCATGAGAACATTGCATCCCAAAATTTGGCTAACTCCCAAAATTTGTATAATTTTAGGGGCTGCCCAGGCGAGTCACAATGATTATCGACTCAGAGTCGCATGAGTCACCACGGTTTGACTCAACTGAGAGTTTCGGCACTTAGCCAAATTTTGGGATGTAATGTGCCCGCGGCGGAGCTTGCACCCCAAGCCGCCGAGTCCGGGCATAGTTTGACCTAAATAGAAGCGCGGTGGGTTGCTCGGGTGAGTCACGGTGACCCGTAACTCAGAGTCGCGCAAGTCACTACTGTTTGACTCAGTGAGAAATGTGAGGCAAGACCGAGTGCTTGTCAAAGGGAAGTTGTGGGGATTTATACAAATATAAGATTTAAGTATAATATACATTTATTTAATTTATTATACTTTAAGTTATATTTGTATAAATACTTCAGGATGATTGGGATGGGTTTCAACTTCGTACAAGTTAAGGTGCAGATTCTAGATTTTGGGACCGCGGGCATGTTGTATCCCAAAATTTGGCTAAGTCCTGAAATTCTTGATCGATTCAAATCGCAGTGACTCGCGCAACTCTGAGTCATGGGTCACCATGACTCAGATGATTGGGATGGGTTTCAGCTTCGTACGGGTCAAACTATATCCTGACTCAGCGGGTCAGGGTATGAGCTCCACCGCGGGCACATTGCATCCCAAAATTTGGCTAAGTTCCAAAATTTGTATAGTTTCAGGGGCTACCCGGGTGAGTCACGGTGACCCATGACTCGGAGTCGCACGAGTCACCACGGTTTGACTTGGCCGTGAGTTTCAGGACTTAGACAAATTTTGAGATGCAATGTGCCCGCGGTGGAGCTCGCACCGCGACCCACCAAATTTGGGCATAGTTTGACCCGGACAGAAGTGCGACGGGCTACCCAGGTAAGTTGTGGTGACCTGCGAGTCAGGGTCGCGCGAGTCACCACGGTTTGATTCGATGAGAAATGTGACACCGGGGTGAGTGCTTGTCAAAGGGAAGTTGCCTCTGACATGTGCACCTTAACTCGTATGAAGCTAAAACCCATCCCAATCATCCGCTATGGGCACGTTGCACCCTAAAATTTGGCTAAGTCTTGAAATTCTCAACCGAGTCAAATCATGGTGACTCGTGTGACTCTGAGTCATGGGTTGTCATGACTCAGATGATTGGGATGGGTTTCGATTTCGTATGAGTTAAGGTGCAAATTGTAGATTTTGGGACTCGCAGGCACGTTACATCCCGTAATTTGGCTAAGTCCCAAAATTCTCAACTGAGTGAAACCGCGGTGACTTGTGTGACTCTGGGTCGTGGGTCACCGCAACTTGGATGATTGGGATGGGTTTCGGCTTCGTACGAGTTAAGCTGCACATTCTAGATTTTGGGACCGCGGGCACGTTGCATCCCAAAATTTGGCTAAGTCCTAAAATTTTTGGCTGAGTGAAATCATGGTGACTCGTGTGACTCTGAGTCATCGCGACTTGGATGATTGGGATGGGCTTCGGCTTCGTACGAGTTAAGGTGCACATTCTAGATTTTGGGACCGCAGGCACGTTGCATCCCAAAATTTGGCTAAGTCCTAAAATTCTCAGCCTATTCAAAATGTGGTGACTCGCGCGACTCCGAGTCATGGGTTACCAGGACTTGGATGATTGGGATGGGTTTCAGCTTCGTACGAGTTAAGGTGCACATTCTAGATTTTGGGACCGCGAGCATGTTGCATCCCAAAATTTGGCTAAGTCCTGAAATTCTCGGCCGAGTCAAACTGTGGTGACTTGCGTGACTCTAAGTCGTGGGTCACTGCGACTCAGATGATTGGGATGGGTTTTGGCTTTGTACGAGTTAAGGTGCACATTCTAGATTTTGGGACCACGGGCAGATTGCATCCTGAAATTTGGCTAATTCTTAAAATTCTCAGCCAAGTCAATTCGCGGTGACTCTCGTGACTCTGAGTCGTGGGTCACCATGACTCGGATGATTGGGATGGGTTTCATCTTTGTACAAGTTAAGGTGCACATTCTAAATTTTGGGCCTGCAGGCACGTTGCATCCCAAAATTTGGCTAAGTCCTAAAATTCTCAGCTGAGTCAAACCGCGGTGACTTGTGCGACTCAGAGTCGTGGGTCACCGTGACTCAGATGATTGGGATGAGTTTCAGCTTCGTACAGGTCAAACTGTACCTAGACTCGGTGGGTCAGGGTATGAGCTCCACTGCGGGTACATTGCATCCCAAAATTTGGCTAAGTCCCAAAATTTATATAATTTTGGGGGCTACCCAGGAGAGTCACGGTGATCGGGGACTCGGAGTCACACGAGTCACCACGGTTTGACTCGGCTGAGAGTTTCAGGACTTAGCCAAATTTTGGGATGCAATGTGCCCGCAGCAGAGCTCGCACCCTGACCCGCCAAGTTTGGGCATAGTTTGACCCTGACAAAAGTGTGGTGAGCTGCTCGGGTGAGTCACGGTGACCCGCGACTCAGAGTCACGCAAGTCACTGTTGTTTGACTCGGTGAGAAACGTGAGGCAGGGGTGAGCGCTTGTCAAAGGGAAGTTGTGGGGATCTATACAAATATAACATTTAAGTATAATATACATGTATTTAATTTATTATACTTTAAGTTATATTTGTATAAATACTTCAAGATGATTGGGATGGGTTTCGGCTTCGTATGAGTTAAGGTGCACATTCTAGATTTTGGGACCGCGAGCACGTTGCATCCCAAAATTTGGCTAAGTCCTAAAACTCTCAGTCGAGTCAAACCATGGTAACTTGCGTGACTTTGAGTCATGGGTCACCGCAACTCAGATGATTGGGATGGGTTTTGGCTTCGTACGTGTCAAACTATACCCAGACTCAGTAGGTCGAGGTACGAGCTCCACCCCGGGCACATTGCATGCCAAAATTTGGCTAAGTACCAAAATTTATATAATTTCAGGGGCTGCCCAGGTGAGTCGCAGTGATCTGTGACTTGGAGTCGCATGAGTCACCACAGTTTGACTCGGTCAAGAGTTTCAGGACTTAGCCAAATTTTGAGATGCAATGTGCCTGCGACAGAGCTGCCACCCCGACCCGCCGAGTCCGGGCATAGTTTGACCCAGACAAAAGCGAGGTGGGCTGCCCAGGTGAGTCACGGTGACCCGCGACTTGGAGTCATGTGAGTCACCACAGTTTGACTCGACCAAAAGGTGCACATTCTAGATTTTGGGACTGTAGTGACTCACGTGACTCTGAGTCACCGTGACTCAGATGATTGGGATGGGTTTCAGCTTCGTACGAGTTAAGGTGCATATTTTGGATTTTGGGACCGCGGTCACATTGCATCTTGAAATTTGGCTAAGTCCTAAAATTCTCAGCCGAGTCAAACTGTGGTGACTCACGTGACTCTGAGTCACTGGGACTCAGATGATTGGGATGGGTTTCAGTTTCATACGAGTTAAGGTGCACATTCTAGATTTTGGGACCGCGGGCACGTTGCATCTTGAAATTTGGCTAAGTCCTGAAATTCTTAGCTAAGTCAAACTGCAATGACTCGCGCGACTCTGAGTCGTGGGTCACCATGACCTAGTAATTGGGATCAGTTTTGGCTTCTTACGAGTTAAGGTGCACATTCTAGATTTTGGGACTGCGGGCACGTTGCATCCCAAAATTTGGCAAAGTCCCAAAATTCTTAGATGAGTCAAACTGCGGTGACTCGCGCGACTTTGAGTCATGGGTCACCGTGACTCAGATGATTAGGATGGGTTTCAACTTCGTACGAGTTTAGGTGCACATTCTAGATTTTGGGACCGCAGGCACGTTGCATCCCAAAATTTGGCTAAGTCCCAAAATTTTCAACCAAGTCAAACCACGGTGACTCATGCGACTTTGAGTCATGGGTCACCACGACTCGGATGATTGGGATGGGTTTCAGCTTCATACGAGTTAAGGTGCACATTCTAGATTTTGGGACCGTGGGCTCATTACATCTCAAAATTTGGTGAAGTCCCAAAATTCTCGTCCAAGTCAAACCACGGTGACTCACGTGACTCTAAGTCATGGGTCGCCATGACTAAGATGATTGGGATGGGTTTCATCTTCATACAGGTCAAACTATACCCAGACTCGGTGGGTTGGGGTATGAGCTCCACCGCGAGCACATTGCATCCCAAAATTTAGCTAAGTCCTAAAATTTGTATAATTTTGGGGGCTGCCCGGGTGAGTCACGGTGACCTACGACTCGAAGTCGTAAGAGTCACCACGGTTTGACTCGGCTGAGAGTTTCGGGACTTAGCCAAATTTTGGGATGTAATGTGCCCGCGACAGAGCTCACACCCTGACCTTCCGAGTCCAGGTACAGTTTGACCTGGACAGAAGCATGGCAGGCTGCCCGGGTGAGTCGCGGTGACCCGTGACTTAGAGTCGCACGAGTCACCATGATTTGACTCAGCAAGAAACGTGAGGTAGGGGTGAGCGCTTGTCAAAGGGAAGTTGTGGGGATTTATACAAATATAACATTTAAGTATAATATATATTTATTTAATTTATTATACATGAAGTTATATTTGTATAAATACTTCGGGATGATAGGGATGGGTTTCAGCTTCATACGAGTTAAGGTGCACATTCTAGATTTTGGGAGTTTTTGAAAATTTTAGGACTTAGCCAAATTTCAGGATGGAACATGCCCACGGTGAAGCTCGCACCTCGACCCACCGAATCCAAGCACAGTTTGACCTAGACTGAAGTGCAAGGGGCTACTCGCGTGAGTCACGGTGACCTGTGACTTAGAGTCATGTGAGTCACCGCAGTTTGACTCAGCCAAGAATTTTGGGACTTGGCCAAATTTCAGGATGCAACGTCCTCATTGCGGAGCTCGCACCCAGACCTACCGAGCCTGGGCACAGTTTGACCCAGATAGAAGTGTGGGGGGCCACCAAGATGAGTCACGGTGACCTGTGACTCGGGGTCGCGCGAGTCACCATGGTTTTACTCAGTGAGAAATGCGAGGCAGTGGCGAGCGCTTGTTAAAGAGAAGTTGTCAGGATTTATACAAATATAACATTTAAGTGTAATATACATTTATTTAATTTATTATACTTTATGTTATATTTGTATAAATACTTCGGGATGATTGGGATGAGTTTTGGCTTCGTACGAGTTAAGGTGCACATTCTAGATTTTGGAAGTTTTTGAGAATTTTAGGACTTAGCCAAATTTTAAGATGCAACGTGCCTGTGGCGAAGCTCACACCTCAACCCCCTGAGTCTGGGTAGAGTTTGACCTAGACTCAAGTGCAAGGGGCTGCTCACGTGAGTCGCAGTGACCCATGACTCAGAGTCGCCATGACTCGGATGATTGGGATGGGTTTCAGATTCATACGAATTACGGTGCACATTTTAAATTTTGGGACTGCGGGCAAGTTGCACTCCAAAATTTGGCTAAGTCCCAAAATTCTCAGCCAAGTCAAACCACGGTGACTCGTGCGACTCTGAGTCACGGGTCACCGTGACTCAGATGATTGGGATGGGTTTCAGCTTCGTACGTGTCAAACTATACCCGGACTCGGTGGGTCGGGGTATGAGCTCCACCACAGGCACATTGCATCCCAAAATTTGGCTAAGTCCCAAAATTTGTATAATTTTGGGGGCTACTCAGGCGAGTTGCGGTGACCCATGACTCGGAGTTGCATGAGTCACCATGGTTTGACTCGGCCGAGATTTTTGGGACTTAGCCAAATTTTGGGATGCAATGTGCCCGCAATGGAGCTCGCACCCCGACCCGCCGAGTCCAGGCACAGTTTGACCCAGACAGAAGCCCAGTGGGCTAGCCGGGTGAGTCACGGTGACCCGTGACTTAGAGTCACGCGAGTCACCATGGTTTGACTCAGCGAGAAATGCGAGGCAGGGGCAAGCGCTTGTCAAAGGGAAGTTGCGGTGATTTATACAAATATAACATTTAAGTATAATATATATTTATTTAATTTATTATAATTTAAGTTATATTTGTATAAATACTTCAGGATGATTGGGATGGGTTTTGGCTCCATACAAGTTAAGGTGCACATTCTAGATTTTGGGAGTTTTTGAAAATTTTAGGACTTAGCCAAATTTCAGGATGCAACGTGCCCGCTGCGGAGCTCGCACCTTGACCCGCCGAGTCCAGGCATAGTTTGACCTAGACTGAAGCACAAGGGGCTACTCGCGTGAGTCATGGTGACCCACGACTCAGAGTCGCACGAGTCACCGCGGTTTGACTTGGCCAAAAATTTTGGGACTTGGCTAAATTTCAGGATGTAACGTCCCCATTGCGGAGCTCGCACCCAGACCCACTGAGTCTGGACATAGTTTGACCTGAACAAAAGCACGGGGGGCTGCCAGGGAGAGTCACAGTGACCCATGACTCAGAGTAACACGAGTCACCATAGTTTTATTCAGCCAGAAATGCGAGGCAGCAGCGAGCGCTAGTCGAAGGGAAGTTGTCAAGATTTATACAAATATAACATTTAAGTAAAATATATGTTTATTTAATTTATTATACTTCAAGTTATATTTGTATAAATACTTCAAGATGATTGGGATGGGTTTCAGCTTCGTACGAGTTAAGGTGCACATTCTAGATTTTGGGAGTTTTTGAGAATTTTCAGACTTAGCCAAATTTCAGGATGCAACGTGCCCGCGGTGAAGCTCGCACCTCGACCTGCCCAGTCTGGGCACAGTTTGACCTGAACTGAAGCGCAAGGGGCTGCTCACGTGAGTCATGGTGACCCGTGACTCAGATGATTGGGATGGGTTTCAGCTTCGTACGAGTTAAGGTGCACATTCTAGATTATGGGACCGCGGGCACGTTGTATCTCAAAATTTGGCTAAGTCCTAGAATTCTCAGCTGAGTCAAACCATGGTGAATCACATGACTTCAAGTCATGGGTCACCATGACTCAGATGATTGGAATGGGTTTCAGCTTCGTACGAGTTAAGGTGCACATTCTAGATTTTGGGACCGCAGGTATGTTGCATCCTAAAATTTGGCTAAGTCCTAAAATTCTTAGCTGAGTCAAACCGTGGTGACTCGCGTGACTCCGAGTCGTGGGTCACCGTGACTTAGATGATTGGGATGGGTTTCAGTTTTGTATGAGTTATGGTACACATTCTAGATTTTGGGACCGCGGGCACTTTGCATCCCAAAATTTGGCTAAGTCCTAAGATTTTGGAACAACTCAGAGTCGCGGGAGTTACCACGGTTTGATTCGGCGAGAAACGCGATGCCAGGGTGAGCGCTTGTTAGAGGGAAGTTGTCAGGATTTATACAAATATAACATTTAAGTATAATATACATTTATTTAATTTATTATACTTTAAGTTATATTTGTATAAATACTTTAGGATGATTGGGATGGGTTTCGCCTTCGTACGAGTCAAAATGCACATGCCAGGTTTTGGGAGTTTCTAGAATTTCAGGATGCAACGTGCCCGCGGCGGAGCTTGCACCCCGACCCGCCAAGTCTAAGCACTGTTTGACCTAGATAGAAGCGTGGGGGCTACCAGGGTGAATCACGACAACCCATAACTCGCAGTTAGGTAAGTCACCGCTGTTTGACTCAGCCGAGAATTTTGGGACTTATCCAAATTTTGGGATGTAATGTGCTCGTGGTGGAGCTCGCACCCTGACCGGCCAAGTCTAGGCATAGTTTGACCTAGACAGAAGCGTGGGGGGTTGCCCCGGTGAGTCACAATGACCCGCAACACAGTGTCATGCGAGTCACTGCGGTTTAACTCGTTGAGAAATGTGAGGCAGGGGCAAGCGCTTGTCAAAGGGAAGTTGTCAGGATTTATACAAATATAACTTTTTACTATAATATACATTTATTTAATTTATTATACTTTAAGTTATATTTGTATAAATAGTTCGGGATGATTGGGATGGCTTTCATCTTCGTACAAGTTAAGGTGGACATTCTAGATTTTAGGAGTTTTCTCGAATTTGGGAAATTAGCCCAATTTTGAGATGCAATGTGCCCGCGGTGGAGCTCGCACCCTGACCCGTTGAGTTTAGTCAGAGTTTGACCCAGACAGAAGTGTAGGGGGCTGCCCAGGCAAGTCACAATGACCCGTGACTCAGAGTTGTGTGAGTCACCGCGGTTTGACTCGGTCGAGAGTTTTGGGACTTAGCCAAATTTTAAGATGCAATGTGCCTGCGACAGAGCTCGCACCTCGACCCACCAAGTCTGGGCACAGTTTGACATAGATAGAAGCGTGAGAGGCTACCAGGGTGAGTTGCGGTAACCCGTGACTTAGAGTCACATGAGTCAATGAGGTTTGACTTGGCCGAGAATTTTAGAACTTAGCCAAATTTTGGGACTTAGCCAAATTTTGTGACTTAGCCAAATTTTGGGATGCAATGTGCCCACGGTGGAGCTCGCACCCCGACCTGCCAAGTCTGAGTATAGTTCAACCTAGAGAGAAGCGCGGGGGGCTACCCGTGTGAGTCACGGTGACCCATGACTCGAAGTCATAGGAATCACCGCAGTTTGACTTGGCTGAGAGTTTCAGGAGTTCACCAAATTTCAGGATGCAATGTGCCCGCGGCGGAGCTCACACCTTGACCCGCCGAGTCTGGGCACAGTTTGACCCAGACAGAAGTACGGTGGGCTACCTAGGTGAGTCATAGTGACACATGACTTAGAGTCACGTGAGTCACCGTAGTTTGACTCAGCGAGAAACGTGAGGTAGGGGTGAGCGCTTGTCAAAGGCAAGCTCTCAGGATTTATACAAATATAACATTTAAGTATAATATATGTTTCTTTAATTTATTATACTTTAAGTTATATTTGTATAAATACTTCAGGATGATTGGGATGGGTTTCAACTTCGTACGAGGTAAGGTGCACATTCTAGATTTTGGGAGTTTTTGTGAATTTTGAGACTTAGCCAAATTTTAGGATGCAACGTGCCCGTGGTGGAGCTTGCACCTTGACCCATCCCAATCATCCCAAAGTATTTATACAAATATATCTTAAAGTATAATAAATTAAATAAACGTATATTATACTTAAATGTTATATTTTTATAAATCTCAACAACTTCCCTTTGACAAGTGCTCACCCCCGCCTCACGTTTCTCATCGACTCAAATCGCAGTGACTCAAGCGACTCCATGTCGCGGGTCACCGCGACTTGCCCGGGTAGCCCCCCGTGCTTCTGTCTGGGCCAAATTGTGCCCAGACTCGACGGGTCAGGGTGCGAGCTCCACCGTGGGCACATTGCATCCCCAAATTTGGCTAAGTCTCAAAATTCTCAGTCAAGTCATACCGCGGTGACTTGCGTGACTCTGAGTCACGACTCGCCACGACTCGCCCTAGCAGCCCCCTATGCTTTTGTCTGGGTCAAACTGTGCCTGGACTCGGTGGGTCAGGGTGCGAGCTCCGCCAGGGGCACGTTGCATCCTAAAATTTGGCTAAGTCCCAAAATTCTTGAAAACTCCCAAAATCTAGCATGTGCACCTTAAGTCGTACGAAGCTGAAACCCATCCCAATCATCCTGAAGTATTTATACAAATATAACTTAAAGTATAATAAATTAAATAAACATATATTATACTTAAATGTTATATTTGTATAAATCCCAGCAACTTCCTTTTGACAAGAGCTCACCCCTGCCTCGAGTTTCTCATCGAGTCAAACTGCGGTGACTCACGTGACTCAGAGTCCCGGGTCACCATGACTCACCCACGCAGCCCCCTATGGTTCTGTTCAGGTCAAACTATGCCCAGACTCGACGGGTTGGGGTGCGAGCTCCACTGTGGGCACATTGCATCCCAAAATTTGCCTAAGTTCTTAAATTCTCGATTGAGTCAAACTATGATGACTCGCATAACTCCAAGTTGCGGGTCACCGCAACTCACCCTCGTAGCCACCTGCGCTTCTATCTAGGTCAAACTATGCCCGGACTTGGTAGGTCAGGGTGTGAGCTCTATCGTGGGTACGTTGCATCTTGAAATTTGGCTAAATCTCAAAATTTGTGAAAACTCCCAAAATCTAGAATGTGCACCTTAACTCGTACGAAGCTGAAACCCATCCCAATCATCCCAAAGTATTTATACAAATATAAATTAAAGTATAATAAATTAAATAAATGTATATTATACTTAAATGTTATATTTTTATAAATCCTCACAACTTCCCTTTGACAAGCGCTCACCGTTGCCTCACATTTCTCATCGAGTAAAACTACGATGACTCGTACGACTCTGAGTCACCAGTCACCGCGACTCACCCTGGCAACCCCCTGCACTTCTATCCAGGTCAAACTGTACCTGGACTCGGCAGGTCTGGGTGAGAGCTCCATTGTGGAGATGTTGCATCCTAAAATCTAGCCAAGTCCCAAAATTCTCATTCGAGTCAAACCGTGATGAATCACATGACTCTGAGTCGCGGGTCACTGCGACTCACCTGAGCAGCCACTTGCACTTCTGTCTAAGTCAAAATGTGCCCGAACTCGGTGAGTCAAGGTGCAAGCTCCACCGTGGGCACGTTGCATCCCAAAATTTGACTAAGCCCCAAAATTCTTAGAAACTCCCAAAATCTAGAATGTGCAACTTAACTCGTACGAAGCCGAAACCCATCCCAACCATCCCAAAGTATTTATATAAATATAACTTAAAGTATAATAAATTAAATAAACATATATTATACTTAAATGTTATATTTGTATAAATCCTGGCAACTTCCCTTTGACAAGCGCTTTCCCTTGCCTCTCATTTCTCACCGAGTCAAACCGCGGTGACTTGCGTGACTCTGAGACCTGGGTCACCGCGACTCACCCGGGCAGCCTGCCGCACTTCTATCTGGGTCAAACTATGCCCAAACTCAACGGGTCAGGGTGCGAACTCCACTGCGGGCACATTGCATCCCAAAATTTGGCTAAGTCCCATAACTCTTAGCTGAGTCAAACCGCAATGACTCATGCGACTCTGAGTCACTGGTTGCCGCGACTCACCTGTGTAGCCCCTAAAATTATACAAATTTTGGGACTTAGCCAAATTTTAGGATGCAATGTACCCACGGTGGAGCTCGCACCCTGACCTGATGAGTCTGGGTATAGTTTGACCTGTACGAAGCCAAAATCCATCCCAATCATCAGAGTCACGGTGACCCATGACTCAGAGTCGCGCGAGTCACCGCGATTTGACTCAGCCGAGAATTTTGGGACTTAGCCAAATTTTGGGATGCAACGTGCCCACGGTCCCAAAATGTAGAATGTGCACCTTAACTCGTACGAAGCCGAAACCCATCCCAATCATCTGAGTCACGGTGACCCATGACTCAGAGTCACGTGAGTCACTGCGGTTTCACTTGGTCAAGAATTTTGGGACTTAGCCATATTGCGGGATTCAACGTGCCTACGAGTCCCAAAATCTAGAATGTGCACCTTAACTTGTATGAAGCTGAAACCCATCCCAATCATTTGAGTCACGATGACCCACGACTCAGAGTCGCGTGAGTCACCGTATTTTGACTCGACTAAGAATTTCAGGACTTAGCCAAATTTTGGGATGCAACATGCCCGCGGTGGAGCTCGCACCCCGACCCGCTGAGTTCGGGCATAGTTTTACCTAGATAGAAGCGCGGGGGGCTACTCGGGCGAGTCGCAACATCTTCTGACTCGGAGTCACCCAAGTCACCACAGTTTCACTCGACGAGAAACGTGATGTAGGGTGAGCACTTGTCAAAGGGAAGTTGTCAGGATTTATACAAATATAACATTTAAGTATAATATATATTTATTTAATTTATTATACTTTAAGTCATATTTGTATAAATACTTTGGGATGATTGGGATGGCTTTCAACTTTGTACAAGTTAAGGTGCACATTCTAGATTTTGGGAGTTTTCTCAAATTTTGGGATGCAACGTGCCCATGGTGGAGCTCACACCCTTACCTATCCCAATCATCCCAAAGTATTTATACAAATATAACTTAAAGTATAATAAATTAAATAAACATATATTAAACTTGAATGTTATATTTTAATAAATCCTAACAACTTCCCTTTGACAAGTGCTCACCCCTACCTCACGTTTCTTGCTAAGTCAAATCATGGTGACTCACGTGACTCTGAGTCGCGGGTCACCGTGACTCGCCCGGGCAGCCCCTCGTGCTTCTGTTTAGGTCAAACTATGCCCGGACTTGGTGGGTTGGGGTGCAAGCTCCACCATGGGCACATTGCATCCCAAAATTTGGCTAAGTATCAAAATTCTTGGCTGAGTCAAACTGCAATGATTCACGCAACTCTGAGTCGTGGGTCACCATGACTTGCTCTAGCAGCCCCCCGCGCTTCTGTCCGGGTCAAACTGTGCCCAGACTCGGTGGGTCAGGGTGCGAGCTCTGCCACGGGCACGTTGCATCCTAAAATTTGGCTAAATCCCAAAATTCTCAAAAACTTCCCTCTGACAAGCGCTCGCCCCGGCGTCACATTTCTCATCGAATCAAACTGCGGTGACTCATGTGACTCTGAGTCGCGGGTCACCGTGACTCACCGGGCAGCCCCTGGGCTTTTGTGCGGGTCAAACTGTCCCCAGACTCAGCGGGTTGGGGTGTGAGCTCCGTTGCAGGTACATTGCATCCTAAAATTTGGCTAAGTCTTTAAATTCGCAAAAACTCCCAAAATCTAGAATGTGCACCTTAACTCGTACGAAGCCAAAACCCATCCCAATCATCCTAAAGTATTTATACAAATATAACTTAAAGTATAATAAATTAAATAAATGTATATTATACTTAAATGTTATATTTCTATAAATCCCAACAACTTCCCTTTGACAAGCGCCCGCCACTGCCTCGTATTTTTCGCTGAGTAAAATCACGGTGACTCACGTGACTCTGAGTCATAGGTCACCGTGACTCACCCAGGCAACCCCCATACTTCTGTCCGGGTCAAACTATGCACAGACTAAGTGGGTCTGGGTGTGAGCTCCGCAACGGGGACGTTGCATCCTAAAATTTGGCCAAGTCATAAAATTATTGGCCGAGTCAAACTGCGGTGACTCACACGACTTTGAGTCACAGGTCACAGTGACTCGCGCGAGCAGCCCCTTGCACTTCAGTCGAGGTCAAAATGTGCCTGCAGTGGAGCTCCTACGCTGACCCACCAAGTCTAGGTATAGTTTGACCTGTACGAAGTCAAAACCCATCCCAATCATCCGAGTCACGGCAACCCATGACTCAGAGTTGCGTGAGTCACCGCGGTTTGACTCGACCAAGAATTTTGAGACTTAGGCAAATTTTAGGATGCAATGTGCCCGCGGTCCCAAAATCTATAATGTGCACCTTAACTCATACAAAGCCAAAACCCATCACAATCATCTGAGTCACGGTGACCCACGACTCAGAGTCGTGCGAGTCACCGTGATTTGACTCAACGGAGAATTTTGGGACTTGGCCAAATTTTGGGATGCAACGTGCCTGCGGTCCCAAAATCTAGAATGTGCACCTTAACTCATATGAAGCTGAAACCCATTCCAATCATCTGAGTCATGGTGACCCATGACTCGAAGTCACACGAGTCACCACGGTTTAACTCAGCTGAGAATTTCAGGACTTAGCCAAATTTTGGGATGCAACGTGTCCGCTATCCCAAAATCTAGAATGTGCACCTTAACTCGTACAAAGCTGAAACCCATCCCAATCATCCAAGTTGTGGTGACCCAAGACTTGGAGTCACGTGAGTCACCATGGTTTGACTCAGCTAAGAATTTTAGGACTTAGCCAAATTTCAGGATACAACGTGCCCGTGGTCCGAAAATCTAGAATGTGCAGCTTAACGAAGCTGAAACCCATTCCAATCATTCAAGTCCTGGGTCATTGTGACTTACGCGAGCAGCCCCTTACACTTCACTCTAGGTCAAACTATGCCCAAACTCGGTGGGTCGAGGTGTGAGCTCTGCCGTGGGCACGGTGCATCCTGAAATTTGGCTAAGTCCCAAAATTCTCAAAAACTCCCAAAATCTAGAATGTGCACCTTAACTCGTACGAAGCCGAAACCCATCCCAATCATCTCGAAGTATTTATACAAATAAAACTTAAAGTATAATAAATTAAATAAATGTATATTATACTTAAATGTTATATAACATTTGTATAAATCCTGACAACTTCCCTTTGACAAGCACTCACCACTGCCTCACATTTCTCACCGATTAAAACCATGGTGACTCGCATGACTTCAAGTCGCTGGTCATCGCGACTTGCCCTGGTAGCCCCTTGCACTTTTGTTTGGGTCAAACTATGCCCAGACTTGACGGGTTTGGGCGCGAGCTCCGCAATGAGGATGTTGCATCCTGAAATTTGGCCAAGTCCCAAAATTTTTGGCTGAGTCAAACCGTGGTGACTCCCGCGACTCTGAGTCGCGGGTCGCCGTGACTCGCGTGAGCAGCCCCTTGCACTTCAGTCCAGGTTAAACTATGCCTAGACTCGGTGGGTCAAGATGCGAGCTCCACTGCGGGCACGTTGCATCCTAAAATTTGGCTAACTGCTAAAATTATCAAAAACTCTCAAAATCTAGAATGTGCACCTTAACTCGTACGAAGCCGAAACCCATCCCAATCATCCTAAAGTATGTATACAAATATAACATAAAGTATAATAAATTAAATAAATATATATTATACTTAAATGTTATATTTGTATAAATCCCTGCAACTTCCCTTTGACAAGCACTCGCCCCTACCTCACGTTTCTCACTAAGTCAAATCATGGTGACTCGCGCAACTCCAAGTCGTGGGTCACCGCGACTCACCCAGGCAGCCCACCGCGCTTCTGTCAAGGTCAAACTATGCCCAGACTCAGTGGGTCAGGGTGCGAGCTCTGTCGCGGGCACATTGCATCCCAAAATATGGCTAAGTCCTGAAACTCTCGGCCGAGTCAAACCATGGTGACTCGTGCGACTCTGAGTCGCTAGTCACCGCAACTCACCCAAGTAGCCCCCAAAATTATACAAATTTTGGGATGCAATGTGCCTACGATGGAGCTCATACCCTAACCCACCGAGTCTGGGTACAGTTTGACACGTACAAATCTAAAACCCATCCCAATCATCTAAGTCGTGGTGACCCATGACTCGAAGTCGCGCGAGTCACCGTGATTTGACTTGGCTGAGAATTTTAGGACTTGGCCAAATTTTGAGATGCAACGTGCTCGCAGTCTCAAAATCTAAAATGTGCACCTTAACTCGTAGGAAGCCGAAACACATCCCAATCATCCCAAAGTATTTATACAAATATAACTTAAAGTATAATAAATTAAATAAACGTTTATTATACTTAAATGTTATATTTGTATAAATCCTCATAACTTCCCTTTGACAAGCGCTCACCCCTGCCTATCATTTCTCACTGAGTCAAACAGTAGTGACTTGCGCGACTTTGAGTCGCAGGTCACCGCGACTCATCCAGGCAGCCCGCCGCGCTTCTGTCTGGGTCAAATTGTGCCTGGACTCGGTGGGTCAGGGTGCGAGCTCCACTGCGGGCACATTGCATCCCAAAATTTGGCTAAGTCCTGAAACTTTCAGTCGAGTCAAACCACGGTGACTCGTGCGACTCAGAGTCATCGGACACCATGACTCACCTAAACAAGCCCCTGAAATTATACAAATTTTGGGACTTAGTAAAATTTTGAGATGCAATGTGCCCGCGGTGGAGCTCATATCCTGACACATGAAGTCCAGGTACAGCTTGACTCATATGAAGCTGAAACCCATCCAAATCATCCGAGTCATGGCGACCCACGACTTGGAGTTGTATGAATCACCGCGGTTTGACTCGGCCAAAAATTTTAGGACTTAGCCAAATTTTGGGATGCAACGTGCCTGCGGTCCCAAAATCTAGAATGTGCACCTTAACTCGTACGAAGCCAAAACCCATCCCAATCATTTGAGTCATGGTGACTAACAATTTGAAGTCACGTGAGTCACCGTGGTTTGACTCAGCCAAAAATTTTAGGACTTAGCTAAATTTCAGGATGCAACATGCCCGCGGTCCCAAAATCTAGAATGTGCACCTTAACTCGTACGAAACCAAAACCCATCCCAATCATCTGAGTCACGGTGACCCATGACTTAGAGTCATGTGAGACACCATGGTTTGATTTAGCTAAGTATTTTAGGACTTAGCCAAATTTCAGGATGCAACGTGCCCGCGGTCCCAAAATCTAGAATGTGCACCTTAACTCGTACGAAGCTGAAACCCATCCCAATCATCTGAGTCATGGTGACCCATGACTTGGAGTCGCGCAAGTCACCGCGGTTTGACTCAGCTGAGAATTTTAGGAATTAGCCAAATTTTGGGATATAACGTGCCCGCGGTCCTAAAATCTAGAATGTGCACCTTAACTCGTACGAAGCTGAAACCCATCCCATCCCAATCATCTGAGTCATGGCAACTCTAAGTCGCAGGTCACCGTGACTCACGCGAGCAGCCCCTTGCGCTTCAATCCAGGTCAAACTCTACCCAGACTCGGTCGGTCGAGGTGCGAGCTCTGTCGCAGGCACGTTGCATCCTAAAATTTGGCTAAGTCCCAAAATTCTCAAAAACTTCCAAAATCTAGAATGTGCACCTTAACTCATACGAAGCCGAAACCCATCCCAATCATCCTGAAGTATTTATACAAATATAACTTAAAGTATAATAAATTAAATAAATGTATATTATACTTAAATGTTATATTTATATAAATCCCATCAACTTCCCTTTGACAAGCACTCGCCCCTGCCTCACGTTTCTCATCAAGTCAAATCGTGGTGACTCATGCGACTCCAAGTCGCGGGTCACCACGACTCACCTAGGTAGCCTGCTAGGCTTCTATCCGGGTCAAATTATGCCTGGACTCGGTGGGTCAGGGTGCGAGCTCCGTCGCAGGCACATTACATCTCAAAATTTGGCTAAGTCCTGAAACTCTCAGCCGAGTCAAACCGTGGTGACTCTTGCAACTCCGAGTCACGGGTCACCGCGACACACCTGGGCAGCCCCTGAAATTATACAAATTTTGAGACTTAGCCAAACTTTGGGATGCAATGTGCCCGCGGTGGAGCTCGTACCCCAACCCACCAAGTCTGGGTATAGTTTGACCCGTATGAAGCCGAAACCCATCCCAATCATCCTGAAGTATTTATACAAATATAACTTAAAGTATAATAAATTAAATAAATGTATATTATACTTAAATGTTATATTTATATAAATCCTTGCAACATCCCTTTGACAAGCACTCGCCCTACCTCACATTTCTTATCGAGTCAAATCATGGTGACTCGTGCGACTCCAAGTCGCAGGTCACCACGACTCACCCGGGCAGCTTGCCAGGCTTCTATCCGGGTCAAATTGTGCCTGGACTCAGTGGGTCAGGGTGCGAGCTTCGTCGCGGGCACATTACATCCCAAAATTTGGCTAAGTCTTGAAACTCTCAGCCGAGTCAAACCGTGGTGACTCTTGCAACTCTGAGCCACGGGTCACCATGACACACTCGGGCAACCCCTGAAATTATACAAATTTTGAGACTTAGCCAAACTTTGGGATGCAATGTGCCCGCGGTGGACCTCGTACCCCAACCCACCAAGTCCGAGTATAGTTTGACCCGTATGAAGCCAAAACCCATCCCAATCATCTGAGTCACAGTGACCCATGACTCAGAGTTGCGTGAGTCACCACGATTTGACTCAGCTGAGAATTTTGGGACTTAGCCAAATTTGGGGATGCAACGTGCCCACAGTCCCAAAATCTAGAATGTGCACCTTAACTCGTACGAAGCTGAAACCCATCCCAATCATTTGATTCACGGTGATCCATGACTCAAAGTTGCACGAGTCACCACGGTTTGACTCGGTCGAGAATTTTGGGACTTAGCCAAATTTTGGGATGTAATGTGCTTGTGGTCCCAAAATCTAGAATGTGCACCTTAACTCGTACAAAGCAGAAACCCATCCTAATCATCTGAGTCGCGGGGACCCCCGACTCAGAGTCATGCGAGTCACCGTGGTTTGACTCGTCTGAGAATTTTTGGACTTAGCCAAATTTCAGGATGCAACGTGCCCGCGGTCCCAAAATCTAGAATGTGCACCTTAACTCATACGAAGCCGAAATTGATCCCAATTACCAAGTCACGGTGACCCACGACTCAGAGTCGCGTGAGTTACCATGGTTTGACTCAGCTAAGAATTTTGGGACTTAGCCAAATTTTGGGATGCAACGTGCCTGCGGTCCTAAAATCTAGAATGTGCACCTTAACTCGTATGAAGCCAAAACCCATCCCAATCATCCGAGTCCTGGCAACTCAGAGTCGCGCAAGTCAACACGATTTGACTTGACTAAGAATTTCAGGATGCAATGTGACCGCGGTCCCAAAATCTAGAATGTGCACCTTAACTTGTACGAAGCTGAAACCCATCCCAATCATTTGAGTCACGGTGACTCGAAGTCACGCGAGTCACCATGGTTTGACTCGACTGAGAATTTTGGGACTTAGCTAAATTTCAGGATGCAACGTGCCCGCGGTCCCAAAATTTAGAATGTGCACCTTAACTCGTACGAAGCCAAAACCCATCCCAATCATTGGAGTCATGGTGACCCATGACTCAAAGTCACATGAGTCACCACGTTTTCACTCGGCCAAGAATTTTAGGACTTAGCCAAATTGTGGGATGCAACATGCCCACGAGTCCCAAAATCTACAATGTGCACCTTAACTCATATGAAGCCGAAATCCATCCCAATCATCTGAGTCACAAAGACCATGACTCAGAGTCGTATGAGTCACCGCGGATGATTGGGATGGGTTTCGGCTTCATACGAGTTAAGGTGCACATGTTAGAGGCAACTTTTGTCTGACAAACACTTGCCCTAGCTTCGTGTTTCTTGCCAAATCAAACCGCGGTGACTTGCGTGACTCCACGTCACAGGTCACCGCGACTCACCTAGGTAGCCCCCCGGGCTTCTGTCCGGGTCAAACTATGCCCGAACTCAGCGGGTCAGGGTGCCAGCTCCACCGCGGGCACATTGCATCTTAAAATTTGGCTAAGTCCCAAAATTCGTGAAAACTCCCAAAATCTAGAATGTGCACCTTAACTCGTATGAAGCCGAAACCCATCCCAATTATCTTGAAGTATTTATACAAATATAACTTAAAGTACAATAATTTAAATAAACATATATTATACTTAAATGTTATATTTGTATAAATCCTGGCAACTTCCCTTTTACAAGCGCTCGCCCCTGCCTCACATTTCTCACCGAGTCAAACCATGGTGACTCACGTGACTCCGAGTCCCGAGTCACCATGACTCGCCCGGGGAGCCCCCCGTGCTTCTATCTGGGTCAAACTATGCCCTAACTCAGTGGGTGACTCACGCGACTCCAAGTCACGGGTCACCGTGACTCGCCCTGGCAGCCCCCTGCGCTTTTGTCTGGTTCAAACTATGCCCAAACTCAGTGGGTCAGGGTGTAAGCTCCACTGTGGGTACCCTGCATCCTGAAATTTGGCTAAATCTTAAAATTTGTGAAAATTCCTAAAATCTAGAATGTGCACCTTAACTCGTACGAAGCCAAAACCCATCTCAATCAGCATGAAGTATTTATATAAATATAACTTAAAGTATAATAAATTAAATAAACATATATTATACGTAAATGTTATATTTGTATAAATTCTGACAACTTCGCTTTGACAAGTGCTTGTCGCTGCCTCGCATTTCTCGCCGAGTAAAACCGCGGTGACTCACGCAACTCTAAGTCATGGGTCACGATGACTCGCCCTGGCAGCCCCCTGCGCTTCTGTATAGGTCAAACTGTGCCCAGACTCGGTAGGTCTTGGTGTGAGCTCCGCCGTGGGGACGTTGCATCCTAAAATTTTGCCAAGTCCTGAAATTCTTGGCAGAGTAAAACCATAGGGACTCTCGTGACTCTGAGTCGCAGGTTACCGTGACTCGTGCGAGTAGCCCCTTGCACTTCAGTCTAGTTCAAACTGTGCCTAGACACGGCAGGTCAAGGTGTGAGCTCTGCCGCAGGCACGTTGCATCCTGAAATTTGGCTAAGTCCTAAAATTTTTAAAAACTCCCAAAATCTAGAATGTGCACCTTAACTTGTACGAAGCCAAAACCCATCCCAATCATCCTGAAGTATTTATACAAATATAACTTAAAGTATAATAAATTAAATAAACATATATTATACTTAAATGCTATATTTGTATAAATCCCCACAACTTCCCTTTGACAAGCGCTCACCCCTATCTCACGTTTCTCACTGATTCAAACCATGGTGACTCATGGGACTCCAAGTCACGGGTCACCATGACTCACCCGGGCAGCCCGCCGCACTTCTGTCTGGGTCAACCCATGCCCAGACTCAGCGGGTCAAGGTGCGAGCTCTGTCGCGGGCACATTGCATCCCAAAATTTGGCTAAGTCCTTAAACTCTCAACCGAGTCAAACTGTGGTGACTCATGCGACTCCGAGTCATGGGTCACCACGACTCACCCAGGCAACCCTCCAAATTATATAAATTTTGAGACTTAGCCAAATTTTGGGATGCAGTGTGCCCACAGTGGAGCTCGTACCCTGACCTACTGAGTCTGGGTACAGTTTGACACCTACGAAGCTGAAATCCATCCCAATCATCTGAGTCATGGTGACCCATGACTCGGAGTTGCACAAGTCACCGTGGTTTGACTCAGCCAAGAATTTTAAGACTTAGCCAAATTTTGAGATGCAACGTGCCCGTGGTCCTAAAATCTAGAATGTGCACCTTAACTCGTACGAAGCTGAAACCCATCCCAATCATCCCAAAGTATTTATACAAATATAACTTAAAGTATAATAAATTAAATAAATGTATATTATACTTAAATGTTATATTTGTATAAACCCCCGCAACTTCCATTGGACAAGCGCTCACCCCTGCCTCACGTTTCTCACCGAGTCAAACAGTAGTGACTTGCGTGACTCTGAGTCGCGGGTGACCGCGACTCACCTGAGCAGCCTGCCACACTTCTGTCTGGGTCAAATTGTGCCTGAACTTGGTAGGTTGGGGTGCGAGCTCCGCCGTAGGCAAATTGCATCCCAAAATTTGGCTAAGTTTCGAAACTCTCAGCCGAGTCAAACTGCGGTGACTCATGTGACTCTGAGTCACCGATCATCGCGACTCACCTGGGCAGTACTTGAAATTATACAAATTTTGGGATGCAATGTGCCTGCGATGGAGCTCTTACCCTGACCCACCGAGTCCAAGTACAGTTTGACCCGTACGAAGCCAAAACTCATCCCAATCATCTGAGTCGTGGTGACCCACAACTCAGAGTCACACGAGTCACCACGGTTTCACTCGGCCGAGAATTTTGGGACTTAGCCAAATTTTTGGATGCAACGTGCCCACGGTCCCAAAATCTAGAATGTGCACCTTAACTCATACGAAGCTGAAACCCATCCCAATCATCCGAGTCACAGTGACCCATGACTCAGAGTCATGCGAGTCACCGCGATTTGACTTGGCCGAGAATTTTAGGACTTAGCCAAATTTCAGGATGCAACGTGTTTGCGGTCCCAAAATCTAGAATGTGCACCTTAACTCGTACGAAGCCGAAACCTATCCCAATCATCTGAGTCATAGCGACCCATGACTCGGAGTCACGTGAGTCACCATAGTTTGACTCAACTGAGAATTTTAGGACTTAGCCAAATTTTGGGATGCAACGTGCCTACGGTCCCAAAATCTAGAACGTGCACGTTAACTCGTACCAAGCCAAAACCCATTCCAATTATTCGAGTCCTGGTGACCCATGACTCAGAGTCACGTAAGTCACTACAGTTTTACTTGGCTGAGAATTTTAGGACTTAGCCAAATTTTGGGATGCAATGTGCCTGCGATCCCAAAATCTAGAATGTGCACCTTAACTTGTAGGAAGCCGAAACCCATCCCAATCATCCGAGTCGCAGCGACTCAGAGTCACGCGAGTCACCATGATTTCACTCGGCTGAGAATTTGGGGACTTAGCCAAATTTTGGAATGCAACGTGCCCGCGGTCCTAAAATCTAGAATGTGCACCTTAACTTGTACGAAGCTGAAACCCATCCCAATCATCCGAGTTGCGGCGACCCATGACTCAGAGTCGCGCGAGTCACTGTGGTTTCACTCAGCCAATAATTTTGGGACTTAGCCAAATTGTGGGATGCAATGTGCTCGCGAGTCCCAAAATCTATAATGTGCACCTTAACTCATATGAAGTTGAAACCCATCCCAATCATTTGAGTCACGACGACCCATGACTTGGAGTCACATGAGTCACCACGGTTTGACTCGGTTGAGAATTTAAGGACTTAGCCAAATTTTGAGATGGAACATGTCCACAGCGGATGATTGGGATGGGTTTCAGCTTCATACAAGTTAAGGTGCACATGTTAGAGGTAACTTCCCTTTGACAAGCGCTCACCTCGGTGTCGCATTTCTCACTAAATCAAACCATGGTGACTCACGCGACATTGACTCGCGGGTCACCGCGACTCACCCGGGCAGCTCCCTGGGCTTCTGTCTAGATCAAATTATGCCCAGACTCGGCAGGTCGGGGTGTGAGCTCCACCGTAGGCACATTGCATCCCAAAATTTGGCTAAGTCCCAAAATTTATGAAAACTCCCAAAATCTAGAATGTGCACCTTAACTCGTACGAAGCTGAAACCCATCCCAATCATCCCGAAGAATTTATACAAATATAACTTAAAGTATAATAAATTAAATAAACGTATATATGTTATATTTGTATAAATCCTGACAACTTCCCTTTGATAAGCGCTCGCCACTGCCTCGTGTTTCTTGCCAAGTAAAACCACGGTGACTCACGTGACTCTGAGTCGTGGGTCACCGCGACTCACCCTGGCAGCCCCCCGCGCTGCTGTCCGGGTCAAACTGTACCCAGACTCAGCGGGTCTGGGTGCGAGCTCCGCCATGGGGAGGTTGCATCCTAAAATTTGGCCAAGTCCAAAAATTCTCGACCGAGTCAAACTATGGTGACTCACGTGACTCTGAGTCGTGGGTCACTGTGACTCACCTGAGCAGCCCCTTGCGCTTCAGTCGAGGTCAAACTATGCCCGAACTTAGTGGGTCGAGGTGCGAGCTCCGCCGCAGGCACATTGCATTCAAAAATTTGGCTAAGTCCCAAAATTCTCAAAAACTCCCAAAATTTAGAATGTGCACCTTAACTCATACGAAGCTAAAACCCATCCCAATCATCTTGAAGTATTTATACAAATATAACTTAAAGTATAATAAATTAAATAAACATATATTATACTTAAATGTTATATTTGTATAAATCCCTGCAACTTCCCTTTGACAAGCGCTCACCCCTGCCTCACATTTCTTGCTGAGTCAAAGCATAGTGACTCGTGTGACTCCGAGTCGCGGGTCACCATGACTCACTCGGGCAGCCCGCCACGCTTTTATCCAGGTCAAACTATGCCCGGACTCGATGGGTCAAGGTGTGAGCTCCGCAGCGGGCACATTGCATCCCAAAATTTGTCTAAGTCCTAAAACTCTCAGCCGAGTCAAACTATGGTGACTCGTGCGACTCTGAGTCATAGGTCACCGTGACTCGGTAGGGTAGCCCCTAAAATTATACAAATTTTGGGATGCAATGTGCCCGCGGTGGAGCTCATACCTTGACCCACCGAGTCTGGGTATAGTTTGACCCGCACGAAGCTGAAACCCATCCCAATCATCTAAGTCGCGGTTACCCACGACTCTGAGTCTCACGAGTCACCGCGGTTTGACTCGGCCGAGAATTTCAGGACTTAGCCAAATTTTGGAATGCAACGTGCCCGCGGTCCCAAAATCTAGAATGTGTACCTTAACTCGTACGAAGCTGAAACCCATCAAAATCATTCCGAAGTATTTATACAAATATAACTTAAAGTATAATAAATTAAATAAACGTATATTACACTTAAATGTTATATTTGTATAAATCCCTGAACCTTCCCTTATACAAGTGCTCGCCCCTGCCTCGCATTTCTCACCGAGTCAAACAGCAGTGACTCTGAGTCACGGGTCATCGTGACTCACCCGAGCAGCCCACCGCGCTTCTGTTTGGGTCAAACTATGCCCAGACTTGGCAGGTCAGGGTACGAGCTCCGCCGCAGACACATTGCATCCCAAAATTTGGCTAAGTCCCAAAACTCTCAACCGAGTCAAACCGCGGTGACTCATGCGACTCTGAGTCGCTGATCGCCATGACTTGCTTGGGCAGCCCCCAAAATTATACAAATTTTGAGACTTAGCCAAATTTTGGGATGCAATGTGCCCGCGGTGAAGCTCGTACCCTGACCCACCGAGTCTAGTTATAGTTTGACCTGTATGAAGCTGAAACCCATTCCAATCATCTGAGTCATGGTGACCCATGACTCCGAGTCATGTGAGTCATCGCGGTTTGACTCGACTGAGAGTTTTGGGACTTAGCCAAATTTTGGGATGCAACGTGCCTGCGGTCCCAAAATCTAGAATGTGCACCTTAACTTGTATGAAGCCAAAACCCATCCCAATCATCTGAGTCATGGTGACCCATGACTCAGAGTCGCGTGAGTCACCGTGATTTGACTCGGCCAAGAATTTTGGGACTTAGCCAAATTTCAGGATGCAACGTGCTCGCGGTCCCAAAATCTAGAATGTGCACCTTAACTTGTACGAAGCTGAAACCTATCCCAATCATCTGAGTCACAGCAACCCACGACTCAGAGTCGCATGAGTCACCACAATTTCACTCGACTGAGAATTTTGGGACTTAGCCAAATTTTGGGATGCAACGTGCCTGCGGTCCCAAAATCTACAATGTGCACCTTAACTCGTACGAAGCCAAAACCAATCCCAATCATCTGAGTCACGGTGACCCAAAACTCAGAGTCGCGCGAGTCACTACGGTTTCACTCAGCCAAGAATTTTACGACTTAGCCAAATTGCGGGATGCAACGTGCCCGCGAGTCTCAAAATCTATTATGTGCACCTTAACTCATACGAAGTTGAAACCCATCCCAATCATCCGAGTCATGATGAACCATGACTCAGAGTCACATGAGTCACCATGGTTTGACTTAGTTGAAAATTTCAAGACTTAGCCAAATTTTGGGATACAACATGCCCACGGTGGATGATTGGGATGGGTTACGGATTCATAGGAGTTAAGGTGCACATGTCAGAGGCAACTTCCCTTTGACAAGTGCTCACCCCAGAGTCGCATTTCTCACCGAATCAAACCACGGTGACTCACATGACTCCAACTCATAGGTCACTGTGACTCACCTAGGTAGCCCCCCGGGCTTTTATCTAGGTCAAACTGTGCCTAGACTCAGCAGGTCGGGGTGTGAGCTCCACCACGAGCATATTGCACCCTGAAATATGGCTAAGTCCCAAAATTTGTGAAAACTCCCAAAATCTAGATTGTGCACCTTAAGTCGTATGAAGCTGAAACCCATCCCAATCATCTCGAAGTATGTATACAAATATAACTTAAAGTATAATAAATTAAATAAACGTATATATGTTATATTTGTATAAATCCTGACAACTTCCCTTTGACAAGCACTCGCTGCTGCCTCGCATTTCTCGCTGAGTAAAACCACGGTGACTCACGCGACTCTGAGTCATGGGTCACCGTGACTCGCCCTGGTAGCCCCCCACTTTTCTGTCTGGGTCAAACTGTGCCCAAACTCGGTGGGTCTAGGTGCAAGCTTCACCGCGGGGATGTTGCATCCTAAAATTTGGCCAAGTCCCTAAATTCTTGGCCAAGTCAAACGGAGGTGACTCGCGCGACTCTGAGTCATGAGTCACCGCGACTCGCATGAACAGCCCCTTGCACTTCAGTCCAAGTCAAACTGTGCCAAGACTCAGTGGGTCGAGGTGCGAGCTCCATCGCGGGCACGTTGCATCCTAAAATTTGGCTAAGTCCCAAAATTCTTAAAAACTCCCAAAATCTAGAATGTGCACCTTAACTCATACAAAGCCGAAACCCATCCCAATCATCCTGGAGTATTTATACAAATATAACTTAAAGTATAATAAATTAAATAAATGTATATGATACTTAAATGTTATATTTGTATAACCATGGTGACTCATGTGACTCCAAGTCGTGGGTCACCGTGACTCACCTAGATAGTGTGTTGTGCTTCTGTCAGTGTCAAACTATGCCCAGACTCAGCGGGTCAGGGTGCGAGCTCCATCGCGGGCACATTGCATCCCAAAATTTGTCTAAGTCCTGAAACTCTCAGCCGAGTCAAACTGCGGTGACTTGTGCGACTCTGAGTCGTGGGTCACCGGAAATCACCTGGGCAACCCCTGAAATTATACAAATTTTGGGACTTAGCCAAATTTTGAGATGCAATGTGCCTACAGTGGAGCTCATACCCTGACCCGCCGAGTTTGGGTACACTTTGACCTGTACAAAGCTAAAACCCATCCCAATCATCCTAGTCACGGTGACCCATGACTCAGAGTCACATGAGTCACCGCAGTTTGACTCGGCCAAGAATTTCGGGACTTAGCCAAATTTTGGTATGCAACGTGCCCGCGGTCCCAAAATCTAGAATGTGCACTTTAACTCGTACAAAGCCGAAACCCATCCCAATCATCCTAAAGTATTTATACAAATATAACTCAAAGTATAATAAATTAAATAAACGTATATTATACTTAAATGTTATATTTGTATAAATCCCTGCAACTTGCCTTTGACAAGCGCTCGCCCCTACCTCACGTTTCTCAGTGAGTCAAACAGTAGTGACTTGTGTGACTCTGAGTTGGGGGTCACCGCGACTCACTCGAGTAGCCCGCCACGCTTCTGTCTAGGTCAAACTCTGCCTGGACTCGACGGGTCAGGGTGCGAGCTCCACCGCGGGCACATTACATCCCAAAACTTGGCCAAGTCCTAAAACTCTCAGCTGAGTCAAACCACGGTAACTCGTGCGACTCCGAGTCACTGGTTGCCGAGACTCATACCCTGACCCATCGAGTCCGAGTATAGTTTGACCCATACGAAGCCAAAACCTATCCCAATCATCTCAGTCATGGTGACCCATGACTCAGAGTCACGCAAGTCACCGCGGTTTGACTTGGTCAAGAATTTTAAGACTTAGCCAAATTTGGGCATGGAATGTGCCCGCGGTCCCAAAATGAAGAATGTGCACCTTAACTCGTACGAAGCTGAAACCCATCCCAATCATCTGAGTCACGGTGACCCACAACTCAGACTGACGTGAGTCACCACGATTTGACTCAGTCAAGAATTTTGGGACTTAGCCCAATTTCAGGATGCAACGTGCCCGCAGTCCCAAAATCTACAATGTGCACCTTAACTCCTACGAAGTTGAAACCCATCCCAATCATCTAAGTCATGGGGACCCATGACTCAGAGTCGTACGAGTCACCGCGGTTCGAGTCGGCTAAGAATTTCAGGACTTAGCCAAATTTCAGGATGCAACGTGCCCGCGGTCCCAAAATCTAGAATGTGCACCTTAACTCGTACGAAGCCAAAACCCATCCCAATCATCCAAGTCATGGCAAATCAAAGTCACGTGAGTCACCATGGTTAACTCGGCCAAAAATTTTGGGACTTAGCCAAATTTTGGGATGCAACGTGCCCGCGGTCCCAAAATCTAGAATGTGCACCTTAACTCGTACGAAGTCGAAACCCATCCCAATCATCTGAGTCGCGGTGACCCATGACTCAGAGTCGTGGTGACCCATGACTCAGAGTCATGCGAGTCACCATGGTTTCACTTAGCCGAGAATTTTGGGACTCAGCCAAATTGTAGGATGCAACGTGCCCACGAGTCTCAAAATCTACAATGTGCACCTTAACTCATACGAAGCTAAAACCCATCCCAATCATCTAGGTCGTGATGACCCATGACTCAGAGTCGTACAAGTCACCGCAGTTTGACTCGATTGAGAATTTCAGGACTTAGCCAAATTTCAGGATGCAACATGCCCACGACGCATGATTGGGATGGGTTTCAGCTTCATACGAGTTAAGCTGCACATGTTTGAGGCAACTTCCCTCTGACAAGTGCTCACCCCAGCGTCATGTTTCTCGCCCAATCAAACCGCGGTGACTCGCGTGACTCTGCATTGCAGGTCACCGCGACTCGTGTAGGTAGCCCCCTGGGCTTCTATCCAGGTCAAACTATGCCCAGACTCAGTGGGTCAGGGTGCGAGCTCCACCGCGGGCACATTGCATCCTAAAATTTAGCTAAGTCCCAACATTCATGAAAACTCTCAAAATCTAGAATGTGCACCTTAACTCATACGAAGCCGAAATCCATCCCAATCATCTTGAAGTATTTATACAAATATAACTTAAAGTATAATAAATTAAATAAACATATATTATACTTAAATGTTATATTTGTATAAATCCTGACAACTTCCCTTTGACAAGCGCATGTCATTGCCTCGCATTTCTCACCGAGTAAAACCATGGTGACTCGTGCAACTCTGAGTCGTGGGTTACCGCGACTCGGATGATTGGGATAGGTTTTGTCTTCATACGAGTTAAGGTGCACATTCTAGATTTTGGGACCGCGGGCACGTTGCATCCCAAAATTTTGCTAAGTCCCAAAATTCTCGGCCGAGTCAAACCGCGGTGACTCGCATGACTCTGAGTCATGGGTCACCGCGACTGGGATGATTGGGATGGATTTCAGCTTCGTACGAGTTAAAATACACATTCTAGATTTTGGGACCACGGGCACGTTGCATCCCAAAATTTAGCAACTTCCATTTGACAAGCACTCGCCCCTACCTCGCATTTCTCACCGAGTCAAACCATGGTGATGCGTGTAACTCTGAGTCGCGGGTCACTGCGGCTCGCCCGGGTAGCCTCCCGTGCTTCTGTCTAGGTCAAACTGTGCCTGGACTAAGCAAGTCAAGGTGTGACCTCCATTGTGGGCACGTTGCATCTTGAAATTTGGCTAAGTCCTAAAATTCTCAGCTGAGTCAAACTGCGGTGACTCATGTGACTTCAAGTCGTGGGTCACCGCGACTCACCCTGGTAGCACCCTGCACTTCTGTCTGGGTCAAACTGTGCCCAGACTCAGTGGGTCAGGGTGTGAGCTCCGCTGTAGGTACATTGCATCTTAAAATTTGGCTAAGTCTCAAAATTCTCAAAAGCTCCTAAATTCTAGAATGTGCACCTTAACTCGTACGAAGCCAAAACCCATCCCAATCATCCTGAAGTATTTACACAAATATAACTTAAAGTATAATAAATTAAATAAATGTATATTATACTTAAATATTATATTTTTATAAATCCTGACAACTTCCCTTTGACAAGCGCTCGCCCCTGTCTCACATTTCTCACCGAGTCAAACCATGGTGACTCACGTGACTCCAAGTCATGGGTCACTGTGACTCACCTGGGCAGCCCTCCGCACTTCTATCTGGGTCAAACTGTGCTTGGACTCGGTGGGTCAAGGTGCAAGCTTCGTCGCGGGCACATTGCATACCAAAATTTGGCTAAGTCCCAAAACTCTCGGCCGAGTCAAACCGTGGTGACTCGTGCGACTCCGAGTCATGCGTCACCGCGACTCACCCAGGCAACCCCCAAAATTATACAAATTTTGGGACTTAGCCAAATTTTAAGATGCAATGTGCCCGTGGTGGAGCTCGTACCTTGACTCACCAAGTTCAGGTACAGTTTGACATATATGAAGCTGAAACCCATCCCAATCATCTGAGTCACGGTGACCCATGACTCGGAGTCGTGCGAGTCACCGCAGTTTGACTCAGCCAAGAATTTTAGGACTTAGTCAAATTTTGGGATGCAACGTGCCCGCAGTCCCAAAATCTAGAATGTACACCCTAACTCGTACGAAGCTGAAACCCATCCCAATCATCCTAAAGTATATATACAAATATAACTTAAAGGATAATAAATTAAATAAATGTATATTATACTTAAATGTTATATTTGTATAAATCCCTGCAACTTCCCTTTGACAAGTGCTCACCCCTCTCTCGCGATTCTCACCGAGTCAAATAGCGGTGACTTGCACGACTCTGAGTCACAGATCACCGCGACTTACTCGAGCAGCCCGCTGTGCTTCTATCTGGGTCAAACTATGCCCAGAATCGGGGGGTCAGGGTGCGAGCTCCACCGTGGGCACATTGCATCCCAAAATTTGGCTAAGTCTCGAAACTCTTAGCTGAGTCAAACCGCGGTGACTCGTGCGACTCTGAGTCACTGGTCACTGCGACTCACCCGGGCAGCCCCTGAAATTATACAAATTTTGGGACTTAACCAAATTTTGGGATGCAATGTGCCCACGGTGGAGCTCGTACCCTGACTCACTGAGTCTAGGTACAGTTTGACCTGTATGAAGCTGAAACCCATCCCAAAATTTATTAAAACTCTCAAAATCTAGAATGTACACCTTAACTCATATGAAGCCGAAACCCATCCCAATCATCCTGAAGTATTTATACAAATATAACTTAAAGTATAATAAATTAAATAAATGTATATATGTTATATTTGTATAAATCCTAACAACTTCCCTTTGACAAGTACTTCCCGCTGCCTCTCATTTCTCACCGAGTAAAACTGTAGTGACTTGTGCGACTCTGAGTCGTGGGTCACCATGACTCACCCTGGCAGCCCCCCACACTTCTGTCTAGGTCAAACTATGCCCAGACTTGGCGAGTCTAGGTGCGAGCTCCACTGCAGGGATATTGCATCCTAAAATTTGGCCAAGTCCTAAAATTCTCAACCGAGTCAAACCGCGGTGACTCGCGTGACTCTAAGTCGCGGGTCACCGCGACTCGCGCGAACAACCCCTTGTGCTTCAGTCCAAGTTAAACTATGCCCGAACTCAGCAGGTCAAGGTGCGAGCTTCGTCGTGGGCACATTGCATCCTTAAATTTTGCTAAGTCCTGAAATTCTTGAAACTCCCAAAATCTAGAATGTGCACCTTAACTCGTACGAAGCCGAAACCCATCCCAATCACCCGAAGTATTTATACAAATATAACTTAATGTATAATAAATTAAATAAATGTATATTAAACTTAAATGCTATATTTGTATAAATCCCTGCAACTTTCCTTTGACAAGTGCTTGCCCCTACCTCATGTTTCTCGCCGAGTCAAACCGTGGTGACTCGCGTGACTCCGAGTCACGGTTCACCATGACTCACCCGGGTAGCCCGCCATGCTTCTATCCTGGTAAAACTATGCTCGAACTCGGCGGGTCAGGGTGTGAGCTCTGCCACATGCACATTGCATCCCAAAATTTGGCTAAGTCCCGAAACTCTCAGCCGAGTCAAACTGTGGTGACTCGTGCGACTCTGAATCGCGGGTTGCCGCAACCTGCCCGGGCAACCCCTGAAATTATACAAATTTTGGAACTTAGCCAAATTTTGGGATGCAATATGCCCGTGGTGGAGCTTGTACCCTGACCCGCCGAGTCTAGGTATAGTTTGACCCATATGAAGCTGAAACCCACCCCAATCATCTGAGTCATGGAAACACATGACTTGGAGTCACGTGAGTCACTACGGTTTGACTCGACCAAGAATTTTAGGACTTAGCCAAATTTTGGGATGCAACGTGCCCGCGGTCCCAAAATCTAGAATGTGCACCTTAACTCGTACGAAGCCAAAACCCATCACAATCATCTTGAAGTATTTATACAAATATAACTTAAAGTATAATAAATTAAATAAATGTATATTATACTTAAATGTTATATTTGTATAAATCTCCGCAACTTCCCTTTGACAAGCGCTCGCCCCTGTCTTGCATTTCTCACTGAGTCAAACCATGGGGACTCACGTGACTCCGAGTCACGGGTCACCATGACTCGGCTGGGCAGCCCCCCATGCTTCTATCTGGGTCAAAATGTGCCCAGACTCAGTGGGTCAGGGTGCGAGCTCCACCGTGGGCACGTTGCATCCTGAAATTTGGCTAAGTCCTAAAATTCTCAGCTGAGTCAAACTACGGTGACTCGCATGACTATGGTGAAATTCTCAGCTGAGTCAAACTACGGTAAAATTCTCAGCTAAGTCAAACTACAGTGAAATTCTCAGCTGAGTCAAACTACGGTGACTGTGCCCCAAACACAACGGGTCAGGGTGTGAGCTCCGCTACGGGTATGTTGCATCCTAAAATTTGGCTAAGTCTCAAAATTTGCAAAAACTTCCAAAATCTAGAATGTGCACCTTAACTCGTACGAAGCTAAAACCCATCCCAATCATCCTAAAGTATTTATAAAAATATAGGTTAAAGTATAATAAGTTAAATAAATGTATATTATACTTAAATGTTATATTTGTATAAATCCTGACAACTTCCCTTTGACAAGCGCTCGTCGCTGCCTCACGTTTCTCACCAAGTAAAACCTTAGTGACTCATGTGGCTCTAAGTTGGAGGTTACCGTGACTCAAATGATTGGGATGGGTTTCGGCTTCGTATGAGTTAAGGTGCACATTCTAGATTTTGGGACCGTGGGCACATTGCATCCTAAAATTTGGCTAAGTCCTGAAATTCTCGGCCGAGTCAAACCGCAGTGACTCGCGCGACTCTGAGTCATGGGTTGCCATGACTCGGATGATTGGGATGGGTTTCGGCTTCGTACGGGATGGGTCAAACTATTTGATTGATAAAAATAATATTAAAAAGTAACCATTTGAGAGAGAAATACGGCTGCCTATGATTAGACTTATAGTAGAGAGTTAAATTTAAAATATATAATATAATTTATAGCATACAATTACATAATATAATTTATAGTGTACAATATGATAAATGTATAGAGGATGAGCAGAGCGAGTGGGAAGCAAGCGATTTCAAATGGGAGGGTTTTTGCAAGTTGTAGATCTCAAGTGCTTGTTGCCAAGGGTGATCGATTTGAAGAGGATGAGCCACCAGATGGCTTCTCAAGCATTTGTAGGATCATGGCTGCCAAGGACCAGGGTGAAGGAGAATCTGCAGAGTATTCTATTGGCCCATGTTTGCTAGTCATGGGCTAATTTGGACAGGGGATGTAGGATTGCTTCATCTCTTGGTGGGACGACCTGTATTTCTACTTTGGGGGTGGAAATGCCCACAATGACAGGGAGTTGGATGGATGCACTCTTCATGAAATTATCTTGGACTCCCTCTATTCTTTGGTTGTGGGCTTTTTTTGGATCCCTTCATGGAGGGGATTTTTTTCTTTTGACTACGATGGAAGATGCAAATCTTGAGTATTTTTGTCTTTGGGTGCCACAATGATTGTTAATGCCTCTAGAGTCTTAGATGTGGTAGCTGGTTGCATTGGTGGGACTTGTTGTAAGGAGGGTCTTAGTTGGGAGATTCTGTCTCCTTTGACCTCCTTCTTTGATGCTAGCAAGATGGCCTTCAATGGCTTTTGGATTTGGGTGGGCTATTTTTGGGGGGTTTGTTCTGCCCCTGTTCACAGTTTAACCTAGTTTTGTGGCCTCCTTATTGTGACGTATGCCCTCTTTCAAGTTTTCATTGGTATGGCCAAGGATTTTCTTAGTGGGCATGATGATATTTCTAAGATTAGATGTTTTTACACCCCGATCTAGCTAAGGGAGGCTTTTGGGTAGCTCTGGTGGTAGCTGGAAGGGATTGTTGAAATGATCCTCCTCTGCCTTTTCTTTATGCTGATTGAGATTTTCTGGGGTTCTGAGACCCTTGTGGGTTTGATTAGAGCTAT
This sequence comes from Chamaecyparis obtusa, assembly GCA_027943335.1. NCBI lineage: Eukaryota > Viridiplantae > Streptophyta > Pinopsida > Cupressales > Cupressaceae > Chamaecyparis > Chamaecyparis obtusa. The sequence continues at coordinate 424,758 of BSBK01002604.1, read as the reverse complement.
GTGCTTTAGTGAATATTTTCTTTATTGGTTTGTGCTCTTTTGGCTTTCTCTCCATGAAGCTTCTCTAGAGGTCAAACTGTGCCCGGACTCAGTGGGTTGGGGTGCGAGCTCCACCGCGAGCACGTTGCATCCCAAAATTTGTCTAAGTCCTAAAATTCTTAGCTGAGTCAAACTGCAATGAATAGCATGACTCCAAGTCGCAGGTCACCGTGACTCCCCCCTGGCAGCCCCCTACACTTCTGTCTGGGTCAAACTGTGACTAGACTCGGTGGGTCGGGGTGTGAGCTCCTCAAATTTGGTTAAGTCTCAAAATTTGTGAAAACTCCTAAAATCTAGAATGCGCACCTTAACTCGTACGAAGCCAAAACCCATCCCAATCATCCTGAAGTATTTATACAAATATAACTTAAAGTATAATAAATTAAATAAACATCTATTATACTTAAATGTTATATTTGTATAAATCCTGACAACTTCCCTTTGACAAGCACTCGTCGCTGCCTCATGTTTCTCACTAAGTAAAACCGTAGTGACTCACACAACTCTGAGTCATGGGTTGCCGCAACTTACCCAGGTAGCCCCCCCTAGACTCAGTGGGTCTAGGTGTGAGCTCCACTGCGGGGGACGTTGCATCCTGAAATTTGGCCAAGTCCCAAAATTCTCGACCGAGTCAAGCTGCAGTGACTCACGTGACTTTGAGTCAGGGGTCACCGCAACTCACGTGAGCAGCCCCTTGCGCTTCAGTCCAGGTCAAAGTGTACCTGGACTCAGCGGGTCGAGGTGTGAGCTCCACTGCTAGCATGTTGCATCCGAAATTTGGCTAAGTCTAGAAATTCTCAAAAACTCCCAAAAATCTAGAATGTGTACCTTAACTCGTACGAAGCCGAAACCCATCCTAATCATCCCAAAGTATTTATACAAATATAACTTAAAGTATAATCATTTAAATAAATGTATATTATACTTAAATGTTATATTTGTATAAATCCTGACAACTTCCCTTTGACAAGCGCTTGTCGCTGCCCTCGCATTTCTCATCGATTAAAACTGTGGTGACTCATGCGACTCTGAGTCGCAGGTCACCGCAACTCACCCTGGCAGCCCCCGCACTTCTATCTGGGTGAAACTTTGCCCAAAACTCAGTGGGTCTGGGTGCGAGCTCCACCGCTGGGTCGTTGCATCCTGAAATTTGGCCAAGTCCTAAAATTCTTGGCCGAGTAAAAACCATAGTGACTTGTGCAACTCTGAGTCATGGGTTGCCGTGACTTGCGCGAGTAGCCCCTTGCGCTTCGGTCCAGGTCAAACTATGCCTGGACTCGACGGGTCAAGGTGCAAGCTCGCAAAATTTAGAAAGTGCACCTTAACTCGTACGAAGCCAAAACCCATCCCAATCATCCCGTAGTATTTATACAAATATAACTTAAAGTATAATAAATTTAAATAAATGTATATTATACTTAAATGTTATATTTGTATAAATCCCCACAACTTCCCTTTAACAACGGCTCACCCTTGCCCTCGCATTTCTCACCGAGTCTAACTGTGGTGACTCACGCGACTCCAAGTCACGAGTCACCGCGACTCACCCAGGCAGCCCACTGCGCTTCTGTCTAGGTCAAACTGTGCCCCGGACTCGGTGAGTTGGGGTGCGAGCTCCGTCGTGGGCACATTACATCCCAAAATTTGGCTAAGTCCCAAAATTTTCGTTCGAGTCAAACCATGGTGACTCGTGCGACTCCAAGTCGCGGGGTCACCCCAACTCGCCCCGGGCAGCCCCCGAAATTATACAAATTTTGGGACTTAGCCAAATTTTGGGAAGCAATGTGCCCGTGGTGGAGCTCGTACCCTGACTCACCAAGTCCAGGTACAGTTTGACATGTACGAAGCTGAAACCCATCCCAATCATCTGAGTCACGGCGACCCATGACTCAGAGTCGTGTAAGTCACCGTGGTTTGACTCAACCAAGAATTTTAGGACTTAGCCAAATTTTAGGATGCAACATGCCTGTGGTCCCAAAATCTAGAATGTGCACCTTAACTCGTACGAAGCTGAAACCCATCCCAATCATCTCGAAGTATTTATACAAATATAACTTAAAGTATAATAAATTAAATAAACATATATTATACTTAAATGTTATATTTTTATAAATCCCCGCAACTTCCCTTTGACAAGTGCTCGCCCTTGCCTCACATTTCTCACTGAGTCAAACAGCAGTGACTTGTGCGACTCTGAGTCGCGGGTCGCCATGACTCAAACTATGCCCGGAATCAGCGGGTCGAGGTGCGAGCTCTGCTGCGGGCACATTGAATCCCAAAATTTGGCTAAGTTCTGAAACTCTCAGCCGAGTCATACCGCAGTGACTCATGTGACTTCGAGTCACGGGTCACCGTGACTCGTACGAGCAGCCCCTTGCACTTCAGTCCATGTCAAACTATGCCTGGACTCGATGGGTCAAGGTGCGAGCACTGCCGCGGGCACGTTGCATCCTAAAATTTGGCACGTTCTCAAAAACTCCCAAAATCTAGAGTGTGCACCTTAACTTGTACAAAGCCAAAACCCATCCCAATCATCCTGAAGTATTTATACAAATATAACTTAAAGTATAATAAATTAAATAAATATATATTATACTTAAATGTTATATTTGTATAAATCCTCGCAACTTCCCTTTGACAAGCGCTCGCCCCTGCCTGGCGTTTCTCGCCGAGTCAAACCATGGTGACTCACACGACTTCAAGCGTGGGTCACCGTGACTCACTCGAGTAGCCCCCCACGATTTTGTCTGGGTCAAACTATGCAAAGACTCGGTGGGTCGGGGTGCGAGCTTCGTCGCGGGCACATTGCATCCCAAAATTTGGCTAAGTCCCCAAAACTCTCGACCGAGTCAAACTATGGTGACTCATGCGACTCCGAGTCACGGGTCACCGTGACTCGCTCAAGTAGCCCATGATATTATACAAATTTTGGGACTTAGCCAAATTTTGGGATGCAATGTGCCTGCAGTGGAGCTCGTACCCTGACCTGCTGAGTCGAGGTACAGTTTGACACATACGAAGCTGAAACCCATCCCAATCATCTGAGACACGGTGACCCATGACTCAGAGTCACACAAGCCAGCATGGTTTGACTCAATCGAGAATTTTAAGACTTAACCAAATTTTGGGATGAAACGTGCCCGCTGTCCCAAAATCTAGAATGTGCACCTTAACTCGTACGAAGCCGAAAGCCATCCCAATCATCCCCAAGTATTTATACAAATATAACTTAAAGTATAATAAATTAAATAAACATATATTATACTTAAATGTTATATTTGTATAAATCCTCGTAACTTCCCTTTGACAAGCGCTCACCCCTGCCTCGCATTTCTTACTGAGTCAAACAATAGTGACCTATGTGACTCTGAGTCGAGGGTCACTGTGACCTACCTGGACAGCCTGCCGTGCTTCTGTCTAGGTCAAACTATGCCTGGACTCAGTGGGTCAGGGTGCGAGCTCTACCACGAGCACATTGCATCTCAAAATTTGGCTAAGTCCTGAAACTCTCAACAGAGTCAAACCACGGTGACTCGTGTGACTTTGAGTCACCGGTTGCCGCGACTCGCCTGGGCAGCCCCCAAAATTATACAAATTTTGGGACTTAGCCAAATTTTGGGTGGCAATGTGCCCACGGTGGAGTTCATACCATGACCCACCGAGTCCCAGTATAGTTTGACCTGTATGAAGCTGAAACCCATTCCAATCATCTAAGTTGCGGTGACTCACGACTCTGAGTCGTGAGAGTCACCGCGATTTGACTCTGCTGAAAATTTTGAGACTTAGCCAAATATTGGGATGCAATGTACCCACGGTCCCAAAATCTAGAAAGTGCACCTTAACTTCTACAATGTTGAAACCCATCCCAATCATCTGAGTCATGGTGACCCATGACTCGGAGTCAGGCGAGTCACTGTGATTTGACTCGACCGAGAATTTTGGGACTTAGCCAAATTTCAGGATACAACGTGCCCGCAGTCCCCAAAATCTAGAATGTGCACCTTAACTCGTACGAAGCCGAAACTCATCCCAATTATCTGAGTCGCAGTGACCCCATGACTCGGAGTCACGTGAGTCACCATGGTTTGACTCGGCTGAAAATTTCAGGACTTAGCCAAATTTTGGGATGCAACATGCCCGCAGTCCCAAAATCTAGAATGTGCACCTTAACTCGTACAAAGCTGAAACCCATCCCAGTCATCTGAGTCATGGTGACCCACGACTCAAAGTCACGCGAGTCACTACAGTTTGACTCGGCTGAGAATTTTAGGACTTAGCTAAATTTTGGGATGCAACATGCCTGTAGTCCAAATATCTAGAATGTGCACCTTAACTCGTACGAAGCCGAAACCCATCCCAATCATCTGAATCATGGTGACTCAGAGTCGCGCAAGTCACCATGATTTCACTTGGCTGAGAATTTGGGACTTAGCCAAATTTTTGGATGCAATGTGCCCGCGGTCACAAAATCTAGAATGTGCACCTTAACTCGTACGAAGCTGAAACCCATCCCAATCATCCGAGTCACAGCGACCCATGACTCAGAGTTGCACGAGTCACTGCAGTTTCACTCAGCTGAGAATTTTGGGACTTGCCAAATTGTGGGATATAACGTGCCCGCGAGTCCTAAAATCTACAATGTGCACCTTAACTTATACGAACTCGAAACCCATCCCAATCATCCGAGTCGCAATGACCCATGACTCAGAGTCACACGAGTCACCACGATTTGACTCGGTAGAGAATTTTAGGACTTAGGCAAATTTTTGGATCCAACGTGCCCACGGTGGATGATTGGGATGGGTTTCGGCTTCATATGAGTTAAGGTGCACATGTCAGAGGCAACTTCCCTCTGACAAGCACTCACCCCAGCATCACGTTTCTCGGTGAATCAAACTACGATGACTCACGCAACTCTAACTCGCGAGTCACCACGACTCACCCGAGCAGCCCCCCGGGCTTCTATCTAGGTCAAACTGTGCCCAGACTCGTTGGGTTGGGGGTGTGAGCTCCACCGCAGGCACATTGCATCCTAAAATTTGGCTAAGTTCCAAAATTCATGAAAACTCCAAAAATCTAGAATGTGCACCTTAACTCGTAGGAAGCCGAAACCCATCCCAATCATCCTGAAGTATTTATACAAATATAACTTAAGGTATAATATATTAAATAAATGTATATATGTTATATTTGTATAAATCCTGACAACTTCCCTTTGACAAGTGCTCACCACCGCCTTGCCTTTCTCACCGAGTAAAACCGCGGTGACTCGCATGACTTTGAGTCGTGGGTCACCGCGACCCGCCCTGGTAGCCCCCTGCGCTTTTGTCCAGGTCAAACTATGCCCAGACTCGGTGGGTCTGGGGTGTGAGCTTTGCCGTGAAGATGTTGCATCCTGAAATTGGGCCAAGTCCCAAAATTCTTGGCCAAGTCAAACTGTGGTGACTCGCGTGACTTTAAGTCATGAGTTGTCGTGACTCGCACGAGCAGCCCCTTGCACTTCAGTCTAGGTCAAACTATGCCTAAACTTGGCGGGTCGAGCTGTGAGCTCCATCGCGGGCACGTTGCATCCTGAAATTTGGCTAAGTCCCAAAATTCTCAAAAACTTCCAAAATCTAGAATGTGCACCTTAACTCGTACGAAGCTGAAACCCATCCCAATCATCCCGAAGTATTTATATAAATCTTGACAACTTCCCTTTGACAAGCACTTTCCCCTGCCTCATATTTCTCACTGAGTCAAATCATGGTGACTCACATGACTCTGAGTCGCTGGTCACTGCGACTCACTCGGGCAGCCCGCCGCGCTTCTAATCTGGGTCAAACTATGTCCGGACTCGGTGGGTCAGGGTGCGAGCTCCACCGCGGGCACATTGCATCCCAAAATTTGGCTAAGTCCTGAAACTCTCAGCTGAGTCAAACTGCGGTGACTCATGCGACTTCGAGTCATGGGTCATTGTGACTCACCTGGCAGCCCCCCAAAATTATACAAATTATGGGACTTAGCCAAATTTTGGGATGCAATGTGCCCGCAGTGGAGCTCATACCCTGACCCACCGAGTCTGGGTATAGTTTGACCCGTACGAAGCTGAAACCCATCCCAATCATCTGAGTCATGGTGACCCATGACTCGGAGTCACACGAGTCACCGCGGTTTGACTCGGCCGAGAATTTTGGGACTTAGCCAAATTTTGGGATTCAACGTGCCCGCGGTCCCAAATCTAGAATGTGCACCTTAACTTTTACGAAGCTGAAACCCATCCCAATCATCCCGAAGTATTTATACAAATATAACTTAAAGTATAATAAATTAAATAAATGTATATTATACTTAAATGTTATATTTGTATAAATCCCTGCAACTTCCCTTTGACAAGTCCTCACCCCTGCCTCACGTTTCTCATGGAGTCAAACAGCAGTGACTTGCGTGACTCTGAGTCGTGGGTCACCGCGACTCACTCAGGTAGCCTGCTGCGCTTCTGTTTGGGTCAAACTGTGCCCAGACTCGGTGGGTCAGGGTGTGAGCTCCACTGGGGGCTAATTGCATCCCAATATTTGGCTAAGTCCTGAAACTCTCAGCCGAGTCAAACCATGGTGATTGGTGCGACTCTGAGTCACTGGTCACCGCGACTCACATGGGCAGCCTCTAAAATTATACAAATTTTGGTACATAGCCAAATTTTGGAATGCAATGTGCCCGCAGTGGACTTTGTACCCCCACCCATCGAGTCTGGGTATAGTTTGACCCGTACGAAGATGAAACCCATCCCAATCATCTGAGTCACGGTGACCCATGACTCAGAGTCACGTGAGTCACCACGGTTTGACTCTGTCAAGAATGTCGGGACTTAGCCAAATTTTGGGATGCAACGTGCCCACGGTCCAAAATTCTTGAATGTGCACCTTAACTCGTACGAAGCTGAAACCCATCCCAATCATTTGATTCACGGTGACCCATGACTCAGAGTCACGCAGGTCACCGCAGTTTGACTCAGTCGAGAATTTTAAGACTTAGCCAAATTTTGGGATGCAATGTGCCCGCGGTCCCAAAATCTAGAATGTGCACCTTAACTCGTATGAAGCCAAAACCCATCCCAATCATCTGAATCACGGTGACCCACAACTCAGAGTCGCGCGAGTCACCATGGTTTGACTTGACTGAGAATTTTGGGACTTAGCTAAATTTTGGGATGCAACGTGCCCGTGGTCCCAAAATCTAAAATGTGCACCTTAACTCATACGAAGCCGAAACCCATCCCAATCATCCAAGTCATGGTGACCCATGACTCAGAGTCGTGTGAGTCACCGCAGTTTGACTCGGCTGAGAATTTCAGGACTTAGCCAAATTTTTGGATGCAACATGCCCGCAGTCTCAAAATTAGAATGTGCACCTTAACTCGTACGAAGCCGAAATCCATCCCAATCATCTGAGTCGCGGTGACTCAGAGTCACGTGAGTCACCGCAGTTTGAATCAGCCAAGAATTACGGGACTTAGCCAAATTTTAGGATGCAACGTGCCCGCGGTCCCAAAATTTAGAATGTGCACCTTAACTCGTACGAAGGTGAAACCCATCCCAATCATCTGAGTCATGGCGACCCACGACTCAGAGTCGCGTGTGTCACCATGGTTTCACTTGGCCGAGAATTTTGGGACTTAGGCAAATTGCATGATACAACGTGCCCGCGAGTCTCAAAATCTACGATGTGCACCTTAACTCATACGAAGCCAAAACCCATCCCAATCATCTGAGTCGCGATGACCCACAACTCAGAGTCGTACGAGTCACCGCAGTTTGACTCTCGAAAATTTCAAGACTTAGCCAAATTTTGGGATGCAACGTGCTGACGACGGATGATTGGGATGGGTTTCGGCTTCATAAGAGTTAAGGTGCACATGTCAGAGGCAACTTCCCTTTGAGAAGCACTCACCCTAGCGTCGTATTTCTCGCTGAATCAAACCTCAGTAACTCACGCGACTCCACATTGCGGGTTGCTGAGACTTGCCCAGGTAGCCCCCGGGCTTCTGTCTGGGTCAAACTATGCCCGGACTCAATGGGTCAGGGTGTGAGCTCCACCGCGGGCACATTGCATCCTGAAATTTGGCTAAGTCCCAAAATTTATGAAAACTTTCAAAATCTAGAATGTGCACCTTAACTCGTACGAAGCCAAAACCCATCCCAATCATCTTGAAGTATTTATAAAAATATAACTTAAAGTATAATAAATTAAATAAATATATATTATACTTAAATGTTATATTTGTATAAATCCTGACAACTTCCCTTTGACAAGCGCTCGCCCCTGCCTCACGTTTCTCAACGAGTCAAACCCTAGTGACTCACGTGACTCTGAGTCACGGGTCACTGCGACTCGCCCGAGTAGCCCCTTGTGCTTCTATTCAGGTCAAACTATGCCCAGACTAAGCGGGTCAAGGTGCAAGCTCCACCGCGGGCACGTTGCATCCTAAAATTTGGCTAAGTCCTAAAATTCTCAGTTGAGTCAAACTACGGTGACTCATGTGACTCCAAGTCGCGGGTCACCGTGACTCACCCTAGCAGCCCCCTATGCTTCTGTCTGGGTCAAACTATGCCCCAGACTCAGCGGGTCAGAGTGTGAGCTCTGCTGCGGGTACGTTGCATCATGAAATTTGGCTAAGTCTCAAAATTTGTGAAAACTCCCAAAATCTAGAATGTGCACCTTAACTCGTACGAAGCCAAAACCCATCCCAATCATCCTGAAGTATTTATAAAAATATAACTTAAAGTATAATAAATTAAATAAACATGTATTATACTTAAATGTTATATTTGTATAAATCCTGACAACTTCCCTTTGACAAGCGTTCACCGCTGCCTCACGTTTCTCACCGAGTAAAACCGCGGTGACTCACACGACTCTGAGTCGCGGGTCACTGTAACTCACCCAGGCAGCCCCCCGCACTTCTGTCTGGGTCAAACTATGCCCAGACTCAGCGGGTCTAGGTGTGAGCTCCACCGCGGGGACGTTGCATCCTGAAATTTGGCCAAGTCCCAAAATTCTCGGTAGAGTCAAACCACGGTGACTTGCACGACTCTGAGTCGTGGGTCACCGTGACTCACGCGAGTAGCCCCTTACACTTCAGTCCAGGTCAAACTATGCCTAGACTCGGTGGGTCGAGGTTGAAGCTCGGCTGCGAGCACATTGCATCCTGAAATTTGGCTAAGTCCCAAAAATCTCAAAAACTCCCAAAATCTAGAATGAGCACCTTAACTCGTACGAAGCCGAAACCCATCCCAATCATCCCGAAGTATTTATACAAATATAGATTAAAGTATAATAAATTAAATAAATGTATATTATATTTAAATGTTATATTTGTATAAATCCCCACAACTTCTCTTTGACAAGCGCTCACCCCTGCATCGCATTTCTCACCGAGTCAAACTGTGGTGACTCGCGCGACTCTGAGTTGTGGGTCACCGCGACTCGCCCGCGCAGCCCCCCGTGCTTCTATCCAGGTCAAACCGTGCCTAGACTCAGTGGGTCAGGGTGCGAGCTCCACCATGGGAACGTTGTATCCCAAAATTTGGCTAAGTCCTAAAATTCTCAGCTAAGTCAAACTACAGTGACTTGCGCGACTCCAAGTCGCGGGTCACCACGACTCGCCCTGGCAGCCCCCTGCGCTTCTGTCTAGGTCAAACTGTGCCCCAGACTCGGTGGGTCAGGGTGTGAGCTCCGCTGCGGGTATGTTGCATCCTAAAATTTGGCTAAGTTTCAAAATTTGTGAAAGCTCTCAAAATCTAGAATGTGCACCTTAACTCATATGAAGCCAAAACCCATCCCAATCATCTCGAAGTATTTATACAAATATAACTTAAAGTATAATAAATTAAATAAATGTATATTATACTTAAATTTTATATTTGTATAAATCCTGACAACTTCCCTTTGACAAGTGCTCACCGCTGCCTCACATTTCTCACCGAGTAAAACCGCGGTAACTTGCGTGACTCTGAGTTGCGGGTCACCACAACTCACCCAGGCAGCCCCCCGCACTTCTGTCCGGGTCAAACTATGCCCAGACTCAGCAGGTCTGGGTGCGAGCTCTGCCGCGGAGACGTTGCATCCTAAAATTTGGCCAAGTCCCAAAATTCTCGGTTGAGTCAAATCGCAGTGATTCACGTGACTCTGAGTCACGAGTCATCGCGACTCACACGAGCAGCCCCTTGCAATTCAGTCTAGGTCAAAATGTGCCCGAACTCAGCGGGTCAAGGTGTGAGCTCCGCTACGGGCACGTTGCATCCTGAAATTTGGCTAAGTCCAAAATTTTTTGAAAACTCCCAAAATCTAGAATGTGCACCTTAACTCGTACGAAGCTGAAACCCATCCCAATCATCCCAAAGTATTTATACAAATATAACTTAAAGTATAATAAACTAAATAAACATATATTATACATAAATGTTATATTTTTATAAATCCTGACAACTTCCCTTTGACAAGTGCTCACCCCTACCTCACGTTTCTCACCAAGTCAAACCGTGGTGACTCACGTGACTCTGATTCATGGGTCGTCACGACTCACCCAAGGAGCCCTCCATGCTTTTATCCAGGTCAAACTATTTCTGGAATCAATGGGTCAGGGTGTGAGCTCCACTGCAGGCACATTGCATCCCAAAATTTGGCTAAGTCTTGAAATTCTCAGCTGAGTCAAACTGTGGTGACTCACATGACTCCAAGTCACAGGTCACCGTGACTCAACCTGGCAGCCCCCTATCCTTCTTTCTGGGTCAAACTGTGCCCTAGACTTGACGGTTCGGGGTGTGAGCTCCGCTGCGAGTACGTTGCATCCTGAAATTTGGCTAAGTCTCAAAATTTGCAAAAACTCCCAAAATCTAGAATGTGCACCTTAACTCGTACGAAGCCAAAACCCATCTCAATCATCCTGAAGTATTTATACAGATATAACTTAAAGTATAATAAATAAAATAAATGTATATTATACTTAAATGTTATATTTGTATAAATCCTGACAACTTCCCTTTGACAAGCGCTCATCGCTGCCTTGCATTTCTCACCGAGTAAAACCGTGATGACTCCCGCGACTCTGAGTCACGGGTCGCTGCAACTCACCCAGGCAACCCCCCACACTTCTGTACAGGTCAAACTATGCCCAGACTCAGCGAGTCTAGGTGCGAGCTCCACCGCGGGGATGTTACATCCTAAAATTTGGCCAAGTCCCAAAATTCTCGGCAGAGTCAAACCTCGATGACTTGCGTGACTCTGGGTCGTGGGTCACCTCGACTCACGCGAGCAGCCACTTGCACTTCAGTCCAGGTGAAACTATGCCCTGACTCGGTGGGTCAAGGTGCGAGCTTTTCCGTGGGCACTTTGCATCCTAAAATTTGGCTAAGTCCCAAAATTCTTGAAAACTCCCAAAATCTAGAATGTACACCTTAACTCGTACGAAGCCGAAACCCATCCCAATCATCCTGAAGTATTTATACAAATATAACTTAAAGTATAATAACTTAAATAAATATATATTATACTTAAATGTTATATTTGTATTAATCCCCGCAACTTCCCTTTGACAAGCGCTCGCCCCTGCCTCACATTTCTCACCAAGTCAAACAGCTATGACTTGCGTGACTCTGAGTCACGGATCACCGTGACTCACCTAGGTAGCCCGTCGCACTTCTATCTGAGTCAAACTATGCCCAGACTCGGTGGGTCAGGGTGGAGCTCCATCGGGGGCACATTGCATCCCAAAATTTGGCCAAGTCCTGAAACTCTTAGCCGAGTCAAACCGCAGTGACTCATGCGACTCCGAGTCGATGGTTGCCGTGACTCACCCGGACAGCCCCCAAAATTATACAAATTTTGGGACTTAGCCAAATTATAGGATGCAATGTGCCAACGGTTGAGCTCCTACCTTGACCCACTGAGTCCAGGTATAGTTTGACCCGTATGAAGCCAAAAACCATCCCAATTATCTGAGTCGTGGTGAACCATGACTCGGAGTCACGCGAGTCACTGCGGTTTGACTCGGTCGAGAATTTCAGGACTTAGCCAAATTTTAGAATGCAACGTTCCTGCGGTCCCAAAATCTAGAATGTGAACCTTAACTCGTACGAAGCCAAAACTCATCCCAATCATCTGAGTCATGGCGACCCACACCTCAGAGTCACACGAGTCACCCCGATTTGACTCGGCCGAGAATTTTAGGACTTAGCCAAATTTTGGGATGCAACGTGCCCGCTGTCCCAAAATATAGAATGTGCAGCTTAACTCGTACAAAGCTGAAACCCATCCCAATCATCCGAGTCACCATGACCCATGATTCAGAGTCGCGCGAGTCACCACGGTTTAACTTGGTTGAGAATTCAGGACTTAGCCAAATTTCAGGATGCAACGTGCCCGCGGCCCCAAAATCTAGAATGTGCACCTTAACTCGTACGAAGCCAAAACCCATTCCAATCATCTAGTCATGGTGACCCATGACTCGGAGTCGCGTGAGTCACTACGATTTAACTCGGCTGAGAATTTCAAGACTTAGCCAAATTTTGGGATGCAACGTGCCCGCGGTCCCAAAATCTAGAATGTGCACCTTAACTCGTACGAAGCTGAAACCCATCCCAATCATCCAAGTCACAATGACCCATAACTCAGAGTCACATGAGTCACCGCAATTTCACTCGGTCGAGAATTTTGGGACTTAGCCAAATTACGGGATGCAACGTGCCCATTAGTCCCAAAATATACAATATCCACCTTAACTCATACAAAGTCGAAACCCATCCCAATCATCCGAGTCGTGACAACCCATGACTCGGAGTCGCACGAGTCACCACGGTTTGACTTGGTTGAAAATTTGAGGACTTAACCAAATTTTAGGATGCACCATGCCCACGATGGATGATTGGGATGGGTTTTAGCTTCATACGAGTTAAGGTGCACATGTCAAAGGCAACTTCCCTCTGACAAGCGCTCACCCTGATGTCGCATTTCTCACCGAATCAAACCGCGGTGACTCGCGCGACTTTGACTCGTGGGTCACTGCGACTCGGTGGGTTAGGATGTGAGCTTCACCGCGGGCACATTGCATCCCAAAATTTGGCTAAGTCCCAAAATTTGTGAAAACTCCCAAAATCTAGAATGTGCACCTTAACTCGTACGAAGCCAAAACCCATCCCAATCATCCCAAAGTATTTATACAAATATAACTTAAAGTATAATAAATTAAATAAACATATATATGTTATATTTGTATAAATCCTAACAACTCCCCTTTGACAAGCACTCACCACTGTCTCGCATTTCTCACCAAGTAAAACCGCGGTGACTTGCGCGACTCCAAGTCGTTGGTCACCGTGACTCACCCTAGCAGCCCCCTGTGCTTCTGTCTGGGTCAAACTGTGCCCAGACTCGGTGGGTCTGGGTGTGAGCTCCGCTGCGAGGACGTTACATCTTGAAATTTGGCCAAATCTTGAAATTCTCTGCCGAGACAAACTGCGGTGACTCGCCCGACTCTGATTCACGGGTTGCCTTGACTCGCGCGAGCAGCCCCTTGCACTTTATTCCATGTCAAACTGTGCCCAGACTCAGCGGGATGAGGTGCAAGCTCCACCGTAGGCACGTTGCATCTTAAGATTTGGCTAAATCCTGAAATTCTCAAAAACTCCCAAAATCTAGAATGTGCACCTTAACTCGTACGAAGCCGAAACCCATCCCAATCATCCTGAAGTATTTGTACAAATATAACTTAAAATATAATAAATTAAATAAACATATATTATACTTAAATGTTATATTTGTATAAATCCCCACAACTTCACTTTGACAAGCGCTCGCCCCTGCCTCGCATTTCCCACTGAGTCAAACCGTGGTGACTTACGTGACTCACCTAGGTAGCTCACCGCGCTTCTGTCCGGGTAAAACTGTGCCCAAACTTAGTGGGTCGGGGTGCAAGCTCCACCACGGGCACATTGCATCCCAAAATTTGGCTAAGTCCTAAAACTCTCAGCCGAGTCAAACCGCCGTGACTCGTGTGACTTCGAGTCGCAGGTCGCCGCAACTTGCCTGGGCAGCACCTAAAATTATACAAATTTTGGGACTTAGCCAAATTTTTGGATGCAATGTGCCTACGATGGAGCTCATAACCCGACCCGCCATGTCCAAGTACAGTTTGACCCGTATGAAGCCAAAACCCATCCCAATCATCTGAGTCACGGCAACACATGACTCAGAGTCACGCGAGTCACTACGGTTTGACTCGGCCGAGAATTTCGAGACTTAGATAAATTTTGAGATGCAACGTGCCCGCGGTCCCAAAATCTAGAATGTGCACCTTAACTCATACGAAGCTGAAACCCATCCCAATCATCTTAAAGTATTTATACAAATATAACTTAAAGTATAATAAATTAAATAAACTTATATTATACTTAAATGTTATATTTGTATAAATCCTAGCAACTTCCCTTTGACAAGCGCTCACCCCTACCTCGCATTTCTCACTGAGTCAAACTGTGGTGACTCACGTGACTCTAAGTTGTGGGTCACTACGACTCGCCTGGGAAGCCCCCCGTGCTTCTATTTTGGTCAAACTATGCCTGGACTCACTGGGTCAGGGTGCGAGCTCCACCGCGGGTACGGTGCATCCTAAAATTTGGCTAAGTCTTGAAATTCTCAGCTTAGTCAAACTGTGGTGACTCACGTAACTCCAAGTCACAGGTCACCGTGACTCACCATGGCAGCCCCCTGAGCTTCTCTCTAGGTCAAACTGTGCCCTAGACTTGGTGGGTCAGGGTGTGAGCTTTGCTGCAGGTATGTTGCATCCTGAAATTGGGCTAAGTCTCAAAATTTGTGAAAACTCCCAAAATCTAGAATGTGTACCTTAACTCGTACGAAGCCAAAACTCATCCCAATCATCCTGAAGTATTTATAAAAATATAACTTAAAATATAATAAATTAAATAAATGTATATTATACTTAAATGTTATATTTGTATAAATCCTGACAACTTACCTTTGACAAGTGCTCGCCACTGTCTCACGTTTCTCACCGAGTAAAACCGCGGTGACTCACGTGACTCGGAGTCGCGGGTCACCGCAACTCACCCAGGTAGCCCCCCACACTTCTATCTGGGTCAAACTGTGCCCAGACATGGCAAGTCTGGGTGCGCGCTTCACTGCGGGGACGTTGCATCCTAAAATTTGGCCAAGTCCCAAAATTCTCAACCGAGTCAAACCGCGGTGACTCACGCGACTCTGAGTCACGGGTCACCGTGACTCACACGAGTAGCACCTTGTGCTTCAGTCCAAATCAAAATGTGCCCAAACTCGACAGGTCGAGGTGCGAGCTCCGCCGCGGGCACGTTGCATCTTCAAATTTGGCTAAGTCCTGAAATTTTTGAAAACTCCTAAAATCTAGAATGTGCACCTTAACTCGTACGAAGCTGAAACCCATCCCAATCATCCTGAAGCATTTATACAAATATAACTTAAAGTATAATAAATTAAATAAATGTATATTATACTTAAATGTTATATTTGTATAAATCCCTGCAACTTCCCTTTGACAAGCGCTCACCCCTACCTCGCATTTCTCACCGAGTCAAACCATGGTGACTCACGTGACTCTAAGTTGTGGGTCACCGCGACTCACCTGGGTAGCCCCTCGTGCTTCTATCTAGGTCAAACTATGCCCAGACTTAGCAGGTCAGGGTGCGAGCTCGAGCTCCACCGTGGGCACGTTGCATCCTGAAATTTGGCTAAGTCCTGAAATTTTCAGCTGAGTCAAACTGCGGTGACTCGCGTGACTCCAGGTCGCGGGTCACCGTGATTTGCCCTAGCAACCCCCTGCGCTTCTGTGTGGGTCAAACTGTGCCCCAAACTCAGCGGGTCAGAGTGTGAGCTCTGCTGCGGGTACGTTGCATCTTGAAATTTGGCTAAGTCTCAAAATATGCAAAAACTCCCAAAATCTAGAATGTGCACCTTAACTCATACGAAGCCAAAACCCATCCCAATCATCTCGAAGTATTTAAACAAATATAACTTAAAGTATAATAAATTAAATAAACGTATATTATACTTCAATTTTATATTTGTATAAATCTTGACAACTTCCCTTTGACAAGCACTCGCTGTTGCCTCACGTTTCTCATCGAGTAAAACCATGATGACATGCACGACTCCGAGTCGTGGGTCACCGCAACTCACCCAGGCAGCCCCCCCGCACTTCTATTCAAGTCAAACTGTACCCAGACTTGGTGGGTCTAGGTGCGAGCTCCACCACGAGGACGTTGCATCCTGAAATTTGGCCAAGTCTCGAAATTCTCGGCCAAGTCTAACCTTGGTGACTCACGCGACTCTAAGTTGTGGGTCACCGTGACTCACGTGAGTAGCCCCTTGCGCTTCAGTCCAGGTCAAACTGTGCCCAAACTCAGCGTGTCGAGGTGCGAGCTTTGCTGCGGGCACGTTGCATCCTAAAATTTGGCTAAGTCTTGAAATTCTCAAAAACTCCCAAAATCTAGAATGTGCACCTTAACTCATATGAAGCCAAAACCCATCGCAATCATCCTGAAGTATTTATACAAATATAACTTAAAGTATAATAAATTAAATAAATGTATATTATACTTAAATGTTA
This sequence comes from Chamaecyparis obtusa, assembly GCA_027943335.1. NCBI lineage: Eukaryota > Viridiplantae > Streptophyta > Pinopsida > Cupressales > Cupressaceae > Chamaecyparis > Chamaecyparis obtusa. The sequence goes on along the minus strand of BSBK01002604.1, from coordinate 408,086 downwards.
TATTTGTATAAATGCCCGCAACTTCCCTTTGACAAGCGCTTGCCCCTGCCTCGCATTTCTCACCAAGTCAAACCATGGTGACTCGCATGACTCTGAGTCGTGGGTCACCGCAACTCGCTTGACCAGCCCCCTGTGCTTCTATCTGGGTCAAACTATGCCTGAACTTAGTGGGTCAGGGTGCGAGCTCCACTGCGGGCATGTTGCATCCCAAAATTTGGCTAAGTCTTAAAATTCTCAGGTAAGTCAAACTGCGGTGACTCACGGGACTCCAAGTCGCGGGTCACCGTGACTCGCCCTGGCAGCCCCCTGCTCTTCAGTCCAGGACAAACTGTGCTAGGACTCGGTGTGTCAAGGTGTGAGCTCCGCCATGGGAACGTTGCATCCTAAAATTTGGCTAAGTCTCAAAATTTGTGAAAACTTCCAAAATCTAGAATGTGCACCTTAACTCATACGAAGCTGAAACTCATCCTAATCATCCTGAAGTATTTATACAAATATAACTTAAAGTATAATAAATTAAATAAACGTATATTATACTTAAATGTTATATTTTTATAAATCCTGACAACTTCCCTTTGATAAGCACTCACCACTGCCTCGCATTTCTCGCCATGTAAAACCATGGTGACTCGCACAACTCTGAGTCACGGGTCACCGCGACTCACCCTGGCAGGCCCCCGCGCTTCTATCCGGGTCAAACTATGCCCAGACTTGGCGGGTCTGGGTTCGAGCTCCACCGCAGGGACATTGCATCCTTAAATTTGGCCAAGTCACAAAATTCTCAACCGGGTCAAACCGCGATGACTCGCACGACTCTGAGTTGTAGGTCGCTACGACTCACGTGAGCAGCCCCTTGCGCTTTAGTCCAGATCAAACTATGCCAAGACTCGGTGGGTCAAGGTGGGAGCTCCGCCGCGGGCACGTTGCATCTTTAAATTTGTCTAAGTCTCAAAATTCTTGAAAACTCCTAAAATCTAGAATGTGCACCTTAACTTGTACGAAGCTGAAACCCATCCCAATCATCCTGAAGTATTTATACAAATATAACTTAAAGTATAATAAATTAAATAAATGTATATTATACTTAAATGTTATATTTGTATAAATCCCTACAACTTCACTTTGACAAGCGCTCGCCCCTGCCTCGCGTTTCTCACCGAGTCAAACCATGGTGACTCGCATGACTCTGAGTCGCGGGTCACCGCGACTCACCCAGGCAGCCTGCCGCGACTGTGCCAGGACTCGGCGGGTCGAGGTGTGAGCTCCGTCGCAGGCACAGTGCATCACAAAATTTGGCTAAGTCCTGAAACTCTTGGCCGATTCAAACCGCGGTGACTCGTGCGACTCTGATTCGCGGGTTACCGTGACTCGCCTGGGTAGCCCCCAAAATTATACAAATTTTGGGACTTGGCCAAATTTTAGGATGCAATGTGCCTACGGTGGAGCTCGTACCCCAACCCACCAAGTTCGGGTATAGTTTGACACATACAAAGCTGAAACCCATCCCAATCATCTGAGTCACGGTGACCCATGACTCGGAGTCGCGCGAGTCACTACGGTTTGACTCAGCCGAGAATTTTGTGACTTAACCAAATTTTCAGATGCGACGTGCCCGCCGTCCCAAAATCTAGAATGTGCACCCTAACTCGTACGAAGCTGAAACCCATCCCAATCATCCTAAAGTATTTATACAAATATAACTTAAAGTATAATAAATTAAATAAACGTATATTATACTTAAATGTTATATTTGTACCCGCGGTGGAGCTCGCACCCTGACCCACCGAGTCTGGGTATAGTTTGACTCAGATAGAAGCATTGGGGGCTACCTAGGTGAGTCACAGTGACCTGTGACTCGGAGTCGTGTGAGTCACCACAGTTTGACTAAGCTGAGAGTTTTAGGACTTAGCCAAATTTTGGGATGCAACATGCCCGCGACGAAGCTCGTAGCTTGACCCGCTGAGTCTAGGCACAGTTTGACCCAGACAGAAGTGTGGGAGGCTGCCAGGGTGAGTCATGGCGATGCGCGACTCAGAGTCATGTGAGTCACCACAGTTTGACTTGGCCGATAATTTTGGGACTTAGCCAAATTTTGGGATGCAACATGCCCGCGGTGGAGCTCGCACCCCGACCCGCTGAGTCCAGCACAGTTTGACCTGGATAGAAGCGCGGGGGGCTGCCAGGGTGAGTCGCGGTGACCCGCGACTCAGATTCACGCGAGTCACCATAGTTTGACTCAGAAAGAAACGCGAGGCAGGGGTGAGTGCTTGTGAAAGGGAAGTTGCCAGGATTTATACAAATATAACATTTAAGTATAATATATATTTATTTACTATACTTTAGGTTATATTTTTATAAATACTTCAGTATGATTGGGATGGGTTTCAGCTTCGTACGAGTTAAAGTGCACATTCTAGATTTTAGGAGTTTTCATGAATTTCGGGACTTAGCCAAATTTCGAGATGCAATTTGCCCGCGGTGGAGCTCACACCCCAACCCACCAAGTCCAGGCATAGTTTGACCCAGACAAAAGCGCGGGGGGCTGCCTAGGTCAGTCGTGGTGACCCACGATTTAGACTCACATGAGTCACTGCGGTTTGACTCGGCTGAGAGTTTCAGGACTTAGCCAAATTTTAGGATGCAATGTGCCTGCAACAGAGCTCGCACCCCGACCCACCGAATCCAGGCATAGTTTGACCTAGACAGAAGCACGATGGGCTGCTTGAGCAATTCACGGTGACCCGCGACTCGGTGTCATGTGAGTCACCGCGGTTTGACTCGGCGAGAAACGTGAGGCAGTGGCGAGCGCTTGTCAAAGGGAAGTTGCTGGGACTTATACAAATATAACATTTAAGTATAATATATGTTTATTTAATTTATTATACTTTAAGTTATATTTGTATAAATACATCGAGATGATTGGGATGGGTTTCAGCTTCGTACGAGTTAAGGTGCACATTCTAGATTTTGGGAGTTTTCAAGAATTTTGGGACTTAGCCAAATTTTGGGATGCAACGTGCCCGCGGCGGAGCTCGTACCCCAACCCACCGAGTCCGTGCATAGTTTAACCCAGATAGAAGCACGGGGCATTGCCCGGGCGAGTTGTGGCGACCTGCAACTCATAGTCACATGAGTCACCACGGTTTGACTCAGCTGAGAATTTCAAGACTTAGCCAAATTTCGAGATGCAATGTGCCTACGACAGAGCTCACACCCCAACCCCCCGAGTCTGAGCACAATTTAACCCAGACAAAAGTGCGGGGGGCTGCCCAGGTGACTCGCGGTGACCTGCGACTCAGAGTCACACGAGTCACCACAATTTTAGTCGGCAAGAAACGCGAGGCAGGGGCGAGCGCTTGTCAAAGGTAAGTTGCCAGGATTTATATAAATATAACATTTAAGTATAATATACATTTATTTAATTTGTTATACTTTAGGTTATATTTTAATAGATACTTCGACATGATTGGGATGGGATTCAGCTTCATACGAGTTAAGTTGCACATTCTAGATTTTGGGAGTTTTCAAAAAATTTGGGACTTAGCCAAATTTTATGATGCAGTGCGCCTGCGGTGGAGCTCACACCGCGACCCACCGAGTCCAGGCACAGTTTGACTCTGACAGAAGCATGGGGGGCTGCCCGAGTGAGTCAAGGTGACCCGTGACTCAGAGTCACATGATTCATCACGGTTTGACTCGGCCGAGAGTTTCAAGACTTAGCCAAATTTCAGGATGCAATGTGCCCACGGTGAAGCTCGCACCCTGACCCACCGAGTCCGGGCATAGTTTGACCTGGACAGAAGCATGGGGGGCTACCCAGGTGAGTCGTGGTGACCCCCGACTTGGTGTTGCATGAGTCACTACAGTTTGACTCAGCGAGAAACGCGAGGCAGGGGCGAGCACTTGTCAAAGGGAAGTTGTTGGGATTTATACAAATATAACATTTAAGTATAATATACATTTATTTAATTTATTATACTTTAAGTTATATTTGTATAAATACTTTGGGATGATTGGGATGGGTTTCAACTTCGTACAAGTTAAGGTGCACATTCTAGATTTTGGGAGTTTTCAAGAATTTCGGGACTTAGCCAAATTTCGGGATGCAACGTGCCCGCGGTGGAGATCGCACCATGACCGGCCAAGTCTGGGCACAGTTTGACTGGGATATAAGCATAGGGGGCTACTCGGGTGAGTCACGGTGACCCGCGACTCAGAGTCACGTGAGTCATCACAGTTTGACTCGGCCAAGAATTTTGGGACTTAGCCAAATTTCAGGATGTAATGTGCCCGTGGTGGAGCTCGCACCCCGACCCGCCGAGTCCGGGCACAGTTTGACCCAGACAGAAGCCTGGGGAGCTACCCAGGTGAGTTGCGATGACCCACGAATCGGAGTCACCCGAGTCACCATGGTTTGACTCGGTGAGAAACATGAGGCAGGGGTGAGCGCTTGTCAAAAGGAAGTTGTCAGGATTTATACAAATATAACATTTAAGTATAATATATGTTTATTTAATTTATTTAATTTATTATACTTTAAGTTATAGTTGTATAAATACTTTGGGATGATTGGGATGGTTTTCGGCTTCGTACGAGTTAAGGTGCACATTCTAGATTTTAGGAGTTTTCTCAAATTTCAAGAATTAGCCAAATTTTAGGATGCAATGTGCTCGCAATGGAGCTCGCACCCCAACCCACCGAGTCCAGGCATAGTTTGACCCACACAAAAGTGCATGGGGCTACCTGGGTGAGTCACGGTGACCTGCGACTTAGAGTCGCATGAGTCACCATGGTTTGACTTAGCCGAGAGTTTTGGGACTTAGCCAAATTTTAGGATGCGACATGCCCGCGACGGGGCTCGCACCCTAACTCGCTGAGTCTGGGCATAGTTTGACCCAGACAGAAGCGCGGGAGTCTACCAGGGTGAGTCACGGTGACCCGTGACTCAGAGTCATGCAAGTCACCATGGTTTGACTTGGTCAAGAATTTAGGATTTAGCCAAATTTCAGGATGCAACGTGCCCACGGTAGAGCTCACACCCTGACCCGCCGAGTCGGGGCATAGTTTGACACAGACAGAAGCGCTGGGGGCTGCCAGGGCGAGTCGCGACTTGGTGTTGCGTGAGTCACCGTAGTTTGACTCAGCGAGAAACGTGAGGCAGGGGCGAGCACTTGTCAAAGGGAAGTTGTTGAGATTTATACAAGTATAACATTTAAGTATAATATACATTTATTTAATTTATTATACTTTAAGTTATATTTGTATAAATACTTTGGGATGATTAGGATGGCTTTCAACTTCGTACGAGTTAAGATGCACATTCTAGATTTTGGGAGTTTTCTCAAATTTTAGGAATTAGCCATATTTTAGGATGCAATGTGCTCATAGTGGAGCTCGCACCCCAACCCACTGAGTTTGGGCACAATTTGACCTGGATAGAACTATAGGGGGCTTCCCGAGTGAGTCACGGTGACCCATGACTTGGAGTTGCGCGAGTCACCTCGGTTTGACTCGGCCAAGAGTTTCGGGACTTAGCCAAATTTCTAGATGCAACGTGCCCATGACGGAGCTCACACCCTGACCCGCTGAGTCTAGGCATAGTTTGACCCAGACAGAAGCGCGGGAGGCTGCCAGGGCGAGTCGCGGTGACCCGCGACTCGGACTCACATGAGTCACCGCGGTTTGACTTGGCTGAGAATTTTGGGACTTAGCCAAATTTTAGGATGCAACATGCCGATAGTGGAGCTCGCACCCTGACCTGCTAAGTCCAGGAAAAGTTTGACCCAAATAGAAGTGCTTGGGGCTGCCAGTGCGAGTCGCGGTGACCCACGACTTGAAGTCATGCGAGTCGCTGCGGTTTGACTTGGTGAGAAACGCGAGGCAGGGGTGAGCGCTTGTCAAAGGGAAGTTGCTAGGATTTATACAAATATAACATTTAAGTATAATATATGCTTATTTAATTTATTATACTTTAATTTATATTTGTATAAATACTTCAGGATGATTGGGATGGGTTTCGGCTTCATACGAGTTAAGGTGCACATTCTAGATTTTGGGAGTTTTCACAAATTTTAGGACTTAGCTAAATTTTGGGATGTAATGTGCCCGCGGTGGAGCTCACACCCTAACACGCCGAGTCCAGGCATAGTTTGACCCAGATAGAACCATGGGGGGCTGCCCGGGTGAGTCGCGGTGACCCGCGACTCAGAGTCGCACGAGTCACTGCGGTTTGACTCGGCCGAGAGTTTTGGGACTTAGCTAAATTTCAGGATGCAAGGTGCCCACGGCGGAGCTCACAACATGACCCACCGAGTCTGGGCACAGTTTGACCCAGACAGAAGCGCGGGGGGCTGCTCGGGTGAGTCGCGGCAACCCGCAACTTAGAGTTGCGTGAGTCACCGCGGTTTGACTCAGCGAGAAACAGGAGGCAGGGGCAAGCGCTTGTCAAAGGGAAGTTATCAAGATTTATACAAATATAACATTTAAGTATAATATACATTTATTTAATTTATTATACTTTAAGTTATATTTGTATAAATACTTCAGGATGATTGGGATGGGTTTTGGCTTCGTACGAGTTAAGGTGCACATTCTAGATTTTGGGAGTTTTCAAAAATTTCGGGACTTACCAAAATTTTGGGATGCAACGTCCCCGCGGCGGAGCTCGCACCCTGACCCGTCGAGTCCAGGCATAGTTTAACCTGGACAAAAGCACGGGGGGCTGCCAGGGTGAGTCGCGGTGACCTGCGACTCAGAGTCATCCGAGTCACCACGGTTTTACTCGGCCGAGAATTTCAGGACAGCCAAATTTTAGGATACAACGTGCCCGCGGTGGAGCTCACACCTCGACCCACCGAGTTTGAGAATAATTTGACTTGGATAGAAGCACGGGGGGCTACCTGGGTGAGTTACGGTGACCCGCGACTCAGAGTCATGCGAGTCACCGTGGTTTGACTCGACAAGAAATGTGAGGCCAAGGCGAGCGCTTATCACAGGGAAGTTGCTGGGATTTATACAAATATAACATTTAAGTATAATATAGGTTTATTTAATTTATTAGACTTTAACTTATATTTGTATAAATACTTCAGGATGATTGGGATGTGTTTCAGCTTCGTACGAGTTAAGGTGCACATTCTAGATTTTGGGAGTTTTCAAAAATTTCAGGACTGAGCCAAATTTTAGGATGCAACGTGCCCGCGGTGGAGCTCGCACCCTGACCCACCGAGTCCGCGCATAGTTTTACCTAGACAGAAGCACGAGGGGCTGCCTAGGTGAGTCACGGTGACCTGTGACTCAGAGTCACGTGAGTCACCATGGTTTGACTCGGTCAAGAATTTTGGGACTTAGCCAAATTTTGGGATTCAACGTGCCCGTGGCAGAGCTTGCACCCTAACCCACCGAGTCTGAGCACAGTTTGACATAGATAGAAGCACGGGGGGCTACCCAGGCGAGTTGCGATGACCTATGACTCAGAGTCGCGTGAGTCACCGCGGTTTGACTTGGCGAGAAATGCGAGGTAGGGGTGAGCACTTGTCAAAGGGAAGTTGCCAGGATTTATTTATACAAATATGACATTTAAGTATAATAGACATTTATTTAATTTATTATACTTTAAGTTATATTTGTATAAATACTTCAGGATGATTGGGATGGGTTTTGGCTTTGTACCAGTTAAGGTGCACATTCTAGATTTTGGGACTTTTCAAGAATTTTGGGACTTAGCCAAATTTCAGGATGCAACGTGCCCGCAGCAGAGCTCGCACCCTGACCCACCGAGTCCGGGCACAGTTTGACCTGAATAGAAGCGCAGGGGGCTGATCAGGCAAGTCACGGTGACCTACGACTGAGAGTCCCGTGAGTCACCGCGATTTGACTTGACCGAGAATTTTGGGACTTAGCCAAATTTTGGGATGCAACGTCCCCACGATGGAGCTCGCACCCTGACCCACTGAGTCTTGGCACAGTTTAACCCAGACAGAAGCACGGGGGGCTGCCAGGGTGAGTCACGGTGACTCGCGACTCAGAGTCATGCGAGTCACCGTGGTTTTACTCCTCCAAGAATTTTAGGTCATAGCCAAATTTTGGGATGCAACGTGCCCGCAGTGGAGCTCGCACCCTGACCCGCTGAGTCTGGGAACAGTTTGACCCAGATAGAAGCATGGGGGGCTGCCTGGGCGAGTCACGGTGACCCATGACTCGAAGTCGCTCGAGTCACCGCGGTTTGACTCGGCGAGAAACGGGAGGCCGAGGCAAGCACTTGTCAAAGGGAAGTTGTCGGGATTTATACAAATATAATATTTAAGTATAATATAGGTTTATTTAATTTATTATACTTTAAGTTATATTTGTATAAATACTTCAGGATGATTGGGATGGGTTTCAGCTTCGTACGAGTTAAGGTGCACATTCTAGATTTTGGGAGTTTTCAAGAATTTTGGGACTTAGCCAAATTTTAGGATGCAACGTGCCCGTGGTGGAGCTCGCACCCCGACCCACCGAGTCTGGGCACAGTTTGACCTGGACAGAAGCACGAGGGGTTGCCCAGGCGAGTCGCGGTGACCTATGACTCAGAGTCACGTGAGTCATCGCGGTTTGACTCGGCTGAGAAGTTTGGGACTTAGGCATATTTCAGGATGCAACGTGCCCACGGCGGAGCTCGCACCCTGACCCACCGAGTCTGAGCATAGTTTGACCTAGACAGAAGTGCGGGGGGCTACCCGGGTGAGTCGCAATGACCCTCGACTTAGAGTCGCGCGAGTCCGCGCAGTTTGACTCGGTGAGAAACGCGAGGCAGGGGTGAGCGCTTGTCAAAGGGAAGTTGCTGGGATTTATATAAATTTAACATTTAAGTATAATATATGTTTATTTAATTTATTATACTTTAAGTTACATTTGTATAAATACTTCAGGATGATTGGGATGGGTTTCGGCTTCGTACGAGTTAAGGTGCACATTCTAGATTTTGGGAGTTTTTGAGAATTTTGAGACTGAGCCAAATTTCAGGATGCAACGTCCCCGTGGCGGAGCTCATACCCCAACCCGTCAAGTTCAGGCATAGTTTGACCTAGACAGAAGCGTGGAGGGCTGCCTAGGAAAAACCTACGAATTAGTTCATTGACATATATAAACTATACATACATGCATAAAAAAATTGTGATTCACATAACCGTAGAAAGAACACCATGAAAATGATATACTGCCCACATATTTGTCCTACAACTATGTGGAGTTATGGAATCTATTTTTACCATGATAATTGTCAAATTTAGAATGCTCGAATCCTAAATCTCTTCATTTTGTGCTAGATAGTTAAAATTTTCATTGAATTTCTTAGAATTTATGACTGCCAAAGAAGTAAGGACAAGGAAAATTGTTGGGAGATTTGAATTCAGTCTTTGGAGAAAGCATTTCAGCCTTAAGAGTCTTAAGATGCAAGACTATAGGATGAAGATCGTGTATTTAAACCAATTTTACCGCTATGTGAGTGTATTTCTCTAGGGCATCTCGGTCTCATTTGAATTTCTCATATTGCTTCTTGTTGTTCATCTTTTTTCCTTACATGGCAACTTTGTTCTAAAAACAAGAACAACTTAATAGAGCCTACAAGGACCGACATCAACTTATTTATAGATTAGCGCAATCCAAGGATGAACTGACTCTGCATTCATTTCATCAGAATCAGAAAGTTTCACGTCTTTCTGATGAAAGAGTTGCCATATATTCTTCTTATTGAGCATAAACAAAAAGCAACATATAAATAATTTTAAGACACAAAATTTTAACGTTGAATTCTTGATTACATGAAAATAAGAAGAAATGGAAGTGAAAAAATAATACCAGCAACAGAGTATTGGCAATCTTTTGATCCGGATATAATATTGGTAAGATTCTGATTGTTAAGTAATCTCGCTAAACTTTTTGATTCTGCTGATTCTTCGAGTTTAACTGCATCATCACACTTCAACACTTCTTGTATTTCAATAATAAGATATTAGTTTCACTATTCACATATAGCTCAACAAATTTAAGCCCCAAAAAAGACACAATGACTTAAGTTGTTTATTCGAAACCAAAGTCAACAATCTATATGGAAGGCCCCTTATTGTAAATGAGGGCTCATAGTGTATTTATTGTGAACACTAGGAGCATAGTATGTATCACATTTGACAAACTTCTACTATCTAATAAACTAAGCAGCTTCCAACATGTTTTTCATATGAAGACTTTTTCAAAACATAAAGCTGTAAATTACAAGAACAAGGGACTGAAGTTGCATAATTATTTTTTTGAGGCAAAAGGAAAAGCCTATAAATTGAACTAGTAAAGAAACCAGAACATGGGAATGAAACCCACAGACAAACTTAGAGGAGCCTGACCCCGGTCAAGCAATACAGCTAAACAAAATTGGAGATCCCTGACAAAAATAGTCCAGAGGTAAAAACAGGTAACTCAGGCAACAAAGTGGCCAAATGCAATGCTAACAATACATTACCAGAAGCAAGCCAAGAAATTAAGCAACTAACAATCAGAAACTTGTCTGGTGAACAAAAAGGAAATAGGCAGATCAATACCACCAAAAGAAACAAAAATCTATTCAGAGTGGGGAACCAGCTACAGATCCCACAAAGAAAACACAATGCTGCAACAAACCAAATTCCAAAACTGATGTCAAGCTGAAGATCACAACTGATGTTTGAAGAAATGCAGAGAATTACAAATTGAGCCACCGAACCAAATGAAGAACCCAACATAAATAAACATTTGGCTATGACCAAAAATAGTGGAGAAATTGCTGCAACTTTGAGCAAAGACCAAAATCATTTAAGTAAACTGAAAAGAGTGATTGGATAAGTCTGACCACTAGACCAAAGAAGACAATGAAAGGACTCATAAAAATTCTACCCACATATCACAAAACTTTGAAATACCTCTGATTTTATGAACAATTTCAACACCTTGGAGCAGACCTAAAGATCAGATCTAGAAGTCCGATTAAGTGCAAACTTATATAGATTTATTGTAAACCTTCATTAAAGAAGACAACAAGATCAAAGTAAGAAGGTAGCTTCATAGCAGATCCATATTACCATCTCGTTGTGACCAAACATTATGGGTTGTATGATATGTTGTCAAGACCATGTTGTTGTGCATAAACATTATGGGTTATATGACATGCAACATAAGGATTCTGAAATCAACTGCCCCATACCACATGGACAAGTTCCAAATGAAGAATAAGGTAGACAATCAAGGACCAATTGAACATTAGGGAAATTTTAGCTGTATAGAGACCAACTCAACCTATTTCCCCTAAAATTAGGATTCTTAGTTTTCCATACTTCCTTATGTTCCATTGGAGTTTCTTCTAATAAATTAAATGCATAATATGATTCAATATCTTCACCAAAGAATAAAATGCATGAAAATGCATCGTAAAGCCTCTTTGCATTGTTCCAGGCATTTAAATTTTTTGTTGTTCTCATGCATCGTAAAGCCTCTTTGCATTGTTCCAGGCATTTAAATTTTTTGTTGTTTAGCGGCTGCTATACTATACCTATGAGCACAACTTTAGCCATTTAAAAACTAATCAGGGACACCCTCCTATTCAGGATCTTATTTTTCCAGCACAAGTGACCCATTGTAAATCTTGTAAAAGACTAACAGAGTGTAGTTCAAACCAATACTCAAAATTCAAAGCAACGAATCTTACAGGAAGAACTTTCAACATCCAATAACAAGCCTGTGAATAATCACTATTCTGCCATTTTGTAGTGTATGACAATATTGAATACACATGATGACTAACTTTTTTTTCCATGTATTACAATTCGAAATTTCTTTGTGCAACCCTTTTCCATTGGCTTCAAATTTGGTTTACATTATGAATAGTTTTTGGGCATTTGGAGATTGACAGGTAATAGCCCTTGAAAAATCAAAAGAAATGAAGTTGAACGAATTGAATGAATGGTGTTGCAAGACATAGATTTTGTAAAAATGAAACATACAATTATGGTGTTTACCACAATGCATACTTGTGCATTTTTTTTACAATTTATAAACAACCTAGATTAAGGAACAATGTTGCAAGGCCCAACTATGTGTGTTAACCACCTAAACAATCTCCCATCTCCGTCTTGTGATGATTTACAAACTTTCCCATAGTTCTTTCCTGTATTTGTTTGTGAAAAAATTTCAACTTGTTAGTTTCAATAAAGTCAAATGAATCCTAGAAAGTGTCAACTAGTGCAAAGGAAGAGAGAAAGAAGAGAAGGTCACTTGGACTCATCTACTCTAATAGGAAGATTGTATTCACTACTAGCTATGACAAGGAATCTCTAAATTATTTGTTATTAGATCTCATAGAACTTCATCTACATTCTTTATATTTTGAACCATTGTTATTGTGCTCATGCCAATGAAAGTACAGATATGCTGATCTTAGGACAATTGTTCTATCACTAAACCATGATTTTAGTGAGCTTCTCAAGTGTAGATATATCAATCTATTTCTGTATATCTCTGTGCTTTCGTTCCATGTGATTATCACTATGCACATACAAAAAAATATACATACAAGATGAAAAAAGAACTTTGATAGTTTTAATATATTTGAAGGCATATTTTTTGTTGCAAAATTTAGAAGTTTGGATTTTTAAGATGAAGGCCTTTTGTTGACCCTATCCACTCTATGAATTATCAAAGATAAAGAGATCTATTTGCTAAGTTACTAGTGTTTTCAGTGTGACAAGCTAGTGTTTTCGTAGGGTTACTCCCTGGAAAAGCTTAATGACAGGTGTATGAAACCAGACTTGTGCAAGTTTGTTAGATGCAACATCAAAGAAAGCACATAAAATTGTTTTCTCCTACATTTCATTTAGTATTTCAAGTTACATCCAACTCTTTAACTTCATGCAATGCATATTTACTACATTTGTTTTGTAGGTCCTTGTAACATTGAAGGTAAAAATTACACATTTTCATGATTACGAGCTCTACTCCAGCACATTAAATATACTTAACCTTCATACCACCCTAATTAAATTTGCATCTTGCCTAGGTAGTATGGAAATATCAACTTCTGCAGTTACTGCTACCTATAACATTTATAACTATTCTAACACTAGTTATGACCAACTTTCTCTGCCTACACTTGGTAGGAACTATGCTGCCTTGCAGCTTTTGTTTGAAACCAAATTTAGAAATCTATATAATCTAGACTACTACTGCTTAAATCAGAGCCACGCAAATGCCTTTAAGTATTTATTGCAAGGAACAAAGTATGTATCACATTCGACAAACTTTTGCTATCTGATAAACTGAGCAGCTTCCAACCTGCAATTTATACGAAGACTTTTTCACAAGCTAAAGTTGTAAATTACAAAAAGAAGGGACCAAAGTTGTAGAAGGATATGTGAGATGAAGGAAGCCCAAATGGAAACAATTATTGAGGCAACACCATTCCCACGAATTACTTGCAGCGAATAAGGCAACACCATACTCAAGGATTGCTTGAAGGAGTTGAACAGAGGTCGGAACAAGGGAATAACTAATTTTAAGATGCTATTGTCTTCTTGCATTTCTTGCCAGATTCTGCTAGGGAAATCAGTGATTGCAAGATTAATTGGATGATGGTTCCTCTTCATTTTAATTGTCCTAGCAGCACGCCTCACTATTGAGGACCTTACTGGTTGAAATGACTGAGTGAGGACTCAACAAGCAATTTTTAATGAGTCCCTCCAGTCTCAAAACTATGATTCATACATAATGAATTTGCTACTTATATGGATAATATTTATATAAATTGTTAATGGGACATATTTGCCAATTAAATGAGCATGAAAATAATTCACATAATCCCTAGGCTTACAGGCTTTATATAATCAGAATTACAACCGCACTTTCTCATTAAAACCTAAATAAGTTTAGAATGATTTGGTTATTTGTAAGTTCAGAATGACTTGTTATGTGATTGTAGCCAATTCTCATCGAACGGTTGAATGATTCAGTGATTTGTAAGCTCAGAATGACTTGTTATATGATTGTTATTGATTCTAATCAAATAGTTGACCGATTCAGTAATCTGTAAGCTCAGAATGGCTTGTTACATATTTGTAGCTGATTCTCATCAATCAGTTGACCGATTCGGTGATTTGTAAGCTCAAAATCACTTGTTATGAGATTGTAATTGATTCTCATTGAACGGTTGACTGATCCAGTGATTTGTAAGCTCAAAATGGCTTGTTATGTGATTGTAATTGATTATAATTGAATGGTTGACCACTTCAGTGATTTGTAAGTTTAGAATGGATTGTTAGATGATTGTAGCTAATTCTCATCCAACGGTTGAATGATTAGGCAATTTGTAAGCTCAAAATGACTTGTTATGTGATTGTTATTGATTCTAATCGAATGTTGAGTGATTCGGTGATTTGTAAGCTCAGAGTGGCTTGTTACATGATTGTAGCTAATTCTCATCGAATGCTTGACCTATTCGGTGATTAGTAAGCTCAAAATGGCTTGTTATGTGATTGTTAATGATTCTCTTTGAACGGTTTATCAATTCGATGATTTGTAAGCTCAAAATCACTTGTTACATGATTGTACATGATTCTCATTGAATGGTTGACCCATCCAATGATTTGCAAGTTTAGAATGACTTATTAGTGATTGTAACTGATTGTCATCAAATGGTTGATCGATTTGGTGATTTGTAACCTCAAAATGGCTTGTTATGTGATTGTAGCTGATTCTCAATGAATGGTTGACCTATTCACTAATTTGTAAGCTCAGAATGGCTTGTTATTTGTAGCTGATACTCATCGAACGGTTGATCGATTCAGTGATTTGTAAGCTCAAAATCACTTGTTACATGATTGTAATTGATTATCATTGAACGGTTGACCGATCTATTGATTTGTGAACTCAGAATGGCTTGTTACATGATTGTAATTGATTCTTATCAAACGGTTGATTGATTTGGTGATTTCTAAGCTCAAAATGACTTATTACGTGATTGTAATTGATTCTCATCAAACGGTTGACCGGTTCGGTGATTTGTAAGCTAAGAATGGCTTGTTATGTGATTATAATTTTTTATAATTAAATAGTTGACCACTTCAGTGATTTGTAAGTTCAGAATGGCTTGTTATGTGATTGTATCTAATTCTCATCCAAGGGTTGAACGATTTGGCAATTTGTAAACTTAGAATGGCTTGGAATGGCTTGTTATCTGATTGTTATTGATTCTAATTGAATCGTTACTGATTCGATGATTTGTAAACTCAAAATGGCTTGTTACATGATTGGAGCTGATTCTCATTGAACGGTTGATTGATTTGGTGATTTGTAATTTCAGAATGCCTTGTTATGTGATTGTAGCTAATTCTCATCGAACGGTTGAATGATTCAGTGATTTCTAAGTTTAGAATGGCTTGTTATGTGATTGTAGCTACTTCTCATCAAATAGTTGAATTATTCAGTGATTTGTAAGCTTAGAATGGCCTTTTCTATGATTATTATTGATTCTAATCAAACAGTTGATCGATTAGGTGATTTGTAAGCTTAGAATGGCCTCTTACATATTTGTAGTTGATTCTCATCGATCAGTTGACCGATTCGGTGATTTCTAAGCTCAAAATCACTTGTTACAAGATTGTAATTGATTCTCATTGAAGGGTTCACCGATCCAGTGATTTGTAAGCTTAGAATTGGTTGTTATGTGATTGTAATTGATTATAATTGAACGGTTGACCGCTTTGGTCATATGTAAGCTCAGAAAGGCTTGTTATGTGATTGTTATTGATTCTAATCAAACGGTTGACCGATTCAGTGGTTTGTAAGCCCAGAAAAACTTGTTACATGATTATAGCTGATTCTCATTGAATAGTTGACCGATTCAGTGATTTGTAAGCTCAGAATGGCTTCTTACATAATTATAGCTAATTCTCATCAAACGGTTCACCAATTCGGTGATTTTCAAGCCCAAAATCACTTGTTACATGATTGTAATTGATTCTCATTGAATGGTTGACCGATCCAGTGATTTGTAAGCTCAGAATAGCTTGTTATGTGATTGTAATTGATTATAATTGAATGGTTGACCGCTTTAGTGATTTGTAAGTTTAGAATGGCTTGTTACGTGATTGTAGCTTATTCTCATTGAATGTTTGACCGATTCAATTATTTGTAAGCTCAGAATGGCTTGTTATGTTATTGTTATTGATTGTAATCGAACGGTTGATATATTTGGTGATTTGTAAGTGCAAAATAGCTTTTTAAGTGACTGTAGCTGATTCTCATCAAACAGTTGAAATATTCAGTGATTTGTAAGCTCAGAATGACTTGTTACATGATTGAAACTAATTTTTCAGTGATTTCTAAGCTTAGAATGGCTTTTTACATGATTGTAATTGATTCCCATTGAATTGTTAACCGATTCAGTGAACTGTTAACCGATTCAGTGATTCCCATTGGTCAACCATTCAATTAGAATCAACAACAATCACATAACAAGCTATTCTGACCTTACAAATCACTAAATCATTAATTTGTTTGATTAGAATCAGCTACAATCACATAACAAGCCATTCTGAACTTACAAATCACCAAATCAGTCAACCATTCAATAAGAATCAACTACATTCATGTAACAAGCCATTCTGAGCTTACAAATCACTGAGTCAGTCAACTGTTCAATTAGAATACATAACAATCACATAACAAGCCATTCTAAGCTTACAAATTACTGAATAGGTCAACCATTCGATGAGAATCAGCTACAATCATGTAACAAGCAATTCTGAGCTTACAAATCCCTGAATCATTCAACTATTGGATGAGAATCTACTACAATCACAAATCAATCTATTCTAAACTTCCAAATCCCTGAAGTGGTCAACCATTCATATATAATCAATTACAATCACATAACAACCCATTCTAAGCTTACAAACCACTGAATCAGTCAACCATTTGATGAAAATCAATTAGAATCATGTAACAAGCTTAGAAATCATTGAATTGGTTAATCATTCAATAAGAATCAGCTACAATCATGTAAATAGCCATTTTGAACTTACAAATCACCGAATCTATGAACCGTTCAATGAGAATCAGCTACAATCACGTAAAAAGTTATTCTAAGCTTACAAATCACTGAATCGGTCAACTGTTTGATTGAAATCAATAACAATCACATAACAAGCCATTCTAAGCTTACAAATGACCGAATCAGTCAAACGTTTGATGAGAATAAGCTACAATTATGTAACAAGCCATGCTAAGCTTGCAAATCACTGAAATGGTCAACCGTTCGATGAGAATGAATTACAATCACATAACAAGCCATTCTGAGCTTACAAATCACCGAATAGGTCAACCATTCGATGAGAATTAACTACAATCATGTAACAAGTCATTTTGAGCTTACAAAACACTGAACCATTCAACCATTTAATGACAATCAGTTACAATCACATAACAAGCCATTTCGAGCTTACAAATCACCGAATTGGTCAACCATTTGATGACAATCATGTAACAAGCCATTCTGAGCTTACAAATCACTGAATCAGTCAACTGTTCGATTAGAATGAATAACAATCATATAACAAGCAATTCTGAGCTTACAAATCACTAAATCATTCAATTGTTTGATGAGAATCAGCTACAATCACGTAACAAGCCATTCTCAAGTTACAAATCATTGAATCCATCAACAGTTCAATGCGAATCAGCTACAATCATGTAACAAGCCATTTTGAGCTTACAAATCACCGAATCAGTCAACTGTTTGATTAGAATCAATAACAATCACATAACAAGCCATTCTGAGCTTACAAATCATTGAATTGTTTAACTGTTTGATGAGAATAAGGTACAATCACGTAACAAGCCAATCTAAACTTACAAATCACCGAGTCAGTCAATCGTTCAATGAGAATTAGCTACAATCACGTAACAAACCATTTTGAGCTTACAAATAACTCAATCGGTCAACCATTTGATTAGAATCAACAACAATAACATAACAAGCCATTTTGGCCTTACAAATCACCAAATCATTCAATAGTTTGATTAGAATCAGCTACAATCATGTAACAAGCCATTCTGAACTTACAAATCACCGAATCGGTCAACCGTTCAATCAGAATCAACTACATTCATGTAACAAGCCATTCTAAGCTTACAAATCATGGAATCGGTCAACCGTTCAATTAGAATACATAACAATCACATAACAAGCCATTATGAGCTTACAAATTGCTGAATCATTCAATCATTGGATGAGAATCAGCTACAATCACGTAACAAGCCATTCTAAACTTACAAATCATCAAAGCAGTCAACCGTTATAATATAATCAATAAGAAGCCATTCTGAGCTTACAAATCACCAAATCGGTCGACCGTTCGATGACAATCAATTACAATCATGTAACAAGCTATTCTTAGCTTACAAATCACCGAATCGGTCAACCATTCAATTAGAATAAATAACAATCACATAACAAGCCATTCTGAGATTCTAAATCACCCAATTGGTCAACCGTTCGATGAGAATCATCTACAATCATGTAATTTCCATTTTGAACTTAGAAATCATCGAATCGATCAACTGTTGAATGAGAATCAGGTACAATCATGTAACAATCCATTATGAGATTACAAATCACCAAATCGGTCAACCGTTTGATTAGAATCAATAACAATCATATAATAAGTCATTCTAAGCTTACAAATCATTAAATCATTCAACCATTGGATGAGAATCTACTACAATCATGCAATAAGCTATTCTAAACTTACTAATCACCGAAGCGGTCAACCATTCAATTATAATCAATTACAATCACACAACAAGCCATTCTAAGCTTACAAATCATTGAATCGGTCAACCATTTGATGAAAATCAATTACAATCACGTAACAAGCAATGTTGAGCTTAGAAATCATCGAATCTATCAACCGTTCGATGAGAATCAGTGATAATTACGTAACAAGCCATTCTAAGTTTTCAAATCACTGAATCGGTCAACTGTTTGATGAGAATAAACTACAATCACATAACAAGTCATTCTAAACTTATAATTCATTGAATCATTCAACCGTTCAATGAGAATCAGCTACAATCATGTAAAAATCCATTCTGAGCTTACAAATCACCGAATCGATCAATAGTTCAATTAGAATTAATAACAATCACATAACAAGCCATTCTGAGCTTACAAATTGCTGAATCATTCAACCGTTGGATGAGAATCAGCTACAATCACGTAAGAAGCCATTCCAAACTTACTAATAATTGAAGTGGTCAACCATTTAATTATAATCAAATACAATCACATAACAAGCAATTCTGAGCTTATAAATCATCAAATTAGTCAACCATTCGATGAGAATCAATTACAATTATGTAACAAGCCATTCTGAGCTTAAAACTCACTGAATTGGTCAACTATTTGATAAGAATCAACTACAATCACGTAACAAGCCATTCTGAGCTTACAAATCACCAAATCTGTTAACCATTTGATGACAATCAGCTACAATCATGGAACAAGTCATTCTAAGCTTACAAATCATTGAATCGTTGAACCATTCAATAAGAATAAGCTACAATCACGTAACAAGCCAATCTAAACTTACAAATCACCAAATCGGTCAACTGTTCAATGAGAATCAGCTACAATCATGTAACAAGCCTTTATGAGCTTACAAATCATCGAATGGGTCAACCGTTTGATTAGAATCAATAACAATCACATAATAAGCAATTTTGAGCTTACAAATCCCTGAATCATTCAACCATTGGATGAGAATCTGCTACAATCACAAATCAAGCCATTTTGAACTTCCAAATCCCCGAAGTGGTCAACCATTCATATATAATCAATTACAATAACATAACAAGCTATTCTGAGCTTACAAATCACTGAATCGGTCAACTATTTGATGACAATCAATTAGAATCATGTAAAAAGCTTAGAAATCACTGAATTAGTCAACTATTCAATAAGACTTAGCTACAATCACGTAAAAAGCCATTTTGAACTTACAAATCGTTGAATCTGTGAACCGTTCAATGAGAATCAGCTACAATCACGTAAAAAGTCATTCTGAGCTTACAAATCACTGAATCGGTCAACTGTTTGATTAAAATCAATAACAATCACATAACAAGCTATTCTAAGCTTACAAATGACCGAATCGGTCAAACATTCGATGAGAATAAGCTACAATTATGTAAAAAGACATTCTAAGCTTACAAATCACCGAAGTGGTCAACCGTTCAATGAGAATCAATTACAATCACATAACAAACCATTCTGAACTTACAGATCACCGAATAGGCAACCATTTGATGAGAATCAGCTACAATCATGTAACAAGTCAATCTGAGCTTACAAATCACTGAACCATTCAACCGTATAATGATAATCAGTTACAATCACGTAACAAGCCATTCTGAGCTTATAAATCACCGAATTGGTCAACCGTTTGATGACAATCATGTAACAAGCCATTCTGAGCTTACAAATCACCGAATCGGTCAACCATTCGATTAGAATGAATAACAATCACAGAACAAGCCATTCTAAGCTTACAAATCACTAAATCATTAACCATTTGATGAGAATCAGCAACAATCACGTAACAAGCCATTCTGAAGTTACAAATCATTGAATCCGTCAATAGTTCAATGTGAATCAGCTACAATCATGTAACAAGCCATTCTGAGCTTAGAAATCACCGAATTAGTAAACCATTTGATTAGAATCAATAACAATCATATAACAAGCCATTCTAAGCTTACAAATCACTGAATTGTTCGACCGCTTGATGAGAATAAGCTACAATAATGTAACAAGCCAATCTAAACTTACAAATTATCGAATCGGTCAACAGTTCAATGAGAATCAGCTACAATCATGTAACAAACCATTCTGAGCTTACAAATAACCGAATCGGTCAGCCATTCGATTAGAATCAATAACAATCACATAACAAGCCATTGTGACCTTACAAATCACCGAATCATTCAACCATTCGATTAGAATCAACTACAATCACGTAACAAGCCATTCTAAACTTACAAATCACCGAATCAGTCAACCGTTCAATCAGAATCAACTACATTCATGTAACAAGCCATTCTGAGCTTACAAATCACCGAATCGGTCAACCGTTCAATTAGAATACATAACAGTCACATAACAAGCCATTATGAGCTTACAAATTATCGAATCGTTCAACCATTGGATGAGAATCAGCTACAATCATGTAACAAGTCATTCTAAACTTACAAATCACCGAAGCGGTCAACTGTTATAATATAATTAATAAGAAGCCATTCTGAGCTTACAAATCACTGAATTAGTCGACCGTTCGATGATAATCAATTACAATTACGTAACAAGGTATTATGAGCTTACAAATCACCGAATCGGTCAACCATTCAATTAGAATAAATAACAATCACATAACAAGCCATTTTGAGATTATAAATCACCCAATCGGTCAACCGTTTGTTGAGAATCATCTACAATCATAGAATTGTCATTTTGAACTTAGAAATCATTGAATCGATCAACCATTGAATGAGAATCAGGCACAAGCATGTAACAATCTATTGTGAGCTTACAAATCACCGAATCAGTCAACCAATTGATTAGAATCAATAACAATCATATAATAAGCCATTCTAAGCTTACAAATCACCAAATCATTTAACTGTTGGATGAGAATCAACTACAATCATGTAATAAGTCATTCTGAACTTACTAATCACCGAAGCGGTCAACCATTCAATTATAATCAATTACAATCACACAACAAGCCATTCTGAGCTTACAAATCACTGAATCGGTCAACCATTCGATCAGAATCAATTACAATCATGTAACAAGCAATGTTTAGCTTAGAAATCATCGAATCTATCAACCGTTCAATGAGAATCAGCTACAATTACGTAACAAGCCATTCTAAACTTTCAAATCACCGAATCGGTCAACTGTTCGATGAGAATAAACTACAATCATGTAACAAGTCATTCTAAACTTACAATTCATTGAATCGGTCAACCGTTCAATGAGAATCAGCTACAATCATGTAAAAATCTATTCTGAGCTTACAAATCATTGAATTGATCAATAGTTCAATTAGAATTAATAACAATCACATAACAAGCCATTCTAAGCTTACAAATTTCTAAATCATTCAACCATTGGATGAGAATCAGTTACAATCACATAAGAAGCCATTTCAAACTTACTAATTATTGAAGTGGTCAACCGTTCAATTATAATCAATTACAATCACGTAACAAGCAATTATGAGCTTACAAATCATCAAATCAGTCAACCGTTTGATGAGAATCAATTACAATCATGTAGCAAGCCATTCTGAGCTTAAAACTCACCGAATCGGTCAACTGTTTGATAAGAATCAGCTACAATCATGTAACAAGTTATTCTGAGCTTACAAATCACCGAATCTGTTAATCATTTGATGACAATCAACTACAATCACGTAATAAGTCATTCTGAGCTTACAAATCACTGAATCATTCAACCATTTGACAAGAATAAGCTACAATCATGTAACAAGCCAATCTGAACTTACAAATCACCGAATTGGTCAACTGTTTAATGAGAATTAGCTACAATCATGTAACAAGCCTTTATGAGCTTACAAATCACTGAATCGGTCAACCGATCGATTAGAATCAATAACAATCACATAACAAGCAATTCTGAGCTTACAAATCCCTGAATCATTCAACCGTTGGATGAGAATCTGCTATAATCACAATTCAAGTCATTCTGAACTTCCAAATCCCCGAAGTGGTCAACCGTTGATATATAATCAATTACAATCACATAACAAGCCATTCTAAGCTTACAAATCACTGAATCAGTCAACCGTTTGATGAGAATCAATTAGAATCACGTAACAAGCTTAGAAATCATTGAATTGGTCAATTGTTTAATAAGAATCAACTACAATCATGTAAAAAGCCATTTTGAACTTACAAATCACCAAATCTGTGAACCGTTTAATGAGAATCAGCTACAATCATGTAAAAAGTTATTTTGAGCTTACAAATCACTGAATCGGTCAACTGTTTGATTGGAATCAATAACAATCACATAACAAGCCATTCTAAGCTTCCAAATGACCGAATTGGTCAAACATTCGATGAGAATAAGCTACAATTATGTAACAAGCCATTCTAAGCTTACAAATCACCGAAGCAGTCAACCGTTCGATGAGAATCAATTAAGACAACATAACAAGCAATTCTGAGCTTACAGATCACCGAATAGGTCAATCATCTAAAATCATGTAACAAGCCATTGTGAGCTTACAAATATCACTGAATCAGTCAATCATTTGATTAGAATCAATAACAATCACATAACAAGCCATTTTGAGCTTACAAATCACCAAATTGTTCAATCGTTCGATGAGAATAAGCTACAATCACGTAACAAGCCAATCTGAACTTACAAATCACTGAATCGGTCAACCATTCATTGAGAATCAGCTACAATCATGTAACAAATCATTCTGAGCTTAGAAATAACCAAATCGGTCAACCATTCGATTAGAATCAATAACAATCATATAACAAGCCATTCTGACCTTACAAATCACCCAATCATTCAATTGTTTGATTAGAATCAGCTATAATCACGTAACAAGCAATTCTGAACTTACAAATCACCGAATCGGTCAACCATTCAATCAGAATCAACTACATTCATGTAACAAGCCATTCTGAGCTTACAATCACTGAATCGGTCAACCGTTTAATTAGAATACATAACAATCACATAACAAGCCATTATGAGCTTACAATTTGCCGAATCGTTCAACCGTTGGATGAGAATCAGCTACAATCACATAACAAGCCATTTTAAAGTTACAAATCATCGAAGCGGTCACCCGTTATAATATAATCAATAAGAAGTCATTCTGAGCTTACAAATCACTGAATCTGTCGACCATTCGATGATAATCAATTACAATCATGTAACAAGCTATTCTGAGCTTACAAATCACCGAATTGGTCAACCATTCAATTAGAAAAAATAACAATCACATAACAAGCCATTCTGAGATTACAAATCACCCAATCGGTCAACCATTCAATGAGAATCATCTACAATCATGTAATTGCCATTTTGAACTTAGAAATCACCGAATCGATCAACCGTTGAATGAGAATCAGGTATGATTAACAATCCATTGTGAGCTTACAAATCACTGAATCGATTAATCGCTGGATGAGAATCAACTACAATCATGTAATAAGCCATTCTAAACTTACTAATCACCGAAGTGGTCAACCATTCAATTATAATCAATTACAATCACACAACAAGCCATTCTAAGCTTACAAATCACTGAATCGGTCAACCATTCAATGAGAATCAATTACAATCACGTAACAAGCGATGTTGAGCTTAGAAATCATCGAATCTATCAACCGTTCGATGAGGATCAGCTACAATTATGTAACAAGCCATTCTTAGCTTTCAAATCACTGAATCAGTCAACTGTTCGATGAGAATAAACTACAATCACGTAACAAGACATTCTGAACTTACAATTCACCGAATCGGTCAACCATTCAATGAGAATCAGCTACAATCATGTAAAAATCCATTCTGAGCTTACAAGTCACCGAATCGATCAACAGTTTAATTAGAATCAATAACAATCACATAACAAGCCATTCTGAGCTTACAAATTGCTGAATCATTCAACTCTTGGATGAGAATTAGCTACAATCAGGTAAGAAGCCATTCTGAACTTACTAATCATCGAAGCGGTCGATAGTTTAATTATAATCAATTACAATCACGTAACAAGCAATTCTGAGCTTACAAATCATCAAATCGGTCAACTGTTTGATGGGAATCAATTACAATCATGTAACAAGCCATTCTGAGTTTAAAACTCACCGAATCGGTCAACTGTTTGATAAGAATCAGCTACAATCACGTAACAAGCCATTTTGAGCTTACAAATCACTGAATCCATTAACCGTTTGATGACAATCAGCTACAATCATGCAACAAGCCATTCTAAGCTTACAAATCACCGAATCGTTCAACCATTTGATAAGAGTAAGCTATAATCACGTAACAAGCCATTCTAAAGTTACAAATCATTGAATCCGTCAATAGTTCAATGCGAATCAGCTAAAATCATGTAACAAGCCATTTTGAGCTTACAAATCACCGAATCAGTCAACTGTTTGATTAGAATCAATAATAATCACATAACAAGCCATTCTGAGCTTACAAATCATTGAATTGTTCAACCGTTCAATGAGAATAAGGTACGATCACGTAACAAGCCAATCTGAACATACAAATCACCAAATCGGTCAACCGTTTAATGAGAATCAGCTACAATCATGTAACAAACTATTCTGAGCTTACAAATAACCAAACCGTTCAACCATTCAATTAGAATTAATAACAATCACATAACAAGCCATTCTGAGCTTACAAATCATTGAATCGTTCAACCGTTCGATTAGAATCAGCTATAATCATGTAACAAGCCATTCTGAACTTACAAATCACCGAATCAGTCAACCGTTCAATCAAAATCAACTACATTCATCTAACAAGTCATTATGAGCTTACAAATTACTGAATCAGTCAACTGTTCAATTAGAATACATAACAGTCACATAACAAGCCATTGTGAGTTTACAAATTGCCGAATCGTTCAACTATTGGATGAGAACCAGCTACAATCACGTAACAAGCCATTCTAAACTTACAAATCACCGAAGCGGTCAACCATTATAATATAATCAATAAGAAGTCATTCTAAGCTTACAAATCACTAAATTGGTTGACCGTTCGATGACAATCAATTACAATCACGTAACAAGCTATTCTGAGCTTACAAATCACCGAATCGGTCAACCATTCAATTAGAATCAATAACAATCACATAACAAGCCATTCTGAGATTACAAATCACCCAATCGATCAACCGTTCGATAAGAATCATCTTCAATCACATAATTGCCATTTTGAACTTAGAAATCACCGAATCGATCAACCATTGAATGAGAATCAGGTATGATTAACAATCCATTATGAGCTTACAAATCACCGAATCGGTCAACCGTTTGATTAGAATCAATAACAATCATATAATAAGCCATCCTAAGCTTACAAATCACTGAATCATTCAACCGTTGGATGAGAATTAGCTACAATCATGTAATAAGCCATTCTAAACTTACTAATCACCGAAGCGGTCAACCATTCAATTATAATCAATTACAATCACACAACAAGCCATTCTAAGCTTACAAATCACTGAATCGGCCAACCATTCGATGAGAATCAATTACAATCATGTAACAATCGATGTTGAGCTTATAAATCATTGAATCTATCAACCGTTCGATGAGAATAAGCTACAATTATGTAACAAGCCATTCTAAGCTTACAAATCACCGAATCGGTCAACTGTTCGATGAGAATAAACTACAATCACGTAACAAGTCATTCTGAACTTACAATTCACTGAATCAGTCAACCGTTCAATGAGAATCAGCTACAATCATGTAAAAATCTATTCTAAGCTTACAAATCACCGAATCGATCAACAGTTTAATAAGAATCAATAACAATCACATAACAAGCCATCCTGAGCTTACAAATTGCTGAATCATTCAACTGTTGGATGAGAATCACCTACAATCACGTAAGAAGCCATTCTGAACTTACTAATCATCGAAGCGGTCAACCGTTCAATTATAATCAATTACAATCATGTAACAAGTAATTTTGAGCTAACAAATCATCAAATTGGTCAACCGTTCGATGAGAATCAATTACAATCATGTAATAAGCCATTCTGAGCTTAAAACTCACCGAATCGGTCAACTGTTTGATAAGAATCAGCTACAATCACGTAACAAGACATTCTCAGCTTACAAACCACCAAATCTGTTAACTGTTCGATGACAATCAGCTACAATCATGTAACAAGCCATTCTGAGCTTACAAATCACCGAATTGTTCAACCATTTGATAAGAATAAGCTACAATCACGTAACAAGCCAATCTGAACTTACAAATCACCGAATCGGTCAACTGTTTAATGAGAATCAGCTACAATCATGTAACAAGCTTTTATGAGCTTACAAATCATCGAATCAGTCAACCGTTAGATTAGAATCAATAACAATCACATAACAAGTAATTCTGAGCTTACAAATCACTGAATCATTCAACCGTTGGATGAGAATCTGCTACAATCACAAATCAAGTCATTCTAAACTTCCAAATCCCTGAAGTGGTCAACCATTCATATATAATCAATTACAATCACATAACAACCCATTCTGAGCTTACAAATCACTGAATCGGTCAACCGTTTGATGAGAATCAATTAGAATCATGTAACAAGCTTAGAAATCACTGAATTGGTCAACCGTTCAATAAGAATTAGCTACAATCATGTAAAAAGCCATTCTGAACTTACAAATCACCTCATCTGTGAACCGTTCAATGAGAATTAGCTACAATCACGTAAAAAGTCATTCTAAGCTTACAAATCACCGAATCGGTCAACTGTTTGATTAGAATCAATAACAATCACATAAATAGCCATTCTAAGCTTACAAATGACCGAATTGGTGAAACGTTCGATGAGAATAAGCTATAATTATTTAACAAGCCATTCTAAGTTTACAAATCACCGAGGTGGTGAACCATTCGATGAGAATCAATTACAATCACATAACAAGCCATTCTGAGCTTACAAATCACCGAATAGGTCAACCATTTGATGAGAATCAGCTACAATCATGTAACAAGCCATTCTGAGCTTACAAATCACTGAACCATTCAACCGTTTAATGACAATCAGTTACAATCATGTAACAAGCCATTTCGAGCTTACAAATCACCAAATTGGTCAACCGTTTGATGACAATCATGTAACAACCCATTCTAAGCTTACAAATCATCAAATCGGTCAACTGTTTGATTAGAGTGAATAACAATCACATAACAAGCCATTCTGAGCTTACAAATTACTAAATCGTTCAACTGTTCGATGAGAATCAGCTACAATCACGTAACAAGCCATTCTGAAGTTACAAATCATTGAATCCGTCAATAGTTCAATGCGAATCAGCTACAATCATGTAACAAGCCATTCTAAGCTTACAAATCACCGAATCAGTCAACCGTTTGATTAGAATGAATAACAATCACATAACAAGCCATTCTGAACTTATAAATCACTGAATTGTTCAACCGTTCGATGAGAATAAGCTACAATCACGTAACAAGCCAATCTGAACTTACAAATCACCGAATCGGTCAACCGTTCAATGAGAATCAGCTACAATAATGTAAAAAACCATTCTAAGCTTACAAATAACTGAATCGGTCAACCATTCGATTAGAATCAATAACAATCACATAACAAGCCATTCTGACCTTACAAATCACCAAATCGCTCAACCGTTCGATTAGAATAAGCTACAATCACGTAACAAGCCATTCTGAACTTACAAATCACTGAATCGGTCAACTGTTCAATCAGAATCAACTACATTCATGTAACAAGCCATTCTGAGCTTACAAATCACCGAATCGGTCAACCATTCAATTAGAATATATAACAATCACATAACAAGCTATTATGAGCTTACAAATTGCCGAATCATTCAATTGTTGGATGAGAATCAGCTACAATCACGTAACAAGCCATTCTAAACTTACAAATCACCGAAGCGGTCAACCATTATAATATAATCAATAAGAAGCCATTCTGAACTTACGAATCACCGAATCAGTCGACCATTCGATGACAATCAATTAATATCACGTAACAAGCTATTCTGACCTTACAAATCACCGAATCGGTCAACCATTCAATTAGAATAAATAACAATCACATAACAAGTCATTCTGAGATTACAAATCACCCAATCGGTCAACCGTTTGATGAGAATCATCTACAAACACGTAATTGCCATTTTGAACTTAGAAATCACCGAATCGATCAACCATTGAATGAGAATCAGGTACAATCATGTAACAATCCATTGTGAGCTTACAAATCACCGAATATGTCAATCGTTTGATTAGAATCAATAACAATCATATAATAAGCCCTTCTAATCTTACAAATCACCGAATCGTTCAACTATTGGATGAGAATCAGCTACAATCATGTAATAAGCCATTCTGAACTTACTAATCACCGAAGCAGTCAACCATTCAATTATAATCAATTACAATCACACAACAAGCCATTCTGAGCTTACAAATCACTAAATCGGTCAACCATTCGATGAGAATCAATTACAATCACGTAACAAGTGATGTTGAGCTTAGAAATCATCGAATCTATCAACCGTTCGATGAGAATCAGCTACAATTACGTAACAAGCCATTCTAAGCTTTCAAATCACCAAATCGGTCAACTGTTCGATGAGAATAAACTATAATCATGTAGCAAGTCATTCTAAACTTACAATTCACTGAATCGGTCAACTGTTCAATGAAAATCAGCTACAATCATGTAAAAATCCATTCTGAGCTTACAAGTTAAAGAATCGATCAACAGTTCAATTAGAATCAATAACAATCACAAAACAAGCCATTCTGAGCTTACAAATTGCTGAATCATTCAACCGTTGGATGAGAATCAGCTACAATCACGTAAGAAGCCATTCTGAACTTACTAATCATCGAAGCGGTCAACCGTTCAATTATAATCAACTACAATCACGTAACAAGCAATTCTGAGCTTACAAATCATCAAATCAGTTAACCGTTCGATGAGAATCAATTACAATCATGTAACAAGCCATTCTGAGCTTAAAACTCACCGAATTGGTCAACTGTTTGATAAGAATCAGCTACAATCACGTAACAAGCCATTCTGAGCTTACAAATCATCGAATCTGTTAACCGTTTGATGATAATCAGCTACAATTATGTAACAAGCCATTCTGAGCTTAAAAATCACCGAATCATTCAACCATTCAATAAGAATAAGCTACAATCACGTAACAAGCCAATCTGAACTTACAAATCACTGAATCGGTCAACTGTTCAATGAGAATCAACTACAATCATATAACAAGCCTTGATGAGCTTACAAATCACCGAATCGGTCAACCGTTCGATTAGAATCAATAACAATCACATAACAAGCAATTCTGAGCTTACAAATCCCTGAATCATTCAACCGTTGGATGAGAATCTGCTACAATCACAAATCAAGCCATTCTGAACTTCCAAATCCCTAAAGTGGTCAACCATTCATATATAATCAATTACAATCACATAACAAGCCATTCTGAACTTCCAAATCCCCGAAGTGGTCAACCATTCGATGAGAATCAACTACAATCGCATAATAAGTCATTTTGAGGTTCTTAATCAGTGTATCATTCAACTATTCCATAGGAATCAGCTAAAATAACATAATAAGCTAAGTTCCAGATCATTAAATTAGTCAATCGTTTGATGAGAATCATCTACAATCGCATAACAAGTCATTTTGAGTTTTTAGATCATCAAATCAGTCAACCATTCAATGAGAGTTAACTACAATTGCAAAACAAGCTATTATGAGGTTCTAGATAACCGAGTCCATCAATCATTCGATGAGAATCAGCTACAATCACACAAGTCACTCTGAGTTTCCAAATCACTGAAATGGTCAACTTTTTGATTTGAATCATCTAAAATTGCATAGCAAGCCTTTCTAAGTTTCCAAATCATTGAAATAGGCTACCATTTGATGAGAATCAACTACAATCGCTTAACAAGCGGCTCAAAGTTTCCATATCATTGAATCGGTCAACTACTTGACCAGAATCAGTTCTACAATTACATAACAAGCCATTGTGAGTTTCTAGATCGCCAAATCAGTCAACTGTTTAATGAGAATCAACTGTAATCACATAAAAAGTTGTTCAGAGGTTTAAAATTGCTGAATCAGTCAACTATTTTATAAGAATCAGATAAAATCTCATAACGAGCTATTCTGAGGTTCTAGATCGCTGAATTACTCAATCGTTCGATGAGAATAACCTACAATTGCATAAAGAGTAATTGAATTGATCAACTATTCAATGAGAATCAACTAAAACCCTATAACAAGCTATTCTCACATTCCAAATAGCTGAATCGCTCAATCGTTCGATTAGATTCAGCTTCAATTGCATAAAAAGTCATTCTAAATTTCCAAAATGTTAAATCAGTCAACCGTTAAAGAATCAACTAAAATCATATAACAAGCTATTATAAGGTTCCAGATCACCAAATCGGTCAAATATTTGATAAGAATCAACTACAATTGCATAAAAAGATTCTTGAATTTCTAGATCACCGAATCGGTCAACCATTTGATGAGAATTAAGTACAATCACATTACTAGTTATTCTATAGTTCCAAATCACCGAATCAGTCAATCGTAGATAAGAATTAGCTAGAATCGCATAATAATCCGTTTTGAATTTCTAGAGTGCCGAATTGTTTAACTCTTCCATTAGAATCAACTATAATCGTTTAACAAGAAGTTCTGAGTTTCCAAATTCAACATTCCAGATCGCTGAATTGATCAACCATTCAATGCAAATCCGCTACAATCACATAACATGCCATTTTGAGTTTCCCGATTGCCAAATTGGACAACAGTTCAATCAAAATAAGCTACAATTGCATAACAAGTCGTTCTAAGTTTCTAGATAGCCAAATTGGTCAACCGATCAATCAGAATCAACTACAATCACATAAAAAGTCATTTTGAGGTTCCAAAATGTTGAATCGATCAATAATTTGATAATAATTGGCAAGAATCACATAGCAAGGTATTTTGAGGATCCAGATTAGCGAATCAGTCAATCCTTCGATAAGAATCAACTACAATTGCATAATAAGTCATTCTGAGTTTCCAAATTGCCGACTGAGTCAACTATTTGATGAGAATCAACTACAATCACATAAAAAGTTATTTTGAGTTTACAAATCACCAAATCG
This sequence comes from Chamaecyparis obtusa, assembly GCA_027943335.1. Taxonomy (NCBI): domain Eukaryota; kingdom Viridiplantae; phylum Streptophyta; class Pinopsida; order Cupressales; family Cupressaceae; genus Chamaecyparis; species Chamaecyparis obtusa. The sequence continues at coordinate 376,030 of BSBK01002604.1, read as the reverse complement.
GTCAACCATTCGATGAGAATCAACTAAAATCACATAAAAACCTATTCAAAGGTTCTAGATCGCCAAAATGGTCAACCGCTCGATGAGAATCAACTAAACCATATAACAAGTCATTCTAAGTTTGTAGATCACCAAATCTGTCAACCATTTGATGAGAGTCAACTATAATTGCATAACAAGCTATTTCTAAGGTTTCAGATCACTGAATCGTTCAACTGTTTGATGAGAATTAGTTACAGTCGCATAACAAGCTATTTTAAGTTTCCAGATTGCTAAATCGGTCAACTACTCGATGAGAATCAACTAAAACCATATAACAAGCCATTTTAAGTTTTGAGATCACCAAATTAGTCAAATGTTCTATGAGAATCAACTAAAATCACATAACAAGTCATTCTAAGTTTCTAGATCGCCAAAACCATCAACTATTCAATGAGAATTAGCTAAAATCATATGACATGTCATTCTAAGTTTCCAGATCATCAAATCGATTAACCGTTCCATAATAGTCAACTACGGTTGTATAACAAGCCATTCTAAGTTTGTAGATCACCGAATTGGTCAACCATTTGGTAAGAGTTTTCTAGAATCATATAAAATCCTATTATGAGGATCCATATCACCGAATCGATCAACTGTTCAATGAGAATCAACTACAACTACATAACAAGTCATTGTGATTTTCAAGATCACCGAATCAATTAACCATTCAATGAGAATCAACAAAAATTCTATAAAAAGTCATTGTGAGTTTCTAGATCGCCAAATCGCTCAACTATTTGATTAGAATCAGCTACAATTGCATAACAAGTTGTGATCAGTTTTCATATCACCAAATTGGTCGACCATTTGATGAGAAATATCTACAATCATGTAACAAGTTTTTCTAAGTTTCCTAATCATGAAAACGGTCAACTGTTCGATGAGAATCAGCTACAATCACATCACAAATCATTCTGAGGTTCCAGATCACTGAATCAATCAACCATTTGATAAGAATTAGCTAAAATCATATAACAAGCTATTCCAAGGTTCCAAATTAGCCAATTGGTCAACTATTTGATGAGAGTCAACTATAATCACATAATAATTCATTCTAAGTTTCTAGATCACCGAATTGGTTAACTATTTGATTAGAGTCAGCTACAATAGAATAAAAAGTTATTCTGAGGTGTATATCATTGAATCGATCAACCGTTTGATAAAAAATAGCTAAAATCGTATAATAAGTCATTCTGAGTTTCCAGATCTCTGAATCGTTCAACTCTCCGTTTAGAATCCACTAAAATCGCATAATAAGATGTTCTAAGTTTACATATTGCCAAATTGGTCAACTATTTGATGAGAATCAACTACAATCGCATAACAAACCGTTCTTAGTTTCTATATTGCTGAATTGGTCAATAGTTTGATGAGAATCTACTACAAATGCATTATAATCTATTAAGAGGTTCCAGATCTTTGATTCAGGCGATAATTCGATGAGAATCCACAAAAATTGCATAACAAGTTGTTCTGAGCTTCCAGATTATTGAATTGATTAACCATTCAATGAGAATTAGCTATAAGTGTAGAACAAGTGCTTGAAGGAAGTTTTGCAGAGGTTGGCACGTGGAATGAATGAAGAGAAGTGATTGGATAGTCATAGGAAGAGGGGATTTGTCTGTCCCAGTCAAGATAGAAGGCTTTTGTCTATAAATTTGGTGAATGCTAGGGCCATGGGGCTTTAGGGTATGGTAGAAGGGAGAGTCTACAACACAAAGAATGCTTGAAAGAAGGCTGGAGGACCAAGTATAGGGTTCATCCATTGAAATTGCAGAAGTTGGTAAAACTATCACAGTGGGACAATGACATGGTAAGTTGGGTTGTGTTATTTGAGAGTTGAGTCTAAAGGTTCATATGAATATGTGGAACTGTGGACAGCGCCCTAGGAGTCTAAACAAGGCTTAGGCAGTATCTCTATGCATTGAGGAGTGAAGAGGACACCAAGGTTAAGGGTGTCCAATGACTATCTCATTAAAAACTAGAGAATTATTGTCTCAATAAACAATGAGCCTTAATGTTGCTGATTGACCAAGATTGGAGTAGGGGTTGTGTGTTTTAGGTGTTCTGCATAATAGTTGGATTTGGGAAAGACCATATATAAGGTATGGATCCATTCAAGAGTTGAGTGGACTAGTGATAGGTTGAAGAGTGTGTGTGTGGGATAGTCACAATCAAGTATATGAAAAGTGATTAGAGGAGTTTATCAGCGAGAGTGTGGACAGCATGTAGAGTCTAGTGGACTAGGAAATGGAGTACTTGACCTTTGATAGGTCCATTGTGTGGGTGAGGGCCTTCAAGCCATCCTATTGAAGAAGAATTCAAAGGTGTTGTTACAAAATGAAGGAAACATCTATCAATCTCCTACAAAGATTAAAGCCACAATATTACCTCTAAATCACACAAAAAGCACCAATGGAAATAATATGGTCATCATCATATTGATATCCAGTCATCCTAGTATGACATCATGACAAGAGAGAGCCATCCTTACCTCCAAACAAAATTCCCGAATCTAATTTACTAGCTTCCATTTTGGGAATTCCCCTTTTCCTAACATTCGAAATGCTATAGAATAAAAGAATGGTTAACAAGATGTTTTCCAAAGCTTTGGCCAATCTAAAATACTTCCATAGCTGATAATGAGGGAGATGTTTTTTATAAAGATTCAGGTGTAATGGCACACCAATTTTCCCCCAAAAACCAAAACTGATCCACCCCCAAAATCGCAGATATGCATGGAAAATTTTTGAAGCACAATAAGACATGTGTACCCTTTGATAGAATGCCTCAAAGATGTATCATATCTTTGTAAAGTAGTGACTAACACTTCAAAGTTCTAAAGCCCTCAATTACCACAAAAGTCCTCAATATCAACTCAATCAATTAATTCATTCCATGCTAGAGCTGAAATAGGAAAAGCACACATGAAAGATAGGAATATTGTCAATTCACATACATTACGGAACCACAACTCAAAAAACTTAACATAAAAACATACAAGCAAGAAGATGTGAGCGAGTTTGCATGGGCTTACATGATAGAAAGAATCATAGAATATTAGAAACAATGACAACTTACTAAAGCAACCAGAATTGCAAGATTTGATGCAATGCCCTCATTTACTCAACTTCCGTTAGCTTTTACAATCTAAATCCCACTGTTCTAAAATAAATTTAACAAATATTCAGTCCCAAAGAATCATCTATTGTAGGTGATCAATCAAATCCTTATTCCAATTGCAAAAAAGGAATGATTAGATATAATATGGTAAGACTGTGAGATAGCATCTGGTATCAATCAAATCCTTACTCTCATTTCAAAAGACATGTGATTTGGTATTAATACTTGTAGCATCTGGTCGATATTGTGATTCAAATTAATTTTATCGAATAAATTGGCTAACGTGACAGTAAAATTTTTCCAGTTGACAAATATGGATATCCAATTGATTGAATATATTCTAAAATCTTTATCTATTTGTAGGGTTCCATTTGGCAAATCATTTTATTTATATGTTCATAACAATCTGGTATTAAATATCACAATTGTGTAAATGAGGACTGATTATGTAAAATAGGGGACTTATGAAATTCTTCATGAAATCTCATACTTTCTTTAGCAGGTTTGTATGGCCCTTGGTAATTCTTTATGTATTTTTCTTATATGCATATTTTAACTGGTGCAGGGATCTGTGCACATTTCTATCGTTGTCCCTAATATTAAAGAAGGAAACCTGAATGGTCAGATTCTGGACACAATACAATGACTCTCACAATCTATTGCCAATCTCAAGGATAAGATTGCATCAGATATTTCCTTGTCTGCGAACAAACATAAACTTGCTAATGTTGTTGGTTTTATTTAATATAATTTATCACTTACATATTATACTATTGGGCCTAGATAAATACTGACATTGGCCTTGAGGGATCATGGTGGTAGTATGAAATCCAACTTCAAGATATTGGAATTTGGAGTAATATGACACTTTTCTCTGTGAAGGATAAAATTGTATTGGTAGTTATATTCTCTGTGATCCAAAGTGCATACTAATATAAGATATTAATAATAATAATAATTTCTTGAAAGTCTTTAACCAATTGTCTGTAATTTCTATTTTTTTGGTAAAATACTTGCCAAGTGAATATGTATTTTCTTATTTTCTCTTTCCAAGAAATTTTGTATATGTCTATTTTTCATTAGCAACAATCTTTATGTTTTAACTTATTCTTCATCCTGGCATGCCTTTTATTGTGGAATTACCAATCATTATTTTGATAGGACAAAGTTTGCTAAATGCCTATTATTGTGGCGTGCCCTCATGTGTTGGATTCTGGACATTTGAACTTGGATTTTTGCTAAGCCTGCCCACAAATTAGTTTATCTTTAAGTTTACTTGCATATCTCTCATCAAACATTTTTGTTAAAGGAGATGAATGACATTTCTTAAAAAATGTACAATGTGCTGTTGAAATTTGAGCAAATACACCCTTTTTCTACCTCCTCGGCCATTTAAACTAAACAATGCAAAATATTACTACTATTGCTCTATTATGAATCATATGATGCCAAATATTATAAATTTTGAAGGCCATATCTGTACCTTTGTGCTTTGGTTTTTATCTCAAGCAATTTTTCTTTGTAAGTATGGCCTATATCTGAAAATTTATTGTATGTTTTCAGGTGTATCATACATTTATGGTAAAAGAAGGTATTCAATACGACAAAATCATTTGAATTGTTCCATGATTTTGAAAGGAAAGGGTGAATTAGTTGCTTATGTGTATCTCTCAAAGGTTAGGTGAAGAATCAAGAACCAAAATTAATGACAAAGGGAAAAATTGCATTTAAGCTATTTATTTTGCACAAGAATCAAATCAGCTTCTGCTATTCTAGTGGCTTCTCATGTCAATGGATGCAAATTAATACAAAGGAGAAGGTAAAGTAGATATGATGTAAAGTCATGTAATTTTAAAATCTCTTAAGCATCGTCTTGTAGAAAGGGATAAATGTGACAAGTGCGAGAAATAAGGTATAAGGTTTCCAAGAAAAAAAGATTGTACACATACATGCTGGAAATAAAATGACACTGTGAAATAAACAATAGATTGTACAAGTGTGTATTAAAGAAATGCCAAAGGTGAAACAAGTGCATGGATGTTTGAAGGTAAGGGAAGTGTTGAAAATCTATACATGGCTGAGAGTGTGAGGGAAGCACTTGAATGTGTGAATGAAAACTTCCGAGCAAGCAGATTTCAAGCACCGAGATTGCATTAGAATAAAACCATGGCATGTCGTAGTGGAGAAAAGAAAAAAAGTTGCCCAAGTTCAAACCCTCGGTCTCTTGGTATTCATTAACTTTTAGCCCTTTTCCATATACTACTGACCCAATATCCCCTAAAAACACCTATGGCTACAACCAAACTGAAGACGGGTGCCTACTGCCCAGTCTGTGACAGTCATCTAAATCTCTATCAACCTTGCTCCAATTCTACTTACTCTTACTGCACACCTTCTAATAGCTCACTAAGGTTTCCTTCGCACCCACTGAATCAAATAACAACTCACCTTCAAATGGACAAAGCCCTAACCCAACTTTGTTTATACACTGTGACAGTCAGAGTCATCTCTTCCCTACACCAAACCACACCTCATCCCTTGCATGGTTCACTACAAATGTTTGAACATAAAATATATACTCTTCCCCCATCATACAACACAAATTGAGGATTTATTGCAAGTGAAGTTTAAGGAATCTACATTTGTGCAAGTTTACTGGATACCCTAAGCCACGGTTTGTAGTGTAGAACAAAATACAAATAACTTCCTTAATGTGGAGTGGAAAACATATGAAACATACACCAAACCAGAAGTATTTAATCCTTCCTCCAATCCAATACAGTTCGGTTCAAAATGTTAAACCTCTACCATGAATGAACACTTGGACTTAGACTGATATAACTGTCAAGACATGTAAAAAGTGCAGGAAACTTCTAATTTTATTAATCCAGACCTATTACAATGATTGTCTCTCTATTTGGATCATTTCCATACATATATAAACTGTTCTCAATTACGAGAACCGACTCCAACCTCTTCAACTACAGGGGATGCAGTGGAGGGTCAAGGAGTTGGAGAAAGTTAAAACATCCATAAAATCCTAGGGATTTTATGGATTATTTAGCAAACTTTGTCCTATCAAAATAATGATTGGTAATTCCACAATAAAAGGCATGCCAGGATGAGGAATAAGTTAAAACATAAAGATTGTTGCTAATGAAAAATAGACATATACAAAATTTCTTGGAAAGAGAAAACAAGAAAATACATATTCACTTGGCAAGTATTTTACCAAAAAAATAGAAATTACAGACAATTGGTTAAAGACTTTCAAGAAATTATTATTATTAATATCTTATATTAGTATGCACTTTGGATCACAGAGAATATAACTACCAATACAATTATAGTCAGATGATTGGGATGGGTTTCAGCTTCAGATGATTGGGATGGGTTTTGGCTTCGTATGAGTTAAGGTGCACATTCTAGATTTTGGGACTGTGGGCACGTTGCATCCCAAATTTGGCTAAGTCCCAAAATTCTCGGCCAAGTCAAACTGCAGTGACTCACGCGACTTCGAGTCATGGGTCATCGCAACTCAGATGATTGGGATGGGTTTCAGCTTCATACGGGTTAAACTATACCCGAACTAGGTGGGTCGGGGTACGAGCTCCATCGCGGGCACATTGCATCCCAAAATTTGGCTAAGTCCTAAAATTTATATAATTTCAAGGGCTGCCTGGGTGAGTCGTAGTGACCGGTGACTCGGAGTCGCACGAGTCACCGCGGTTTGACTCGGCTAAGAGTTTCAAGACTTAGCCAAATTTTGGGATGCAATGTGCCCGCGGTGGAGCTCACACCCTGACCCACCGAGTCTGGGCATAGTTTGACCCAGATAGAAGGACGGCGGGCTGCCCAGGTGAGTCGCGGTGACCCGTGACTCAGAGTCACGCAAGTCACTACTATTTGACTCGGTGAGAAAAGAGAGGTAGGAGCGAGCGCTTGTCAAAGGGAAGTTGCGGGGATTTATAAAAATATAACATTTAAGTATAATATAGATTTATTTAATTTATTATACTTTAAGTTATATTTGTATAAATACTTGGGGATGATTGGGATTGGTTTCGGCTTCGTACGAGTTAAGGTGCACATTCTAGATTTTGGGACCGCGGGGACGTTGCATCCCAAAATTAGGCTAAGTCCCAAAATTCTCAGCTGAGCGAAACCGCAGTGACTCGCGCGACTCTAAGTCGCTGTGACTCGGATGATTGGGATGGGTTTCAGTTTCGTACAAGTTAAGGTGCACAATCTAGATTTTGGGACCGTGGGCATGTTGCATCCCAAAATTTAGCTAAGTCCTAAAATTCTCAGCCGAGTCAAACCACAGTGACTCGCGCGACTCCTAGTCATGGGTCACCATGACTTAGATGATTGGGATGGGTTTCCACTTCGTACGAGTTAAGGTGCACATTCTAAATTTTGGGACCGTGGGCATGTTGCATCCTGAAATTTAGCTAAGTCCTGAAATTCTCAGATGAGTCAAACTGTGGTGACTCATGCGACTCTAAGTCATGGGTCTCCACGACTCGGATGATTGGGATCAGTTTTGGCTTTGTATGAGTTAAGGTGCACATTCTAGATTTTGGAACTGTGGGCACGTTGCATCTCAAAATTTGGCTAAGTCCTAAAATTCTTGGCTGAGTCAAACCACGGTGAATCACGTGACTCCAAGTCATGGGTCGCCATGACTCGGATGATTGGGATGGGTTTTGGCTTCGTACAAGTTAGGGTGCACATTCTAGATTTTGGGAGTTATCATGAATTTCAGGACTTAGCCAAATTTTGGGATGCAATGTGCCCACGGTGGAGCTCGCACCCCGAGCCGCCAAGTTCAGGCACAGTTTGACCCGGACAGAAGCCCAGGGGGTTGCCTAGGTGAGTCGTGGCGACCCGCGATGTGTAGTCCCGTGATTCACCACGGTTTGATTCGGCGAGAAACACGATGTCGTGGCAAGCGCTTGTCAGAGGGAAGTTGCCTCTGACATGTGCACCTTAACTTGTATGAAGCTAAAACCCATCCCAATCATTCGTCGTGGGCACGTTGCATCCTAAAATTTGGCTAAGTCCTAAAATTTTCAACTGAGTCAAACTGCGGTGACTCGTACGACTCCAAGTCCTGGGTCGTCGCGACTCAGATGATTGGGATGGGTTTGAGCTTCGTATGAATTAAGGTGCACATTATAGATTTTGGGACTCGTGGGCACGTTGCATCCTGCAATTTGGCTAAGTCCCAAAATTATCAGCTGAGTGAAACTGCGGTGACTCACGTCACTCTGAGTCATGGGTCATTGTGACTCAGATGATTGGGATGGGTTTCGGCTTCGTACGAGTTAAGGTGCACATTCTAGATTTTGGGACTGTGGGCACGTTGCATCCCAAAATTTGGCTAAGTCCCAAAATTCTCGGTCGAGTCAAACTGCGGTGACTCACGCGACTTCGAGTCACCGTGACTCCGATGATTGGGATGGGTTTCAGCTTCGTACGAGTTAAGGTGCACATTGTAGATTTTGGGACCGCAAGAACATTGCATCCTGAAATTTGGCTAAGTCCTAAAATTCTTGGCTGAGTCAAACCGCGGTGACTCACGTGACTCTGAGTCACCATGACTCAGATGATTGGGATGGGTTTCAGGTTCGTATGAGTTAAGGTGCACATTCTAGATTTTGGGACCGCGGGCAAGTTGCATCCCAAAATTTGGCTAAGTCCTGAAATTCTCAGTCGTGCGACTTCGAGTCATAAATCGTGCAACTCTGAGTCATAAGTAACTACGACTCAAATGATTGGGATGGGTTTTGGCTTTGTACGAGTTAAGGTGCACATTCTAGATTTTGGGACCGCGGGCACGTTGCATCCTAAACTTTGGCTAAGTCCCAAAAATTCTCGGCCGAGTCAAACTGCGTTGACTCGGGTGACTCTGAGTCGTGGGTCACTGCGACTCAAATGATTGGGATAGGTTTCAGCTTCGTACGAGTTAAGGTGCACATTCTAGATTTTGGGACCGCGAGCATGTTGCATCCCAAAAGTTGGCTAAGTCCCAAAATTCTCGGCCGAGTCAAATCGCAGTGACTCGCGTGACTCTGAGTCATGGGTCACCGCAACTTGGATGATTAGGATGGGTTTCAGCTTCGTATGAGTTAAGGTGCACATTCTAGATTTTGGGACTACGGGCACGTTGCATCCCAAAATTTGGCTAAGTACCAAAATTCTCAGCCGAGTCAAACTGCGGTTACTCACGTGACTCCGAGTCATGGGTCACCGTGACTCAGATGATTGGGATGGGTTTTAGCTTCGTACTGGTCAAACTCTACTTGGACTCGGTGGGTCAGGGTATGAGCTCCACCGTGGGCACATTACATCCCAAAATTTGGCTAAGTCCCAAAATTTGTATAATTTTAGGGGCTACCCGGGTGAGTCGCAGCGACCGGTGACTCAAAGTCGCACGAGTCACCTCGGTTTGACTCAGCTGAGAGTTTTGAGACTTAGCCAAATTTTAGAATGTAATGTGCCCGCGGTGGAGCTCGCACCCCGACCCGTTGAGTCCAGGCACAGTTTGACCCGCACAGAAGCGCGACGGGCTTCCTAGGTGAGTCACCGTGACCCGCAACTCAGAGTCGCACAAGTCACTGCTATTTGACTCGGTGAGAAACGCGAGGCAGGGGCAAGTTTTTGTCAAAGGGAAGTTGCGGAGATTTATACAAATATAACATTTAAGTATAATATATATTTATTTAATTTATTATACTTTAAGTTATATTTGTATAAATACTTGGGGATGATTGGAATGGGTTTCGGCTTCGTACGAGTTAAGGTGCACATTCTAGTTTTTGGGACCGCGGGCACGTTGCATCCCAAAATTTGGCTAAGTCCTGAAATTCTCGGCCAAGTCAAACCACGGTGACTTGCACGACTCCGAGTCATGGGTCGCCGCGACTCGGATGATTGGGATGGGTTTCGGCTTCGTACGTGTCAAACTATACCCAAACTTGGCGGGTCGGGGTACGAGCTCCACCGTGGGCATATTGCATCCCAAAATTTGGCTAAGTCCCAAAATTTGTATAATTTCGGGGGCTACCCAGGTGAGTTGCGGTGACCCGCAACTCAAAGTCGCACAAGTCACCATGGTTTGACTCGGCTGAGAGTTTCAGGACTTAGCCAAATTTTGGGATGCAATGTGCCCGCGACGGAGCTCGCACCCTGACCTGTCAAGTCCGGGCACAGTTTGACCCAGACAGAAGCGCGGTGGACTACCTAGGTGAGTCACGGTGACCCGTGACTTGGAGTCGTGTCAGTCACCATGGTTTGACTCGACGAGAAATGTGAGGTAGGGGCAAGTGCTTGTCAAAGAGAAGTTGTGGGGATTTATACAAATATAACATTTAATTATAATATATGTTTCTTTAATTTATTATACATTTAAGTACAAATATTTCAGGATGATTGGGATGGGTTTTGGCTTCTTATGAGTTAAGGTACACATTCTAGATTTTGGGAATTTTTATGAATTTCAAGACTTAGCCAAATTTTAGGATGCAATGTACCTGCAGCGGAGCTCACACCCTGACCTGCCGAGTCTGGGCACAGTTTGACCCGGACAGAAGCGCACGGGGCTACCAAGGTGAGTCACGGTGACTCATGACTTGGAGTCGCGTAAGCACTATAGTTTGACTCAGATGAGAATTTTAGGACTTAGCCAAATTTCAGGATGTAATGTGCCTGCAGTGAAGCTCGCACCCCGACCCGCTGAGTCCGGGCATAGTTTGACCCGGATAGAAGCACGAGGGGCTACCCAAGTGAGACGTGGTGACCCGTGACTCAGAGTCGCATGAGTTACCGTAGTTTGACTTGGTGAGAAACATAAGGCAAGGGCAAGCGCTTGTCAAAGAGAAGTTGCAATGTGCCCGTGGTGGAGCTCACACCCTCACCTGCCAAGTTTGGGCATAGTTTGACCCGGACAGAAGCCCTGGGGGCTGTCCGGGTGAGTCACGGTGACCTGCGAGTTAGAGTCGCGTGAGTCACCATGGTTTGATTCGGTGAGAAACTCGACGCTGGGGCGAGCGCTTTTCAGAGGGAAGATGCCTCTGACATGTGCACCTTAACTTGTATGAATCCGAAACCCATCCCAATCATCTGCCGTGGGCACGTTACATCCCAAAATTTGGCTAAGTCCTGCAATTCTCAACTGAGTCAAACTGCGGTGACTCGTGCGACTCTGAGTCATGGGTCATCGTGACTCAGATGATTGGGATGGGTTTCAGCTTTGTATGAGTTAAGGTGCACATTGTAGATTTTGGGACTCACGGGCACGTTGCATCTCACAATTTAGATAAGTCCCAAAATTCTTAGCCAAGTGAAACCGCGGTGACTCGCGTACTCTGAGTCATGGGTCACCTTGACTCGAATAATTAGGATGGGTTTCAGCTTCGTACGAGTTAAGGTGCACATTCTAGATTTTGGGACCGTGGGCACCTTGCATCCCAAAATTTGGCTAAGTCCCAAATTTCTCGGCCGAGTGAAACCGCGGTGACTCGTGCGACTCCGAGTCACCGCAACTCGGATGATTGGGATGGGTTTCAGCTTCGTATGAGTTAAGGTGCACATTATAGATTTTGGGACTGCGGGCACATTGCATCCCAAAATTTGGCTGTCCTAAAATTCTTAGTTGAGTCAAACTACGGTGACTCACGTGACTCTGAGTCGTGGGTCACCACGACTTGGATGATTCAGATGGGTTTCGGCTTCGTACGAGTTAAGGTGCACATTCTAGATTTTGGGACTGTGGGCACGTTAAATCCCAAAATTTGGCTAAGTCCTAAAATTCTCAACTGAGTCAAACCGTGGTGACTCGCGTAACTCTGAGTCGTGGGTCACCGCGACTTGGATGATTGGGATGGGTTTCGGCTTCGTACGAGTTAAGGTGCACATTTTAGATTTTAGGACCGCGGGCACATTGCATCTCAAAATTTGGCTAAGTCCTGAAATTCTCAGTCGAGTCAAACCGCGATGACTCTTGCGACTTCAAATTGTGGGTCGCCATGACTTGAATGATTAGGATGGGTTTCAGCTTTGTACGAGTTAAGGTGCTCATTCTAGATTTTGGGACTGCGGGCACGTTGCATTCCAAAATTTGGCTAAGTCCCAAAATTCTCAGCCAAGTCAAACCGTAGTGACTTGCGCAACTCCGAGTCATGGGTCACCGCGACTCGAATGATTGGGATGGGTTTCAGCTTCGTACGGGTCCAACTATACCTAGACTCAGCGGGTTGGGGTACGAGCTCCACCGCGAGCACATTGCATCCAAAAATTTGGCTAAGTCCCAAAATTTTTATAATTTCAGGGGCTGCCTGGGTGAGTCATGGCGACCGGTGACTTGGAGTCGCACGAGTCATCGCGGTTTGAATCAGCAGAGAGTTTCGGGACTTAGCCAAATTTTTGGATGCAATGTGCTCATGGTGACCCATGACTCGGAGTCGCGTGAGTCACCACGGTTTGACTCAGCGAGAAACGTGAGGCAGGGGCGAGCGCTTGTCAAAGGGAAGTTTCTAGGATTTATACAAATATAATATTTAAGTATAATATACATTTATTTAATTTATTATACATTAAGTTATATTTTTATAAATACTTCAGGATGATTGGGATGGGTTTCGGCTTCGTACGAGTTAAGGTGCACATTCTAGATTTTGGGAGTTTTTGAAAATTTCGAGACTTAGCCAAATTTTAGGATGCAACGTGCCCATAGTAGATTTTGCACCCCGACCCACTGAGTCCAGGCATAGTTTGACCTGGATAGAAGCGCGGGGGGATGCTAGGGCGAGTTGCAATGACCCACGACTTGGAGTCACGTGAGTCACCATGATTTGACTCAGCCGAGAATTTTTGGACTTAGCCAAATTTTAGGATGAAACGTCCCTATGGCAAAGCTCGCACCCTGACCCGCTAAGTCCAAGCACAGTTTGACCTGGACAGAAGCGTGGGGGCTACCCGAGAGAATCGCGGTGACCCCCGACTCGGAGTCACGTGAGTCACCACGGTTTCACTCGGGGAGAAACGCGAGGCAGGGGCGAGTGCTTGTCAAAGGGAAGTTGCCAGGATTTATACAAATATAACATTTAAGTATAATATACATTTATTTAATTTATTTTACTTTAAGTTATATTTGTATAAATACTTCAGGATGATTGGGATGGGTTTCATCTTCGTATGAGTTAAGGTGCACATTCTAGATTTTGAGAGTTTTTTTGAATTTTGAGACATAGCCAAATTTCAAGATGCAACGTACCCATGGCGGAGCTCGCATTCCAACCCACCGAGTCCGGGCACAGTTTCACCAAGAAAGAAGCGAGGGGCGCTACCAGGGTGAGTCGCGGTGACCCACGACTCAGAGTCACGCAAGTCACCACAGTTTCACTCGGTTGAGAATTTTAGGACTTAGCCAAATTTTAAGATGCAACGTGCCCGTAGTGGAGCTCGCACCCCGACCCGCCAAGTTCGGACATAGTTTGACCTAGATAGAAGCGCAGGGGGCTACCTGGGTGAGTCCCGGTGACCCAAGACTCGGAGTCACCTGAGTCACCACAGTTTGACTCAACGAGAAATGTGAGGCATGGTTTGACCCAGATAGAAGCGCGGGGGGCTGCCCGGGTGAGTCGCGGTGACCCATGGCTCAGAGTCACACGAGTCACCGCGGATTGACTTAGTGAGAAATAAGAGGCAGAGGGGAGCGCTTGTCAAAGGGAAGTTGCCAAGATTTATACAAATATAACATTTAAGTATAATATACATTTATTTAATTTATTATATTGTAAGTTATATTTGTATAAATACTTCAGGATGATTGGGATGGGATTCAGCTTCGTACGAGTTAAGGTGCATATTCTAGATTTTGGAAGTTTTCAAAAATTTTAGGACTTAGCCAAATTTTAGGATGCAACGTGCCCGCGGTAGATTTCGCATCCTGACCCACTGAGTCCGGGCACAATTTGACCTGGATAGAAGCGTGGGGGGCTACCAAGGCGAGTCACGGTGACCCGCGACTTGGAGTCCCGTGAGTCACCATGATTTTACTCGGCCGAAAATTTTGGGACTTAGCCAAATTTTTGGATGCAACGTCCCCACGACGGAGCTTGCACCCTGACCCACCGAGTCTGGGCATAGTTTGACCCGAACAGAAGCGCGGGGGGCTGCCCAGGCGAGTTGCGGTGACCCATGACTCAGAGTCACGCGAGTCACCACGGTTTGACTCAGGGAGAAACGGGAGGCAGGGGCAAGCGCTTGTCAAAGGGAAGTTGCCAGGATTTATACAAATATAACATTTAAGTATAATATATATTTATTTAATTTATTATACTTTAAGTTATATTTGTATAAATACTTCAGGATTATTGCGATGGGTTTCAGCTTTGTACGAGTTAAGGTGCACATTCTAGATTTTGAGATTTTTACAAATTTTTAGACTTAGCCAAATTTCAGGATGTAATGTACCCACGGTGGAGCTCGCACCCTGACCTGCCCAGTTCGGGCACAGTTTAACCCAGACAGAAGTGAGGGGGCTGCCAGGGCAAGTCGTGGTGACCCACGACTCAGAGTCACACGAGTCACCGTAGTTTGACTCGGGCAAGAATTTCAAGGCTTAGGCAAATTTCAAGATGCAACGTGCCCGTAGTAGAGCTCGCACCCTGACCCACTGAGCTCAGGCACAATTTGACCTAGACAAAAGTGTGGGGGGCTGCCTAGGCGAGTCCCGGTGACCTGCGACTCAGAGTTACATGAGTCACTGCGGTTTGACTCAGCGAGAAATGCGAGGCACAGTTTGACCTAGATAGAAGCGCGAGGGGCTACTCGGGTGAGTCACGGTGACCCGCAACTCAGAGTTGTGCGAGTCACCGCGGTTTGACTCAGCGAGAAATGCGAGAAAGGGGCGAGCGCTTGTCAAAGGGAAGTTGTTGGGATTTATACAAATATAACATTGAAGTATAATATATATTTATTTAATTTATTATACTTTAAGTTATATTTGTATAAATACTTCAGGATGATTGGGATGGGTTTCAGATTCGTACGAGTTAAGGTGAACAATCTAGATATTGGGAGTGTTTGAGAATTTTAGGACTTAGCCAAATTTTGGGATGCAACATCCTCACGGTGGAGCTTGCAACCGGACCTGCCGAGTCCAGGCACTATTGGACCTGGACAGAAGCGCGGGAGGCTGCTAGGGTGAGTTGCGGCGACCCGCGACTTAGAGTCACCCGAGTCACCACTGTTTGACTCGGCTGAGAATTTTGGGACTTAGCCAAATTTTGAGATGCAACATCACCGTGGTAGAGCTCTCACCCTGACCCGCCGAGTCTGGGTAGAGTTTGACCCAGACAGAAGCGTGGGGGGCTGCCCGGGAGAGTCATGGTGACCTGCGACTTAGAGTCACGCAAGTCACCCTACTTTGCCTCGGCAAGAAACGCGAGGCAGGGGCGAGCGCTTGTCAAAGGGAAGTTGCCAGGATTTATACAAATATAACATTTAAGTATAATATACATTTATTTAATTTATTATACTTTAAGTTATATTTGTATAAATACTTCAGGATGATTGGGATGGGTTTCGGCTTCGTACAAGTTAAGGTGCACATTCTAAATTTTGGGAGTGTTTGAAAATTTTGGGACTTAGCCAAATTTCAGGATGCAACTTGCCCGCGATGGAGCTCACACCCCGACCCACCTAGTCCAGGCATAGTTTGACCCGGACAGAAGCGCGGGGGGCTTCCAGGGCGAGTCGCAGTGACCCATGACTCAGAGTCGCTCAAGTCACTATGGTTTGACTCGGCCTAGGTAGCCCCCCACGCTTCTGTCTGGGTCAAACTGTGCACCGACTCGGTGGGTCAGGGTGTGAGCTTTGTCGCGGGCACATTGCATCCCAAAATTTGTCTAAGTTCCAAAATTCTCAAAAACTCCTAAAATCTAGCATGTGCACCTTAACTCGTACGAAGCTGAAACCCATCCCAATCATCCTGAAGTATTTATACAAATATAACTTAAAGCATAATAAATTAAATAAATGTATATTATAATTAAATGTTATATTTGTATAAATACCAGCAACTTCCCTTTGACAAGTGCTCACCCTGGCCTCGTATTTCTCACTGAGACAAATCGCAGTGACTCGCACGACTCCAATTCACAGGTCACCGTGACTTACCTGGGCAGCCCCCTGTGCTTTTGTCTGAGTCAAACTGTGCCCAGACTCGATGAGTCAAGGTTCGAGCTCCATCGCGGGCACGTTGCATCCTGAAATTTGGCTAAGTCCCGAAATTCTCAAAAACTCCCAAAATCTTGAATGTACACTTTAACTCGTACGAAGCTGAAACCCATCCCAATCATCCTGAAGTATTTATAAAAATATAACTTAAAGAATAATAAATTAAATAAAGGTATATTATACTTAAATGTTATATTTGTATGAATCCCGACAACTTCCATCTGACAAGCGCTCACACCGGCCTCGCGTTTCTCATCAAATAAAACTACGGTGTCTCCCGCAACTCCCTATTGCATGTCACTGAGACTTGCCCGGGCAGCCCCCCGCGGTTCTATAAAGGTCAAACTATGCCCGGACAAGCCGGGTCGGGGTGCGAGCTCCACCACGGGCACGTTGCATCTTGAAATTTGGCTAAGTCTCAAAATTTTTGGTCGAGTCAAACAGCGGTGACTCATGTAACTCTGAGTTGCGTGTCACCGTGACTAACCCAGGTAGCCCCCCACACTTCTGTCTGAGTCAAACTATGCTTGGACTCGACAGGCCGGGGTGCGAGCTCCACCGCAGGCACGTTGCATCCCAAAATTCGGCTAAGTCCAAAAATTCTCGAAAACTCCCAAAATCTAGAATGTGCACCTTAACTCGTATGAAGCTGAAACCCATCCCAATCATCCTGAAGTATTTATACAAATATAACTTAAAGTATAATAAATTAAATAAAAGTATATTATAATTAAATATTATATTTGTATAAATCTCGGCAACTTTTCTTTGACAAGCGCTCCCCCTGGCATCACGTTTCTCACCGAGACAAACCACGGTAACTCACGTGACTCTGAGTCATGGGTCACCGCGATTCACCCGGGGAGCCCCCTGCGCTTCTGTCTGAGTCAAGCAGTGACCGGACTCGGCGGGTCGGGGTGTGAGCTCCATCGCGGGCACGTTGCATCCCGAAATTTAAATTTGGCTAAGTCCCAAAATTCTTAAAAACTCTCAAAATCTAGAATGTGCACTTTAACTCATACGAAGCCGAAACCCATCCCAATCATCTAGAAGTATTTATACAAATATAACTTAAAGTATAATAAATTAAATAAACGTATATTATACTTAAATATTATATTTATATAAATCCCAGCAACTTCCATCTGACAAGCCCTTGCCCCAGCCTCGCATTTCTCATCAAATGAAACTACCATGTCTCACGTGACTCCCTTTCACGTGTCACCGGGACTCACCCAGGCAACCCCCCATGCTTCTATCTAGGTCAAACTATGTCCAGACAAGTCAGGTCGGGGTGCGAGCTCCACCGCGGGCACGTTGCATCCTGAAATTTGGCTAAGTCTCAAAATTTTTGGCTGAGTCAAACCATGGTGACTCATGTGACTCCGAGTCACGTGTCACTGTGACTCACTTGAGTAGCCCCCTACGCTTTTGTTCGAGTCAAACTATGCCTAGACTCGGTGGGTCGGGGTGCAAGCTCCACCGCAGGCACGTTGCATCCCAAAATTTGGCTAAGTCTTGAAATTCTCAAAAACTCCCAAAATCTAGAATGTGCACCTTAACTCGTACGAAGCCAAAACCCATCCCAATCATCCCGAAGTATTTATACAAATATAACTTAAACTATAATAAATTAAATAAACATATATTATACTTAAATGTTATATTTGTATAAATCCCGGCAACTTCCCTCTAACAAGCACTCACCTCGGCGTCGCATTTCTCATCAAATCAAACTGCGGTGACTCACATCACTTCGAGTCATGGGTCGTCGTGACTCACCCGGGCAGCCCCCCATGCTTCTATCTAGGTCAAACTGTGCCGGCACTCGGTGGGTCGGGGTGTGAGCTCCACCACTGGCACATTGCATCTTAAAATTTGGCTAAGTCTTGAAATTTTCAACCGAGTCAAACCGCGGTGAATCACGCGACTCGCCATGGCAGCCTCCGGTGCTTATGTCAGAGTCAAACTATGCCTGGACTCGGTGGGTTAGGGTGCAAGCTCCACTGCGCGCACGTTGCATCCCAAAATTTGGCTAAGTCCCAAAATTCTTGAAAACTCCCAAAATCTAGAATGTGCACCTTAACTCGTACGAAGCTGAAACCCATCCCAATCATCCCGAAGTATTTATACAAATATAACTCTAAGTATAATAAATTAAATAAACATATATTATACTTAAGTGTTATATTTGTATAAATCCTGGTAACTTCCCTTTGACAAGCACTCGCCACAGCGTCGAGATTCTCCTCAAGTCAAACCGCGCGGACTCGCACGACTCTGAATCGCGAGTTGTCACGACTCGCTTGGGCAGCCCCCCACACTTCTTTTCGGGTCAAACTACGCCCGAACTCAGTGGGTCGGGGTGCGAGCTCCACCGCGGGCACGTTGCATCCTAAAATTTGGCTGTCCCAAAATTCATGACCGAGTCAAACCGCGGTGACTCGCGCGACTCCGAGTCGTAGGTCACCGCGACTCACCTGGGCAGCCCCTTGTGCTTCTGTCGGAGTCACACTATGCCCGGACCCAGTAGGTCAGGGTGCGAGCTCCACCGCGGGTATGTTGCATTCTGAAATTTGGCTAAGTCCCGAAATTCTTAAAAACTCTCAAAATCTAGAATGTGCACCTTAACTCATACAAAGCCGAAACCCATCCCATTCATCCTGAAGTATTTATACAAATATAACTTAAAGTATAATAAATTAAATAAACATATATTATATTTAAATGTTATATTTATATAAATCCCTTTGACAAGCGCTCGCCCCTACCTCGCATTTCTCTCCAAGTCAAACCATGGTGACTCGCGTGACTTCGAGTCGCAGGTCACCGTGACTCACCTGGGCAGCCCCCCGCACTTCTATCTAGGTCAAACTGTGCCTAGACTCGACGGGTCGGGGTGCGAGCTCCACCGCGGGCACGTTGCATCCAAAAATTTGGCTAAGTCATGAAATTCTTGGCCGAGTCAAACCACGGTGACTCGCGTGACTCTGAGTCACGGGTCGCCGCAACTCGCCCTAGCAGTCCCCCACGCTTCTGTCTGGGTCAAACTTTGTCTCGACTCAGCGGGTTGGGGTGCGACCTCCGTCGCGGGCACGTTGCATCCCAAAATTTAGCTAAATATAAAAATTCTCAAAAACTCCCAAAATCTAGCATGTGCACCTTAACTCGTACGAAGCTGAAACCCATCCCAATCATCCCGAAGTATTTATACAAATATAACTTAAAGTATAATAAATTAAATCAATGTATATTATACTTAAATGTTATATTTGTATTAATCCTGATAACTTCCCTCTGACAAGCACTCGCCCCGCCGTCACGTTTCTCATCGAATCAAACTGCGGTGACTCGTGCGACTCTGAGTCGCAGGTCACCACAACTCACCCGGGCAACCCTCGGTGCTTCTATCCGAGTCAAACTGTGCCTAGACTCAACGGGTCAGGGTGCGAGCTCCACTGCGGGCACATTACATCTCAAAATTTGGCTAAGTCTCTAAATTCTCAACCAAGTCAAAGCGCGGGGATTCACGCGACTCTGAGTCACAGGTCCCCGCGACTCGCCCTGGCATTCCCCTGCGCTTCTGTCTGGGTTAAATTGTGCCCGGACTTGATAGGTCGGGGTGCGAGCTCCACCGCGGGAATGTTGCATCCCGAAATTTGGCTAAGTCCCAAAATTCTCGGCCGAGTCAAACTACGGTGACTCACGTGACTCTGAGTCACGGGTCACCACGACTCGCCCGAGTAGCCCCCTGCGCTTATGTCTGGGTCAAACTGTGCCCGGACTTGGTGGGTTGGGGTACAAGCTCTGTCGCGAGCACATTGCATCCTAAAATTTGGCTAAGTCCCGTAACTCTTGGCTGAGTCAAACCGTGATGACTCGCATGACTTCGAGTCTTGGGTCGCAGCGACTCGCCTAGGCAGCCCCCTACACTTATGTCTGGGTTAAACTATGCCCAGACTCGGTGGGTGGGGGTGTGAGCACTACCACGAGCACATTGTATCCTGAAATTTGGCTAAGTCCTGAAATTCGTGAAAACTCCCAAAATCTAGAATGTGCACCTTAACTCGTATGAAGTGGAAACTCATCCCAATCATCCTGAAGTATTTATACAAATATAACTTAAAGTATAATAAATTAAATAAATGTATATTATACTTAAATGTTATATTTGTATAAATCCCGGTAACTTCACTTTGACAAGCACTCGCCCCTGCCTCGGCGGGTCGGGGTATGAGCTCCACCGCGGGCACGTTACATCTTGAAATTTGGCTAAGTTCCAAAATTCTTGGCCGAGTCAAACAGCGGTGACTCGCGCGACTCTGAGTCGCGGGTTGCTGCGACTCACCCTGCAGCCCCCCGCGCTTCTGTATGCATCAAACTATGCCCAAACTCGGTAGGTCAGGGTGCGAGCTCCGTCACGAGCACGTTGCATCCCAAAATTTGGCAAAGTCCCAAAATTCTTGAAAACTCCCAAAATCTAGCATGTGCACCTTAACTCGTACGAAGCCGAAACCCATCCCAATCATCCCGAAGTATTTATAGAAATATAACTTAAAGTATAATAAATTAAATAAATATATATTATACTTAAATGTTAAAATTGTATAAATCCCAGCAACTTCCCTCTGACTAGCGCTCGCCCCGGGGTCGCATTTCTCGCCGAATCAAACTGCGGTGACTCGCACGAGTTTGAGTCACGACTCGCCCAGGCAACCCCCTGCGCTTCTCTCCGGGTCAAACTGTGCCCAGACTCGGCGGGTCGGGGTGAGAGCTCCACCACGGGCACGTTGCATCCCAAAATTTGGCTAACTCCCAAAATTCTCAGCCAAGTCAAACTGTGGTAACTCACGTGACTCTGAGTCACGGGTCACCCCGACTCGCCTTGGCAGCACTCCGCGCTTCTATCCGGGTCAAACTGTGCCCAGAATCGATGGGTCAGGATTTATACAAATATAATATTTAATTATAATATATGTTTATTTAATTTATTATACTTTAAGTTATATTTGTATAAATACTTCAGAATGATTGAAATGGGTTTCGGCTTCGTACGAGTTAAAGTGCACATTCTAGATTTTAAGAGTTTTCAAGAATTTCAAGACTTAGCCAAATTTTGGGATGCTACGTGCCCGCGACGGAGCTGACACCACGACCCACTGAGTCCATGCATAGTTTGACGAGGACAGAAGTGCGGGAGGCTTCCCAGGCTAGTCAAGGTGACCCACGACGTGGAGTCGCGCGAGTCACCGCGGTTTGACTCGGCGAGAAACGCGAGGCCAGTGCGAGCGCTTGTCAAAGGGAAGTTGTCAGGATTTATACAAATATAACATTTAATTATAATATATGTTTAATTATAACATTTAATTATAATTTATTATACTTTAAGTTATATTTTTGTAAATACTTCAGGGTGATTGGGATGGGTTTTAGTTTCATACGAGTTAAGGTGCACATTCTAGATTTTGGGAGTTTTCAAGAATTTCAGGACTTAGCCAAATTTCAGGATGTAACGTGCTTGCGGTGGAGCTCGCACCTTGACCCACCGAGTCTGGGCATAGTTTGACCCAGAGAGAAGCACAGGGGGCTGGCTGGGCGAGTCACGATGACCCGCGACTCAGAGTCACGGGAGTCACCGCGGTTTGACTCGGTGAGAAACGCGAGGCCAGGGCGGGCGCTTGTCAAAGGGAAGTTGCCGAGATTTATACAAATATAATATTTAATTATAATATACGTTTATTTAATTTATTATACTTTAAGTTATATTTGTATAAATACTTCGAGATGATTGGGATGGGTTTCGGCTTCATACGAGTTAAGGTGCGCATTCTAGATTTTGGGAGTTTTCAAAAATTTTGGGACTTAGCCAAATTTCAGGATGCAACATGCCCACGGTGGAGCTCGCACCCCGACCCACCGAGTCTGGGCATGGTTTGACCCAGACAGAAGTGCAGGGGGCTACTCGGGTGAGTCGTGGCAACCCGCGACTTGGAGTAGCGCGAGTCACCGCGGTTTGACTTGATCGAGAATTTCGGGACTTAGCCAAATTTTGGTATGCAACGTGCCCGCGGTGGAGCTTGCACCCCAACCCACCGAGTCTGAACACAGTTTGACCCGGACGGAAGTGTGGGGGGCTGCCCAGGCAAGTCACGGTGACCCGCGACTTAGAGTCCCGCGAGTCACTGCGGTTTGATTTGGCGAGAAATGCGACGCCGGGGGGAGCGCTTGTCAGAGGGAAGTTGCGGGGATTTATACAAATATTACATTTAAGTATAATAAATTAAATAAATATACATTTATTTAATTTATTATAATTAAGTTATATTTGTATAAATACTTCAAGATGATTGGGATGGGTTTCAGCTTCGTACGAGTTAAGGTGCACATACTAGATTTTGGAAGTTTTCTAGAATTTCGAGACAGCTAAATTTTAGGATGCAACATGCCCGTGACGGAGCTCGCACCCCCACCCGCTGAGTTCGAGCATAATTTGAGCCAGATAGAAGCACGGGGGGCTGCCAGGGCGAGTCACGATGACCTGCAACTCAGAGTCACGCGAGTCATCGCGGTTTGACTCGGCCAAGAATTTCGAGACTTAGCTAAATTTCAGGATGCAACGTGACCGCGGTGGAGCTCGCACCCTGACCCGCTGACTCCAAGCACAGTTTGACCCAAACAGAAGTGCAGGGGGCTGCCCGGGTGAGTTGCGGTGACCTGCGACTCAGAGTCACGTAAGTCCCCATGGTTTGGCTCGGTGAGAAACGCGAGGTAGGGGCGAGCGCTTGTCAAAGGGAAGTCACCAGGATTTAAACAAATATAACATTTAAGTATAATATATGTTTATTTAATTTATTATACTTTAAGTTATATTTGTATAAATACTTCAGGATGATTGGGATGGGTTTAAGCTTCGTATGAGTTAATGTGCACATTCTAGATTTTGAGAGTTTTCACAAATTTTGGGACTTAGTCAAATTTTAGGATGCAACGTGCCCGCGGTGGAGCTCGCACCTCGACTTGCCGAGTCTGGGCACAGTTTGACCTGGACAGAAGCGCCGGGGGCTACTCAGGCGAGTCGCGGTGACCCATGACTCGGAGTAGCGCGAGTCACCGCGGTTTGACTCGACCAAGAATTTTGGGACTTAGCCAAATTTCAGGATGGAACGTGCCCACAGTGGAGCTCGCACCCCAACCCACCGAGTCTGAGAATAGTTTGAGGCAGACAGAAGCGCGAGGGGCTACCCAGGGAAGTCGCAGCCACCCACGACTGGGAGTCCCGCGAGTCACCGCTGTTTGATTCAACGAGAAACGCGACGCCGGGGTGAGCGCTTGTTAGAGGAAAGTTGCGGGGATTTATACAAATATAACATTTAAGTATAATATACATTTATTTAATTTATTATACTTTAAGTTATATTTGTATAAATACTTCGAGATGATTGGGATGAGTTTCGGCTTCGTACGAGTTAAGGTGCACATACTAGATTTTGGGAGTTTTTCAGAATTTCAGGACTTAGCCAAATTTTGGGATGCAACATGCTCGCGACGGAGCTTGCACCCCCACCCGCTGAGTCCGGGCACAGTTTGAGCCGGACAGAAACGCTGGGGGCTGCCAGGGCGAGTCACGGTGACCCACGACTTAGAGTCGTGCAAGTCACCACGGTTTGACTCGACCGAGAATTTTAGAACTTAGCCAAATTTTAGGATGCAACATACCCGAAGTAAACATAACATTTAAGTATAATATACGTTTATTTAATTTATTATACTTTAATTTATATTTGTATAAATACTTCAGGATGATTGGGATGGGTTTTAGCTTTGTACGAGTTAATGTGCACATTCTAGATTTTGAGAGTTTTCGCGAATTTTGGGACTTAGCCAAATTTCAGAATGCAACATGCCCGAGGTGGAGCTTGCACCCTGACCCGCCGAGTCTGGGCACAGTTTGACCCGGACAGAAGCACGGGGGGCTACTCGGGCGAGTCACGGTGACCTGCGACTCGGAGTAGCGTGTGTCACCGCAATTTGACTCGACCAAGAATTTTGGGACTTAGCCAAATTTCAGGATGGAACGTGCCCGCGGTGGAGCTCGCACCCCAACCCGCCGAGTCTGAGCACAGTTTGACCTAGACAGAAGCGCAGGGGGCTACCCAGGCAAGTCGCGGCCACCCGCGACTGGGAGTCCTGCGAGTCACTGCAGTTTGATTCGGCGAGAAACGCGACGCCGAGGCGAGCGCTTGTCAGAGGGATGGGTTTCGGCTTCGTACAAGTTAAGGTGCACATACTAGATTTTGGGAGTTTTCTAGAATTTTGGGACTTAGCCAAATTTTGGGATGCAACATGCTTGCGACGAAGCTCTCACCCTGACCCGCTGAGTCCGGGCATAGTTCGACCCAGACAGAAGTGCGGAAGGCTGCCAAGGCGAGTCGCGGTGACCCACGACTCAGAGTCGCGCGAGTCACCACGGTTTGACTTCACTGAGAATTTCAGGACATAGCCAAATTTCAAGATGCAACTTGCCCACGGTGGAGCTCGCACCCCGACATGCTGAGTCCGGGCATAGTTTGACCCAGACAGAAGTGCGGGGGGCTGCCCAAGTGAGTCACGATGACTCACGACTCGAAGTCACATGAGTCTCCGTGGTTTGGCTCAGCGAGAAACGCGAGGCAGGGGTGAGCACTCGTCAAAGGGAAGTCACTGGGATTTCAACAAATATAACATTTAAGTATAATATACGTTTATTTAATTTATTATACTTTAAGTTATATTTGTATAAATATTTCAGGATGATTGGGATGGGTTTCAGCTTCGTACGAGTTAATGTGCACATTCTAGATTTTGAAAGATTTTGTGAATTTCGGGACTTAGCGAAATTTCAGGATACAACGTGCCCGCGGCGGAGCTCACACCCCGACCTGCCGAGTCTGGGCATAGTTTGACCTGGATAAAAGCGCGGGGGACTACTCGGGCCAGTCACGGCAACCCGCGACTCAGAGTAGCGCGAGTCACCGCGGTTTGACTCGACCGATAATTTTGGGACTTAGCCAAATTTCAGGATGGAATGTGCCCGCGGTGGAGCTCACACACCAACCCACCGAGTCGAAGCATAGTTTGACCTAGATAGAAGCGTGGGGGGCTGCCCAAGCAAGTCGTGGCCACCCACACTTGGGAGTCTCGCAAGTCACCGTGGTTTGATTCAGGGAGAAATGCAATGCCGGAGTGAGCGCTTGTCAGAGGGAAGTTGTGAGAATTTATACAAATATAACATTTAAGTATAATATATATTTATTTAATTTATTATATTTTAAGTTATATCTATATAAATACTTCAAGATGATTGGGATGGGTTTCAGCTTCGTATGAGTTAAGGTGCACATACTAGATTTTGGGAGTTTTCTAAAATTTTGGGACTTAGCCAAATTTTGGGATGCAACATGCCCGCGACGGAGCTCGCACCCCCACCCGCCGAGTCCGGGCATAGTTTGAGCCAAACAAAAGCGCAGGGGACTGCTAGGGCAAGTCACGGCAACCTGCGACTCAGAGTTGCTCAAGTCACCACGGTTTGACTCGGCCGAGAATTTCGGGACTTAGCCAAATTTCGGGATGCAACGTGCTCATGGTTGAGCTCACACCCCAACCTGATGAGTTCGGGCACAGTTTGACCCAAACAGAAGTGCGGGGAGCTGCTCGGGCGAGTCGCAGTGACCCGCGACTCAGAGTCGCGTGAGTCCCCGTGGTTTGTCTCGGCGAGAAATGCGAGGCAGGGGCGAGCGCTCGTCAAAGGGAAGTCACCGCGATTTAAATAAATATAACATTTAAGTATAATATATGTTTATTTAATTTATTATACTTTAAGTTATATTTGTATAAATACTTCAGGATGATTGGGATAGGTTTCAGCTTCGTACGAGTTAATGTGCACATTCTAAATTTTGGGAGTTTTCACAAGTTTCGGGACTTAGCCAAATTTTGGGATGCAACGTGCCTGCGGCGGAGCTCACACCCCGACCCGCCGAGTCTGGGCATAGTTTGACCCGGACAGAAGTGCGGGGGGCTAGTCAGGCGAGTCGCGGTGACCCGCAACTCAGAGTAGCGTGAGTCACCGCGGTTTGTCTCGACCAAGAATTTTGGGACTTAGCCAAATTTTAGGATGGAACGTGCCCGCGGTGAAGCTCGCACACCAACCCGCCGAGTCCGAGCATAGTTTGACCGAGATAGAAGTGCGGGGGGCTGCCCAGGCAAGTCGCGGCCACCCGCGACTAGGAGTCCCGTGAGTCACCGCGATTTGATTCGGAGAGAAACGCTATGCCGGGGTGAGCGCTTGTCAGAGGGAAGTTGCGGGGATTTATACAAATATAACATTTAAGTATAATATACATTCATTTAATTTATTATACTTTAAGTTATATATGTATAAATACTTCGAGATGATTGGGATGGGTTTCAACTTCGTACGAGTTAAGGTGCACATACTAGATTTTGGGAGTTTTCTAAAATTTTGAGACTTAACGAAATTTTAGGATGCAACGTGCCCGCGACAGAGCTCGCACCTTGACCCACTAAGTCCGGGCATAGTTTGACCCAAACAGAAGCGCGGGGGGCTGCTAGAGTGAGTCACGACGACCCTCAACTCAGAGTCACGTGAGTCACTGTGGTTTGACTCGGCTGAGAATTTTGGTACTTAGCCAAATTTTGGGATGCAACGTGCCCGCGATGGAGCTCGCACCCTGACCCGCTGAGTCCGGGCACAGTTTGAGCTAGACAAAAGTGCGGGGGGCTGTCTAGGTGAGTCGTGGTGACCCACGACATGAAGTCGCGTGAGTCCCCGTGGTTTGGCTCGGTGAGATACGCAAGGCAGGGGCGAGCGCTGGTCAAAGGGAAGTCACCGAGATTTAAACAAATATAACATTTAAGTATAATATACATTTATTTAATTTATTATACTTTAAGTTATATTTGTATAAATACTTCAGGATGATTGGGATGGGTTTCAGCTTCGTACGAGTTAAGGTGCACATTCTAGATTTTAGGAGTTTTTGTGAATTTCAGCACTTAGCCAAATTTTTGGATGCAATGTGCCCGCGGTGGAGCTCACAGCCTGACCCATCGAGTCTGGGCACAGTTTGACCCAGATAGAAGAGCAGGGGGCTACCCAGGTGAGTCGCGGTAACTCGTGACTCAGAGTCACGCGAGTCACCGTGGTTTGACTCGACTGAGAGTTTCGGGACTTAGCCAAATTTTGGGATGCAACATGGCCACAGTGGAGCTCGCACCCTGACCCATCGTGTCTAGGCACAGTTTGATCCAGACAAAAGCACGGGGGGCTGCTCGGGCGAGTCGCGGGGACCCGTGACTCATAGTCACATGAGTCCGCGCAGTTTGACTCGATGAGACACGTGACGCCGGGGTGAGCGCTTGGCAAGGGAAGTTGTCAGGATTTATACAAATATAACATTTACGTATAATATACATTTATCTAATTTATTATAATTTAATTTATATTTGTATAAATACTTCAGGATGATTGGGATGGCTTTCGGCTTCGTACGAGTTAAGGTGCACATTCTAGATTTTGGGAGTTTTCAAGAATTTTGGGACTTAGCCAAATTTCAGGATGCAACGTACCCGCAGTGGAGCTCGCACCCCGACCCGCCGAGTCTGGGCAAAATTTGACCCGGACAGAAGCGCAGTGGTCTGTTCGGGCGAGTCGAGGTGACTCATAACTCAAAGTCACGTGAGTCACCGTGGTTTGACTCAGCCAAGAATTTTGGGACTTAGCCAAATTTTGGGATGCAACGTGCCCGCGGTGGAGCTCGCACCCCAACTTGCAGAGTCCGAGCACAATTTGACCCAGACAAAAGGGTGGGGGCCTACCCGGGTGAGCCTCGGTGACCCGTGACTCAGAGTCACATGAGTCACCACGGTTTGACTTGACGAGAAACGCGATGTCGGAGCAAGCACTTTTCAGAGTGAACTTTTCAAGATTTATAAAAATATATCATTTAAGTATCATATACATTTATTTAATTTATTATATTTTAAGTTATATTTGTATAAACCCTAACTTGCCGAGTCTGGGCATAGTTTGACCCAGACAAAAGCGTGGGGGCTACTCGGGTGAGTCACGGTGATCCGCGACTCAGAGTCATGCGAGTCACCACGGCTTGACTCAGCGAGAAACGCGATGCAGGGGTGAGCACTTGTCAAAGGGAAGTTGTCAGGATTTATACAAATATAACATTTAAGTATAATATACGTTGATTTAATTTATTATTCTTTAAGTTATATTTGTATAAATACTTCCGGATGATTGGGATGGGTTTCGGCTTCCTACGAGTTAAGGTGCACATTCTAGATTTTGGGAGTTTTCGAGAATTTTGGGACTGAGCCAAACTTTGGGATGCAATGTGCCCGCGGCAGAGCTCGCACCCCGACCCGTCGAGTCTGGGCATAGTTTGACCCAGACAAGCATGGGGCGCTGCTTGGGCGAGTCATGGCAACCCACAATTCGGAGTCACGCAAGTCCGTGTGATTTGACTCGGTGAGAAACGCAAGGTAGGGGCGAGCACTTGTCAAAGGGAAGTTGCCAGGATTTATACAAATATAACATTTAAGTATAATATATGTTTATTTAATTTATTATACTTTAAGTTATATTTGTCTAAATACTTCGGGATGATTGGGATGGCTTTCGGCTTCCTCAAGTTAAGGTGCACATGCTAGATTTTGGGAGTTTTCAAAAATTTTGGGACTTAGCCACATTTTGAGATAAAATATGCTTGCGACAGAGCTCGCACCCTGACCTGCCGAGTTCGGGTACAGTTTGACTCAGACAGAAGCGCAGGGGGCTTCCAGGGTGAGTCGCGACGACCCGTGACACAGAGTCATGGGAGTCACTACGGTTTAACCAACTGAGTCCGGGCACAGTTTGACCCAGAAAAAAGTGTGGGGGGCTGTCGAAGCGAGTCACAGCGACTTGTGACTCGGAGTCACGCAAGTCACCGCGGCTTGACTTGGCCAAGAATTTTGGGACTTAGCCAAATTTTAGGATGCAACGTGCCCGTGGTGGACCTCGCACCCCGACCCATCGAGTCTGGGCATATTTTGACCCGAACAGAAGGGCGGGGGCTGCCCGGGCGAGTCCTGGCGACCCGCGACTTAGAGTCGCCTGAGTCACCGCAGTTTGATTCGGCGAGGAACGCGACACCGGGGTGAGCGCTTGTAAGAGGGAAGTTGTCAGGATTTATACAAATATAACATTTAAGTATAAAATATGTTTATTTAATTTATTATACTTTAAGTTATATTTGTATAAATACTTTCTGATGATTGGGATGGGTTTCGGCTTCGTACGAGTTAAGCTGCACATGCTAGATTTTGGGAGTTTTTGAGAATTTTGGGACTTAGCCAAATTTTAGGATGCAACGTGCCCATGGCGGAGCTCGCACCCTGACCCACCGAGTCCAGGCACAGTTTGACCCAGACAGAAGCATGGGCGGCTACCAGGGCGAGTCATGGTGACCCGTGACTCAGAGTCGCACGAGTCACCGCATTTTGACTCGGTCAAAAATTTTGAGACTTAGCCAAATTTTAGGATGCGACGTGCCTGAGGTGGAGCTCGCACCCTGACCCACCAAGTCTTGGCACAGTTTGACCCAGACAGAAGAGTGGGGGGCTGCCCGGGCGAGTCGCGGTGACCCGTGACTCGGAGCCGCGCGAGTCACCATGGTTTGAATCGGTGAGAAACGCGAGGCAAGGGCAAGCACTTGTCAAAGAGAAGTTGCCAGGATTTATACAAATATAAAATTAAAGTATAATATATGTTTATTTAATTTATTATACTTTAAGCTATATTTGTATAAATACTTCAGGATGATTGGGATGGGTTTCAGCTTCGTACGAGTTAAGGTGCACATTTTAGATTTTGGGAGTTCTCAAGAATTTTGAGACTTAGCCAAATTTCAGGATGTAACGTGCCCGCAGTGGAGCTCGCACCCCAACCAACCGAGTCTAGGCACAATTTGACCCAGACAGAAGTGCGGAGGGCTGCGCAGGCGAGACGCGGTGACCCACGACTCAGAGTCGCTCGAGTCACCACAGTTTGACTCGATGAGAAATACGAGGTAGGGGCAAGCGCTTGTCAAATAGAAGTTGCCAAGATTTATACAAATATAACATTTAAGTATAATATACATTTATTTAATTTATTATACTTTAAGTTATATTTGTATAAATACTTCAGGATGATTGGGATGGGTTTCAGCTTCGTACGAGTTAAGGTGCACATTCTAGATTTCAAAAGTTTTTGAGAATTTCGGGACTTAGCCAAATTTTGGGATGCAACGTTCCCGCGGCGGAGCTCACACCCCGACCCGCCAAGTCTGGGCATAGTTTGACCCAGACAAAAGCACGGGGGACTGCCCAGGCGAGTCGCGGTGACCCGTGACTCAGAGTCACGCGAGTCATCATGATTTGACTCGGCGAGAAACATGAGGTAGGGGTGAGCGCTCATCAAACGGAAGTTGCAGGGATTTATACAAATATAACATTTAAGAATAATATACATTTATTTAATTTATTATACTTTAAGTTATATTTGTATAAATACTTCACCATGATTGGGATGGGTTTCAGATTCGTACGAGTTAAGGTGCACATTCTAGATTTTGGGAGTTTTCAAGAATTTCAGGACTTAGCCAAATTTTGGGATGCAACATGCCCGCAGTGGAGCTCGCACCTTGACCCGCCAAGTCCGGGCAGAGTTTGACCTGGATAGAAGCGTGGGGGGCTACCCGAGCGAGTCGTGGTGACCCATGAATCGAAGTCATGCGAGTCACCACGGTTTGACTCAGGGAGAAACGCGAGGCAAGGGTGAGCGCTTGTCAAAGGGAAGTTGTCAGGATTTAAACAAATATAATATTTAAGTATAATATACATTTATTTAATTTATTATACTTTAAGTTATATTTGTATAAATACTTCAGGATGATTGGGATGGGTTTCGGCTTCGTACGAGTTAAAATGCACATTCTAAATTTTGAGAGTTTTTGAGAATTTTAAGACTTAGCCAAACTTCAAGATGCAACGTGCTTGCGGCAGAGCTCACACCCTGACCCGTCGAATCTGAGCATAGTTTGACCGAGATAGAAGCGCAAGGGGCTGTCCGGGCGAGTCGCGGTGACCCACGACTCAGAGTCGCACAAGTCACCGCGGTTTGACTCGACGAGAAATGCGAGGCAAGGGCGAGTGCTTGTCAAAGGGAAGTTGCCGTGATTTATACAAATATAACATTTAAGTATAATATATGTTTATTTAATTTATTATACTTTACGTTATATTTGTATAAATGCTTCGGGATGATTAGGATGGATTTTGGCTTCATACGAGTTAAGGTGCATATTCTAGATTTTGGAAGTTTTTGAGAATTTCAGGAGTTAGCCAAATTTCAGGATGCAACGTGCCCGCGACGGAGCTCGAGCCCTGACCCGCTGAGTCCAGGCACAGTTTGACCGCGGTTTTACTAGGCTGAGAATTTTGGGACTTATCCAAATTTCAGGATGCAACGTGCCCGCAGTGGAGCTCGGACCCCGACCCACAGAGTCTGGGTATAGTTTGACCCGAACAGAAGCGCGGGGGGCTGTCCGGGAGAGTCGCGGTGACCTGCAACTCAGAGTAGCGCGGTCACCGCGGTTTTACTAGGCTGAAAATTTTGGGACTTAGCCAAATTTCAGGATGCAACGTGCCCGCGGTGGAGCTCACACCCTGACCCACCGAGTCTGAGTACAGTTTGACCAAGAAAGAAGCACGGGGGCCTACCTGGGTGAGTCGTAGTGACTCACAACTCTGAGTCGTGTGAGTCACCGCGGTTTGACTCGGCCGAGAATTTTAGGACTTAGCTAAATTTTGAGATACAACATGCCTACGATGGATCTCAAACCCTGACTTGACGAGTCTGGGCACAGTTTGACCCAGAAAGAAGCGCAAGGGCCTGCACGGGCGAGTCACGGTGACCCACGACTCGGAGTCGAGTGAGTCACCGCAGTTTGATTCGGCAAGAAACGCGAGGCAAGCGGTTGTCAAAAGGAAGTTGTCAGGATTTATACAAATATAACATTTAAGTATAATATACGTTTATTTAATTTATTATACTTTATGTTATATTTGTATACATACTTCGAGATGATTGGGATGGGTTTCAGTTTCATACGAGTTAAGGTGCACATGCTAGATTTTGGGAGTTTTTGAGAATTTTTAGACTTAGTTCAATTTCAGGATGCAACGTGCCTGTGGTGGAGCTCGCAACCCGACCCACCGAGTCTAGGCACAGTTTGACCCAGATAGAAGTGTGGGGGTTGCCAGGGCGAGTCGCGATAACCCGTGACTTGAAGTCGCGTGAGTCACCGTGGTTTGACTCGATGAGAAACGCGAGGCAGGGGCTAGCGCTTGTCAAAGGGAAGTTGCCATGATTTATACAAATATAACATTTAAGTATAATATACATTTATTTAATTTATTATACTCTAAGTTATATTTATAAAAATACTTCAGGATGATTGGGATGGGTTTCGGCTTTGTACGAGTTAAGGTGCACATTCTAGATTTTGGAAGTTTTTGAGAATTTAAGGACTTAGCCAAATTTCAGGATGCAACATGCTCGCGGCGGAGCTCACACCCCGACCCGCCTAACTCGGGCACAGTTTGACCCAGACAGAAGCGCGGGGGGCTACCTGGGTGAGTCACGGTGACCCGCAACTCGGAGTCGCCCGAGTCTGTGCGGTTTGACCCGGTGAGAAATGCAACGCTGGGGTGAGCGCTTGTCAAAGGGAAGTTGCCGGGATTTATACAAAAATAACATTTAAGTATAATATACATTTATTTAATTTATTATACTTTAAGTTATATCTATATAAATACTTTAGGATGATTGGGATGGGTTTCGGCTTCGTATGAGTTAAGGTGCACATTCTAGATTTTGGGAATTTTTAAAAATTTTAGGACGTAGCCAAATTTCAGGATGCAATGTGCTCGCAGCGGAGCTCGCACCCCGACCCCCCTAGTCCAGGCATAGTTTGACCCAGACAGAAGCGCGAGGGGCTGCCCAGACAAGTCGCGGTGACCCGCGACTCAGAGTCATGCGAGTCACAGCGGTTTGACTCGGCTGAGTATTTCGAGACTTAGCCAAATTTTGGGATGCAACGTGCCCACGGTGGAGCTCGCACCCCGACCCGCCGAGTCTGGGCATAGTTTGTCCCAGACAAAAGCGCGGGGGGCTCCTCAGGCGAGTTGCGGTGACCCGCGACTTAGAGTCGCACGACTCATCGTGTTTTGATTCCGCGAGAAATGCGATGCTGGGGTGAGCGGTTGTCAGAGGGAAGTTGTCAGGATTTATACAAATATAACATTTAAGTATAATATACGTTTATTTAATTTATTATACTTTAAGTTATATTTGTATAAATTTCGAGATGCAACGTGCCCGCAACGGAGCTCGTACCCTGACCCGCTGAGTCTGGGCATAGTTTGACCCAGACAGAAGCACGGGGGGCTACCAGGGCGAGTCATGGCGACCCGCGACTCAGAGTCACGTGAGTCACCGCGGTTTAACTTGGCCAAGAATTTTGAGACTTAGCCAAATTTCGGGATGCAACGTGCCCGTGGTGGAGCTCCCACCCAGACCCACCGAGTTCGGGCATAGTTTGACCTGGACAGAAGCGTGGGGGGCTGTCGAGGGGAGACGCGGCAACCCATGACTCAGAGTCGTGCAGGTCACCATGGTTTGACTCGATGAGAAACGCGAGGCAGGGGTGAGCACTTGTCAAAGGGAAGTTGCCGAGATTTATACAAATATAACATTTAAGTATAATATACGTTTATTTAATTTATTATACTTTAAGTTATATTTGTATAAATACTTTAGGATGATTGGGATGGGTTTCGGCTTCGTACGAGTTAAGGTGCACATTCTAGATTTTGGGAGTTTTCGAGAATTTTGGGACTTAGCCAAATTTTAGGATGCAACGTGCCCGCGACGGAGCTCGCACCCCGACCCGCCGAGTTTGAGCACGATTCGACCCGAACAGAAGTGCGAGGGACTGCCTAGGTGAGTCGCAGTGACCCGCGACTCGGAGTTGCGCGAGTCACCACGATTTGACTTGGCGAGAAACATGAGGCAAGGGCGAGCACTCATCAAAGGGAAGTTGCGGGGATTGGGATAAATACTTCCGGATGATTGGGATGGGTTTCGACTTCGTACGAGTTAAGGTGCACATTCTAGATTTTGGGAGTTTTCGAGAATTTTAGGACTTAGCCAAATTTTAAGATGCAACATGCCCGCGGTGGAGCTCGCACCCTGACCCGCCGAGTCCGGGCACAGTTTGACCTAGACATATGCGCGGGAGCCTGCCCGAGCGAGTCACGGTGACCCATGAATCGGAGTCGTGCGAGTCACCGCGGTTTGACTCGGCGAGAAACGCGAGGCAGGGGCGAGCGCTTGTCAAAGGGAAGTTGTTAGGATTTAAACAAATATAATATTTAAGTATAATATACGCTTATTTAATTTATTATACTTTAAGTTATATTTGTATAAATACTTCAGGATGATTGGGATCTATTTCAGCTTCGTACGAGTTAAGGTGCACATTCTAGATTTTGGAAATTTTTGAGAATTTTGGGACTTAGCCAAACTTCAGGATGCAACGTGCTCACGGCAGAGCTTGCACCTTGACCCGTCGAGTCTGAGCACAGTTTGACCCGGACGGAAGCGCGGGGGGCTCCCTGGGCGAGTCACGGTGACCCGCGACTCGGAGTCATGCAAGTCCGCGCGGTTTGACTCGGTGAGCGCTTGTCAAAGGGAAGTTGCTGGGATTTATACAAATATAACATTTAAGTATAATATATGTTTATTTCATTTATTATACTTTAAGTTATATTTGTATAAATAATTCAGGATGCAATGTGCTCGCGGCGGAGCTCGCACCCTGACCCGTCGTGTCCGAGCACAGTTTGACCCGGACAGAAGTGCGAGGGGCTACCCGGGAGAGTCGCGGCGACCCGCGACTAGGATTCGTACAAGTCTGCGTAGTTTGACTCGGCGAGCGCTTGTCAAAGGGAAGTTGCTGGGATTTATACAAATATAACATTTAAGTATAATATACATTTATTTCATTTATTATACTTTAAGTTATATTTGTAAAAATAATTCAAGATGATTGGGATGGATTTCGACTTCGTACGAGTTAAGGTGCACATGCTAGATTCTGGGAGTTTTCAAGAATTTTGGGACTTAGCCAAATTTTGGGATGCAACGTGCCTGCGGTAGAGCTCGCAAAATGACCCGTCGAGTCTAGGCATAGTTTGACCTGAACAGAAGCGCGGGGGGCTACCCGGGCAAGTCACGGTGACTCGCGACTCAGAGTCATGTGAGTCACCGTGGTTTGACTCGATCGAGAATTTCGAGACTTAGCCAAATTTCGGGATGCAACGTGCCCGCAGCGGAGCTCGCACCCTGACCCGCCGAGTCTGGGCATAGTTTGACCCGTACAGAAGCGCGGGGGGCTGCCCGGGCTAGTCAATTTAGACATATCAAGGTGGTAGAGAAGTAGGGAGAGGATGAGACAAGGTGTAGCCATCATTTTGACTCATCATGTTGGTGAACAGTGACCCTTGTGTCTTTTTTAATTTTATGCTCTTAGAGTTTATCTTATTACGATATCAAAGAGTGAATTTTGTTGACATTTTTATGAACCCAATATAATCTCCATTACTAAATTTCCATTATACTTGCATACCTATTTTAGATAAATTTATATAAAAAAATCACGAGATATCTTTCTCAAGGCTTCTATTAGACTAATATATCACAAATTCTATATAAAAAAGATATCACTCAATGTCTTTATCCTTATATATATAAAGGTTAAGTATATACTAATATTAATTGCTTTTGTCAATATATAAAATATATAGTAGAGCATTATAACTCACAAACATACTAAAAGGAATATTACTTAAATATATGTAAATATAATATGTAATGCATTTAGCAATAGTACTTTTATCGAATTATATATGAATCTTATTACATACATATATATACATTATATAAGTAGCATTAGATGCATTTAATTAACAGTTATTAAATATTTTATTGCACTTAAACATTATATACAAACTATTTTATTTTATTTACATTGTTTACTTTTATTATTATTTACTTAAGAGCCATATTTTATCTTTCATATTTCAGTCGTAGATTAATTTTCTTAGTTGCCAATTCGGATTAGGGGACGGATTCGGGTTCACGAATCTGGTTCGTAGATTCGTGAAATTTTTTTTTCCCATTTTGGATTCATGAGGATTCGTGAGTGTGTATATATATATACATATATATATATATATACATATATATATATATATATACATATATATACATATATACACATATACATATATATATATATATATATATATATATATATATATATATATATATATATATATATGTATATGTGTATATATATGTGTATATATATATATATATATGTATTATATGTGTATATATATATATGTATATATATATATATATATACACACATATACATATATATATATATGTATATATATATGTATATATATATATATGTATATATATATATATGTATATATATATATATGTATATATATATATATGTATATATATATATATGTATATATATATATATATATATATATATATATATATATATATCAAAAATATATATAATAATAAAACTAAATCATTTCATACTATGGATCTATGATGCTTGATCATTAAAACTTCAAATAGCATACTTGATCATTGATCTATGATTCTATGTTGGCGATTCTAAAGAAAATCAGCACATTGAATTACTGAATTACAAAATGACAATTCAAAATGAAAATATTGTTCATTAAAGTTTGAGACATGATTCAATGTTCAATGGTTCATCAATCAAATAGATTATCAAAAAAATCTGTATCAATGGGTTATATGCAAAAAAAAAATATAAAAATGTGTTTTAAAAGTCATTGTTTGACTTTTCTACCTCCTACACCTGCGGGTCCTTGAGGATTCGCGAGAGATCCTCAAGGATCCGCCCAGATTCATGCTGGATTCGTGACAGATCTGCACAGGGTCCTTCCAAATGCCTATGGATCCGTCTGGATCCGCGAGCCACGAATCCGGACCCGGATCCAGGGCTATCCAGGCGAATCCGGTAACTAAGTTAATTTTTAAGTTTAATTTTTTAACAATATAGAACATCTATCGTCATCATTAAGTACCATACATGTGTACCATTTGTATCTTGTAACACAGGGAAAAGAATCTTTTGAATATTTCAGAGTTTATAAGTTATAAAACTGAATATAGGCACATGAGATCTATAGGAACTGCATACCAACATTTTCCATATACATATTATAAACCCCAAAAAAGTAAAAATAATACCAATATTATTAAAAGTTATTAAAGATTAAAAACCTATTATAACTTCCAAGTAAAAGCATTTAAAACCTCTCTTAACAATAAGAAATGCCTACGGGACTTCAAAACTTTATCTCCACATCAACTAGATTGATGAATGCAAGGGCTTTCTTAAAAAGAATAACACAGATAGTAAACATTAAATAGCTATCATAGTTGTGTTCAGAATGCCAACCTGAACCTAGAAACCTCTCTCAATGGCCCTCCAATTCCACATCCAACATCTAATACCTGTAATTCAGTACAAAAAAATACATTTGAAATTTTGAATACCATCAAAATGATATAAAACAACATAACATGAACAGTTAATAGAACCTTCATTCCAGGCTTTAAACAAAGCTGGAGAGCAAGAAAATGCTCATGGCGCTTGATACTTTCTCTAAGAGATTCCCCTTTCCATCTGCATTGTTAAAAACTCATTCATTACCATTAATCCAAAGAAATTTCATGTATTACCATATATCCACAAAGCCCTCTCCAATTTCTTTTGGTACTAATGCTAGACATGCACTTTCAAATATATAAAATAAGGGTAAGATAAATGCTGATTGATATGATTTGAACTAATGGAATTCAAACAATAACATTTTTTTTTCAAATAAAACTTTATAGCAGAACAAGAATCCTCATGTAGAACAAAAGCCAATCCAACTTTAATTGCCAGAAATGGACAACCTGTGTGTAAAATGGAAAGATTCCCCCCATCCAAACTCATAGAAACTAGTTGATAGATCATAGTATTTATTCACCTGCAAACATACGAACTCAAGTCACCAACTTATGTCAAGAATTCTACTGTTAACCTACAAGAAAGAATAATTTCTGCAAACTAATGCTAATTTGACCATAATCATGTTCACGATAAATGAAATGAGCATGTTCCATAGGATGTGACTGTTATGCCAAAGGAAAGTATCTCCAAATCAAAGAGTGAGCATCAACAAGATTAAAAGAAATGAAATTGCATGGAAAAGACATCCCAACCTAAATGGACATGGAGTCAAAAAAATTATTGAATTCTACTAATGCGTTATTATTTGTTCTCAATAGATACACCTAGTTCTCTCTCATTCAACAAAGCACCCCTGCCAAGAACAATTAAAGATTTCAAGGGTTATAAATGTTAATGTTTGATAGCATCTGGAGCTACCATTCATACCTGTTCAGTTGTGGACCATGCCTTCATTTCTATGTTACCTGGTATGATCTTGCTGAGTTCTGTGACTTGCAAAAGATATGATGTGTGTATCTTTCTATGTGACTGTTCGTTGATGTTATAAGAGTCATGATTATGTATTGCATCCGGTGACAGTTTCTTTCATTCCGATCACCCTTGCTTATGCCTGCTGTGATTTTGGATATGGTGTGATTAAGTTATTACTGCCAGCTCATATATGTTCCATGCTTCATTGCAGTGGTGTTCATAACTGTTGGTGGTCATCATATTTGTGGCATCAAAATTTTTCTACCATTCATAAAGCATCACCAGATCGTAGTGTTCGCGTGACTTGTATCATCAGTGGAATGTGAAAAGTCGTGTATTGTAACTGCCGTCAAGCAGTTATGGCTCAACGGATGGTGACTCTTTCGATACCTTCAGTTGTAACCTTTCGGTGCTGTGTGAAGTATATGTAGATCGGCATTCTTTTGGGTAGATATGCGACATTATTTTAGTAGTGACGGAAGCTGTTATTTGTGCTGTTTATTGTTTTTACGATATCTGTCTTCTGTATCTGTGCATTTGTTCAGACATTAGAGTCTTTCGCTCTTTGTCTTATTCTTGGTGTAGATGGTGATGTATGATCTGTGTAAGATCATTTGTGATGAGATAATCATCTATTCTTTGTAATCTGTGAAATTCAAATGGTGTTATTTATTTTGCAGATGCTAAGCAAGCTACGCTTGTATGTTTTACAGCTTCTACTATTGATTGTTATGAGTGAACAATCTCAGAGTTGTTCTGATCATCTGTATTAGCTTGAGAACATTCAACATTGTATTCAGCTTTGAGTATTCAATAAAGGATTCTTTTCCGGGTGTGGCTGGGTTTTTCAATCAAGTGGGGGTTTTCCTAGGATAAATATCTGTGCGTTTTGTTCTTTCATGTTTTTGAGCTTCAGTTCTTTGCTTTCCTAGTATTCTGGTTCAAAAATTTAACAGTAAATGCTAGTCCAAATGCTAAGCACTGGAAGAAGAATTCATAAACTTTATCTTGATGTATTCAGCAACTTAGGTGAACCTCAACAGTCTTTGGCAAATTCCTTCTATTTAAAAGTGGATAAGTCTGAGTAGATACGAGTTATTGTAGTTTTATTTGACATGAATGTTAAGTTTTTCTGTTTTGACTCTTAGATATTGTGGTAATAATTGCCTCTAAGTTACCATTTTGTCAATAATTTAATTAAAATCAATATACACAAATTCATACGTAAATTATTTGTTTACTAGCTTTTACACAAGAAAAAAAAAGTTAAAATTATGATTGTGAAAGCGATTCCAAAGCCTTAGGCCGAATCCCTTTGTTACCACGTCAAGATTCAAAGTATTTAGTTAAAAGACAGTATATAGTTAAAAATTGATATAGCCATGCAAAGTGTTGCCTGACTTTAAGTCACCCATTTTTTTGGCAATATTGGTCATCTCAAGTCAGTCTAGTCAGTCTTGAGTCTAGGTCTAAGTCGTTATAGGTAGGTAATCTTTGCCAGATTTCCCTTCATTTGCCTTTTTGTTTTAAGCCGGGTGGGATGTTTTCATGGTCTCATTGATTGGGTAGGTTGTAGCACCCAATCTGGCAAAGGTTATGATCTTTCAATTAATGATCTTTTCAGCAGAAGAATGGTTAAGGGTTATGGTTTTCAAGCATTTAGAAAGTCTACATATGGATAACACATTGATAGAATTAGTTATGCATTCAGTTACCTTTCTTATACTAAATGAATGCATATGTGCCAACATGGTTTTCAGTAGCAGAATATGGACATTCATGAATTGGATCACATTTAAGTTTACAGTTTTGATGCAAAGTTCGAACAATGGTACTTTGGTAAGAAATCTTCTATTGTTATAAGGTTATGGATTCAATTTTCTGAAGGCAATTTGATTGAAGTAATCATTCTGAGAAGACATAATGACAGTAGCATTGCATCACTATGATCTTGTAAAGGTGACAAGGTTCAGGATAGTTCCAAATCAAATTATGATTAGTCTCCTTTGAAGTTAAGAAAGGATGGAGTTATGGATGTTTATCATAAAACCGTGCCTACATTATGATTGAATCTTACCAAGTCACAAAAGAATAAACTCTGATATGAGGGAACCGCAGCATTTCAAGGTAAACAATGGATGAATTTCATAACAGTGATCATTAAAGGATAAAATTGTTATTATTCGGTTATATGAACAGTCTTTGAAATATTTTGAAGCTCAGCAAGCATATCATGATGATGTACCTATGGTGCACTGTTATGATTCTCGGGCCTATACAATGGAGCAGATATAATGTGTGACATAGCTCATGGAAGATGAGAACGGTTATCTAAGGCAATCAAATAAACAGTGACATGTAATGAAGTGAGTTCTTTTGAATTCGGGTTCCCCTTCATCTCAGTCCATCAGAGCCGAATGTTAACATTGCCGTCCATTTGTAACAGTGAAAAGGAAGTGATAGTTTTCATTATTCAAGAGCATAGGTCGATGCTTCATGCTCTCACGACCTCATAGCAACAAATGGAAGGTCAAGTGGTGAAGAAATGGCCGAGAACGAGTCTGGCGGGATTTGAAGAAACCGCTACTCCATTGCGGAGATCGCACCCACCAAGTGCGATTTTCGCCGAACACTTAAACCCTATTTTAAAAGCAATATTATATTGTTAATTTAAAAGGTTTCTATGTAATAACCGAGATCTCTTATCGACGGCCCCCACTTTGTCTCTATGGCGTGAAAGATTCTTTGAGGCATCACGGGATGCGTCCACGTGTCCCGCTGAGCTTAATAAAGAAAAGGTTATTATTAAAAGATTTAAAAGCATGTGCTAAATGCCCCATACACCTAAAGTTGGTGGGCGGAAATACACCCAGGACCTACACCAAGCGGATTTCGTAGTCAACCAGTGCTTTTTCTGCAATGCAGAGATTTGTCGCACTTGCAAATGCCAAAACCCGCCGAGAGATATATTGCAGATTTCGATGTCTTTTGTTGATCTGATCCTATGGGTTGCTTCAAAATAACTCAAAGAGTCTTCCTCCTTCAGGAATCATGCCCGGAAATTGCATAAAGATTTTTAAAATAATGAAAAGAAGTGGCGGTTTTCTTCTGCTATAGGAACGCACTAAACTGGTGTCTTGTCGAGTTTATGTTGTTGCAGAGATTGAAGCTTTCAAGATTTGAAGTTTCTTTCCTTGTTATACTTTGAAAAAGGATAGATATATGCAGAGTATAATCGTGAATTGAGAATTTATTTTTATATATATCACGCAGATGATAAGACCAGTGCCGCATTAAAATGATTAGATGTTGCAGTAAAATAATGCAAGTGATTTGATAATTTTTCATAACAGAACTTTGTTTCTTATGACCCGATAGTCTTGTTGACTAAAAGATAAAGAGGAATATTATGGAAGAAATGAGTGCATTTGTGAAAAGTTTCCTGCTAAAGAAACTGTACAGAACGAAAATATCTGAAGTTAAGATCAGGGAGGTATCAAATGAAGAAGAGCCAGGGATCCAGTGAATTTATTGTTTGTGAATCAAAACACAGATGCATTGAACGTTTGTAGTTCTGTGATGTATAGATTATTATTGAAGATGAATCATATTGTTACAGGAGACTGTTCAGCTTTCTTTCTCGGATAAAATAAAGGCATGGAAAATTTGGAGAACTTTTTAATTTGTGATGAATAGTCTTTCATTCAATTCAACAGAGGACTGTTTATATTCTTTCCCAAGAGAGAACAAGATAAATGAAGGGGCAGGTTCGAATTGATACATATTCCTTGCATTTCCACAATATATTGTCTCTTGACTGTTTGTATTCAAAGAAGTTGAAAGATCAGGAGTCCCTGCGAACTCTATGTGCTGTAGAAATTCTATAAATTTTGGAAGAAGCTCAATATACAGGGTCGGCAAATTGTTGGCATGAGGGGAGGTTGCAGAGACAATCACGCTTGGTGTCAATTCTTTACTGTCCAGGTGCTTTACTTTTCTACATACAGTCAGAGAGTTGGAGTGGAGGAGAGGGCATGTTTTATTTCTGTAATTTCATTCATGTATTGAGATTAATGTTCAGTCTTTGTAATAGATTTGGCTATAGTATGCAAGCAAATATGATCAGAGTATTGTATCTGTGTGTTTAAAACAAAGAAAGGTTTTGTTATGAATCAGAGTATTTGAACAACACTTTTCTGATTATTTTCAATCGGAGTATTGTTATGGTCGGTTTTGAGCGCTTTCTTGTATTCTTGGTCAAATGGTGATTGGGAGATAGATCAGAGTACTATCAACTGATCCTATTGCAGAAATTTGAATGTTCAATCTTCATTTTTCATCTCATGTCATTGCATTTGCATAACAAACAGCATTCTTGCATCACCAATGTTGGGAAGTCATAGGATGTGTGAGTTCCTAAAATTGGATAGGATTAGTTTGGTTTAGCCTCTCATGCTCTCAGGTTAAGAGCATGCCTGGATTAGATTTAGAAACCAAACATAATTCCTTGAAAATCATTTACATAGGGAGCTGTACCTACAAATTCAGAGAAAAGCCAGTCATCAAAGGATGGCTTTTCAACTGTTGTAAGTGGGTTTTGTTCATCATTCGGGCATCAAGAGTCATATCACAAGGAATAAAAATGACAAATCTATTTACTAACACAAAGGTCAAATAGCTTTGTTAACACTAGTACTTCTAGCTTCAAAGTGCTTACTTAAATAGATTGTATATTCTTGACAATTGATACATATACATAAATAAATGGCACTCAGTTGCATTACCTGGGTATGTAGGTACTAATAGGTTGAAGCAACTGAACTGCTTATACGTACTTTGATGTAATTTTAATATATAATTGATACATTATTTGAATGTCTAAAGACTCTAAACAAAAAATTTAAGGTCATATATAGTTAAGCATGTAAATATTTGAGTTGCTCTATATATAATTATTTAAAAAAATATACATGCTATCATGCCCTGCCATCCTAATTAAATGTCACCCCAGACGGACATCTGCAAAA
Organism: Chamaecyparis obtusa; assembly: GCA_027943335.1. Taxonomy (NCBI): domain Eukaryota; kingdom Viridiplantae; phylum Streptophyta; class Pinopsida; order Cupressales; family Cupressaceae; genus Chamaecyparis; species Chamaecyparis obtusa. The sequence continues at coordinate 331,875 of BSBK01002604.1, read as the reverse complement.
CCTGTCCAGCCATCCCCTGCTATCCCTATCCCTGAAACTCCATGGTATATAGAATTTCGGCAAATAAACAGTTTGAAATGCTTTGTAAAATATAAGAAACAAATTATTCCAATCTTTTCGAGGAACATTTGCACAGTGTTCTTAGATGGCCTGCTACAAAAAACAAAGAATACCTAGAAATAGAACCCAAAACGCCCTAGAGAATTTAACTTACATACAAAGTTGTCCAATCATGATTTCTTTAAAAAGGAAGCTGAACATTTGAAACAGTCTGATTACATCCCTAAGAAAATGTTAAGACAAGACCTGACAATGATCTCACATGAGAGGAATACAAATGCCAACCATGAAGCCATAGGAACATATATCTATGTGTTTATATGTTCAATATCGGTATCCTATGACCATATAAAACTCAAAAGTTGAAAAGAGACCGAGGAAACAATCAATCATTGGCTATCATCAAAAATTCAAAATAAAAGCCTTTGCCTCTGATAATAAGTAGAGATCCATTACTGTAGAAGTATACCATTTGCTAGTCACATAGATGTGAAAAAAAACTAACAAGATGCCAAAAAGCACTTGAAAATTCAAAAAACAAAAGGAAAGACAAAAGATATGTTGTATTCCCATATTCAACCCCTATACTTTTGCTCCTTCACATGATTCACAATAGAATCTTCAAAGCAGTGATTCACACCAATGTTAGTTCTAGGTGATTCTACAGTACATCAAAAGAATTTGAAGGCAGTGTTTCCTTAGTCTTACATTGCAGAAAATTTTCCAATCTCGTGTAGAAATAGAGAAGCAACATGATAGTGGAACAAAAACATAAAAAATCAACAAAGGAAAAAAGGTCAATGGAGAGTCCACAATCATAATGATAGGACCTCACCCCCTCAATCCATCAGATGCCTTGTTAAAAAAAACAATCCCCTTCCCAGTATCAATCCTTTACAATAGAAAGCACCAAGAGTTCGTAATAAAAAGAGGTGTATCTGCAGATTTTTCGATTAGTGCCAGAGATGGGAGACCATTTTTTTGACCTTTTTCTAATTTAAATGAGTTGTAGATAACCTTTTTTCCATTTTTCTAAATTGAAATAAGGGCTACCATGCCAATCCCATGACCAAACACACATGCAGAGAAAATATCCCAGTAATTTATAGAGAAGAGGTAACCCTTTTTTTTATCATTATCACCATGGCTTTCAATTGAGCAGCCAAACAAAGGCATTGAAAGTAGAGGTGGAAGGAAAAGGATGTGGAAAAGGTAGAGAAGATATAATGACCAACAAAACCCCTAACAAAGATAGACTGATAGTTCATAGCATAATGAATCCCAACTACTGAAGCATGTAGTAAAAAGTTTCAAAGCAATGCAAAAATTTCAGTAGAATCTTGCAAATGGAAGTGCAGCTTTTGCAAATTAATTTTTGTAACACCATTTTCTAGGACAAGAGACTCCTTCAAAAAATGGGATAGATTAGTATCTTTTATGACAAGATGAAAAGTTGGATGAACCATTATTTCACAATGTTTAATGTCCAACTAGATCACCTTTTCTAGATTGGATGCCTCTAACTTTTTTATTGCTAGCATGGTGGATTTATTCTATGCTCCAATCTCTAATACATGAATCACGTGCTTCTAATGTTCATCCACATCTTCATATGTCTGGTGATTTTTGGGACACAATCCAGTGCTGGAACTCTCTCTTGAGGCAAAATTCTTCCACTAACCAGCTATAAGTCAAAAATCTAACTAAATTTTTTACAACCAGAATACAACCATGTGATCTTGAAGTCTCATATGAACCACATTGAAAACTGTAATGCTGATTAAAAAGTTAGCAGAGTCTACAAACAATAGCAAAAATAAAGATATATTTCTTGTAGTAGCTACTAATTTCATAGCCCTTATAATATACAAATTTTGCATGGAATTGCAAATGCTATTTTACCCCAATTTCACAGACACGTCCTATGACTCTTGTTTCTTCCACATTATCTTTGATGAGTTCAAATTGCAAAAACCACATCAGAAATTTAAATATAAGCATCAAACATTAATCCTGCAATAACTTTGAAGTTAAAAATAAAGTAAAGAGAACACGGGAAATCAAAATTTATAAAATGAACATACCATGTCTATGTAATTAGCTTTTCTTGTCTCATCATCGCCACCATAGTACATGTGATACTTTTCATACCTGCAAATTTGTAGCAGATCATTTAAAAATGTTTTCAGCAAATTTCACAAAACATGGCGCATTAAAGTTCACAACAAAAAAACAACATTGAATAAAACAAAACCACTCACTTAAGCCACTTGTGTTATAAGTACAAAGAACAGAGATTCACCAAATCATCCCAGAATTTCATATCCATAACTGATAGCACACCAAGATGTTGTACAAAACTAGCAAAGAGCAGAATTACAACCTATGGCTAAAAAACAACCCAATTAGCATCCAAAAATGTTAAAATATGATCAGATATTTATATGTGTTTCAAATGAATTGTATATATATTTATCTTATTGCTCAATGAAGAACACACTAAGTTCAAAGATAATAACTTCCTTTATATAGTTAATTATAATGCTTTGAATGACTAAGTGTTTTCAATAAATCAATAATGCTGTGAACAGATATTAATAAACATAACAATGTTTATTGCTGCAGACATCAACAAGTGACTGTAATACTTATGTCTCTATAATCGATGATCTCAGCAATGAATGACTGTGACTATAAGTAATGGAGAACCTTCCATTATGGAGACATCTCCACCATGGTCGTGACTCCTCATGGAGTCACGCCCATTGTGGAGGTGCCTCCACAATGGTCGGCCCTCCACTTTGGGTGACGGCAGTTATTTCCAATGCTTGAAAACACTGTTATGAACCGTCACCGTGCATAGAATTTTGTCATTTTACATATATATATATATATACATATATATATGTATACATATATATGTATATGTATATATATATGTATATGTATAGATATGTATATATATACATATATATACATATACATATATATATACATATATATATATACATATATATGTATACATATATATATATATATACATATATATATATATATACATATATATATGTATATATATACATATATATATATGTATACATATATATGTATATATATATATATATATATATATGTATATACATACATACATACATACATACATACATATCTATATATGTATGTATGTATGTATGTATGTATGTATGTATATAGATATATACATATATATATATATATACATATATATATATATACACATATATATATATACACACATATATATATACACACATATATATATACATATATATATATACATATATATATACATATATATATACATATATGTGTATATATATATATATATACACATATATATATACACACATATATATATATACACACATGTATATATACACATATATATATACAGATATATATATATATATATACAGATATATATATATATATATATACACACATATATATATACACACATATATATATAGACACACATATATATATAGACACACATATATATATATACACACATATATACACACACACACACACATATATATATATATATGTTATATTATTATATCTATATATAAAATTATATGTAGTCATGTTTTTATCTGACATAATCTATAATCATTAACACTCCCTCTTAGCTAGGGAGGATAACAAATATTACCTCAAGGTAATATGTGAGTATAAATAATCATTGTATATATTTATATCATTTTACTGATATAACGAGTAATGGCCATCAAGTATTAAGTCCATAATACTTACCAAGTACTCAGAGCAATAGTCTCCAAATATCAACTCACAAGATATCCACCTAAGTGTTCAAAATGATTATTATGAGTAATGGTCTCCAAGTATCAAATCCATGACACTCACCCAAGTACTCAAGAGTAATGGTCTCCGAATATCAAGTCCATGATATTCACCAAATAGTCAATGCGAGTATAGATAATCATTTTATATTAATATCATTTTACTAATATTAAGAGTAATGGCCCGCAAGTATCAAGTCCATGATACTTACCAAGTACTCAAAGAAATAGTCTCCAGATATCAACTCACAAGATATCCACCTAAGTGCTCAAAATGATTATCACGAGTAATGGTCTCCGAGTATCAAATCCATGATACTCATCTAAGTACTCAGAGTAATGGTCTCCGAATATCAAGTCCATGATATTCACCAAGTACTCAAAATGTCTAATATAGTATGTGCACTAGTATTACATGTGTAATACTTACCATATAGACATGAAAAAGTTATTATGAGATCGTCGCCTTATAACAACTTTAACAAGTGGAAATCATTTGAAAGTTGTCACTTCCAATGATATACACAAGGAACACATGATTATGAAATATCACTCAAAAAAAGAATGTTTTATTTGTACGATAAAAGTTATTGAGATAAGTTCTCAAAAATAACAATCATACCAAGTTTACCTCTAAAGTGCTCTACCTTTACCTTTGCTAGAGCCTTGGTGAGAATGTCTGCCGATTGTTCCTCTGTACTGATATACTTTAACTCAATAACATTCTTTTCAACCATATCTCTAATATAGTGATAAGGTATCTTAATATGCTTGGACCTGTTGTGAAATACTGGGTTCAAGGAGAGCTTTATACAACTCTGATTATCGCAATGAATAATGGTAGGTTTTAAAGATTCTCCAAACAAACCAAAGATAAGTTTTCTCAACCAAACTGCTTCACGTACTCCCATAGATGTGGCAATGTACTCTGCTTTTGTGGAGCTTTGAGCAACTGAGGATTGTTTCCTACTAAACTAGGATATCATTATTGAACCCAAACTGAAACAACATCCAAAGGTACTTTTCTGATCCATAGTGCTTCCGGCCTAGTCTGAATCAGTAAAACCATGTAGTTGTAACTCTACATCTTTGTTCCTTAGTCCAAGATTTATTGTTGCTCGAAGATACCTTAGTATGTTCTTAGCTGCTACCATATGAATTTGTTTTGGTTCACACATGAACTGACTGAGAGCATTAACTGCATAACAAATGTTTGATCTGGTATTTACTAAGCACACCAAAGATCCAATAATCTACCTATAAAGAGAGAAATCTGTAGGTTCTAAACTTGATGCTTCTTCTTTTAATTAAAGTAGATTTGCTTCCATGGGAGTGGACACATGCTTACAATCCATCGCTCCAAATCTTTTTAGAATGTCTAAAGTGTATTTTCCTTGATTTAGAAGAATCTCATTAGCATGTTGCCAAACTTCTAAGCCTAGGAAGTAATGTAGTAGCCCTAAATCTTTCATCTCAAATTCAATTGCAAGATCTTCTTTACATTTATTAATAGATAATCTTCACCTATTATTAACAAATCATCTACATAAAGTATTAAAATCAACATATCTTCTTTTACCACCTTAAAGTAGAGATTTGGGTCAACATCATTTTTAGAGAAGCCGAGTTTAGATAGATAGTAATCTATTCATTCATATCATGCTCGAGGTGCTTGCTTATGTTTGTACAATGCCTTCTTTAGTTTACAGATGTGAGTTTGTTGATTGTGTACTATGAATTCTTTTGGTTGTTCTAGATATACTTCCTCCTTAATCACACCATTTAGAAAAGTTGTCTTTACATCCATTTGATGGATCTTCCAACCTTTGGCAGCAGCAATGGCAATAATTGTTCTTACTGAGGTATATCTTGCAACTGAAGCAAAGGTTTCTTCAAAGTCAATGCCTTCCTTTTGAGAGAAACCTCTTGCAACAAATCTTGCCTTGTATTTATCAATACTTCCATCTGTAGAATGTTTAATTTTGAATAACCACTTGGAGGAGACAACTGATTTGTTTTTAGGTCTAGGTACAATATCCCATACATCGTTTTGTAAGATAGAATTGTATTCTTTTGTCATGGCATTCTTCCAATTTTGATGTTGAAGAGCTTCTTTTGGGTTAGAGGGTTCTGAGTTTAGAAGCTTACTCATAAGTGCAACATAACTAGAGAATTTATGAGGTCTTTTGTTTTCCCTGATAGTCCCGTCTGGAGCAGCATATTTCTCACCTTCCTCAATATCTTTTCTAGCCCAAAGAGGTCTCTTCTTTCCTACTTCATTTTCATTAGGAGTATCTAATGGTTCATTATCTTCAACTTCTAGGTTCTCCCTCTAAATCTCAGGATTATGATCTTCTAGAGAATCATAATAGTCAATGTGTATTCTATTGAGTAAATTAAATAATTTCTCATCCTTACGTCGTATAGTTAAGTATAATGCATAAAAGTTCATTTTTTCTTTCCAAGAAATATATGGCATTAATTTATTTGATGATGGAGAATTTTCAAGGACTAGAGAACCTTGCACAAGTTGTACTTGATAAAGATCACCACAGAACATGGTATCAAAATTTCTGAAGTAGTCGGTGTGTGTGTGTGTGCATTATGTCTAATAATCACTTATCTATGTTGCACAAAAGCCTTGTGCTAACCAACAAAATTTTGTCTATCAATAGTGTGTGTAATTACTAATAATGTTTTGACATTGTGTCCAATGTTTCGACATTTAGTAGGGTGAATTATATCTTGTTGAATGTCATGTGCAATGTTGAATGTGTTCTCATGCCTCTTATATTGTGTGTTGTTTTTCTTATAAATGTAAAAATTAAGCCTTTTAGAACATTGCCAATAGTGGATTTGAATTTGTGAATAACTGTTTCATATATTGTTCACTAGTACTATTTTAATATTTGATTGCATGTTATATTGATCTTTTTGAAATACATCATTTTCATCAAATAGTTGAATGTTGATGTCATTATTTTATGTGTCCAGTTCATTGACAACCTTGTTCAGACCGCTCCATGAACAATTTACATTGTAATTCTATCTTTTGTGATTTATTTTAATCGTTGTTCCATGATATAAATAAGCATCATGCCATGTTTTGAAACCATTTATAAGTGTCTTTTCACTGAGTGTAAATGGGAAGTAAAGAAGTAATTGATCTCTACAATGATTTTATAAGTCAACATGTTTATTGAAGTTTACAAATCATATAACACTTGTTTTGGATGGATGTAATTTCTTACCATCTTCACTAAATTCAAAGGTGAAATGTGCAAGATAAATATGTGAAATTGATGCAGAGCAAGATAGAAATCTACTAATAAGTTAGACATTATATTTTTTGATTCATCTAGTTTTATCTCCAATAGTTTTTTTGGTTTTAAGACATGTTTCATCATCTTCTAGTCTCGTATCAATGAATACACACTTTCTTGAGCTCCAATTTAATATAAGTGATAAAACAATGTAAGAAGCTTGTTGTGAGCACTTTTTTTGTAAGTTGAGTAATGCATTACCAAGTTTATGGATTTTGTATTATTTTTTCATGGTCACTACAAATTCTCCAGAATGTAGATGTCATTTACTTGTCCCCTTTTGTTATGTATTAGGATACGCATGTTTTGGGTTTCCCTAAAAATATTTACCTACTGATAAAATTGGTATTGAATATTTTTGTATTCACCCACATGAAACTATCAACAAAGAGAGAAACACATAGATTAGTTATAATCACTATGTGGTATACATGTGAAAGAAAACTCAAGGGAAAACTTATGGAGTGGAGGAATTTTTTTCAGTAACTTTCTATTTTATGTATAGGATCCAAATTCATTATTTTTAGAATTTATATTTTGGCTTCATAATCCCTTGGAATAAATTGGGTATTGAAATTCCTATCTATGCCATTTGTATTTGTGACAAATATCTTAGATGCATGAATGAAATATTATGGAGTGGCTACATTCAAATCTAAAATTATGGAGTTTAGTTGAGGATGTGAACATTTTCAGTCTAGTTTTGTTGCTTGGGATGTTACCAAAAGAAACAAATAGAATTAGATATTAGGAAATCTTGTAAGATATTGAGTAAAATTTAGCTAATCTTGTATGAAATCATTCTTTCACACATTTTTAAGATATCAATGTGATTTAACAAGGGATTTTGGAAAATTCATGTGATAAGATCATTCAAATTTTCCAAAAACTATTTTTTAAACACTATGGATTGTAGAAGCATCAAATATTCAATTGATTTATACTTTTCCATATATGTGGGGCTTCTATTAATGATGAATTCACACAAACTCACAAAATTTTATAGATTTCAAGCCTAGGAAATCTTGTAGGAGATCAAGTAAAACTAAAATTTAATGTATCTTGTATGAATTCATGCTTTCACATGTTGTTGAAGGAATTGATGTGCTTACAAAAAGGCTTTTGGAACTATTGTGTAGTACTCATTTTCACAAGATGAAAACTATATCAAAAGATTATTTATATTTGATGATGTTGTAGACTAAATAGTAGGATGTTTGTTCTTGAATTCTTGTTCTTCAATATTTAAAATCAAGAATTACTAATTGTCATTTAATTGCAATATATCAACATTCCATCTTGATCCCCTAAGTCCTAAACATGTTTTCACATACATTATGTATAACAATACATGGTTTATTGACATTACATATAAAATCAAAGCTTAGGATTTCATCAAAGGAAAATCTCCTAGTGCATAAATATAGATCATCAGCAGTGCTAAAAATTTGGGGTATTACACTTTTAAAAAAATAAAATTGGAAAAAGTGAAACACTTTAGATGCACAAAAATTGTAGGGAAAAAATTCCCCAACTACAAATACAATGCAACAAAAAATAAACCAAAATGGAGAGAGACAGAGACAGAGACAGAGACAGAGAATAATGGAGAAATCTCAAGCAATTTTTCTTCTTTACTAGTGATATTTAGTTTCACAATGATCTAATATTTTATTACAAACATACATATAGTTTGAGTGTGCACTCGAAGAGGGAAACCATAGAGATCCAAATCACCAAGTTTTCACTGTAAGTCAAGGTGAACTTGTCTAATGCCTTTGAATGATCACGTCCAATAGCTCAGGAAATCTCAACAAATAGCATTAATCATGATGGAAAATAATGTAAACCTAACAATTTAAATATATGTTTTAGTTTTTCTAATGTCCCTTAAAACTAATTTCTTCTTTTTCCTCATATGTTTGAATTTTTATAATGACATAAAAATGATTTCTCCTTTTCTATTTCATCTAGTACTAAAAATACCAAAGCATCAATATATTAATCATAGAAAATGTTCTTACTCAAATACAATTAAATTAAAATAGCATAAAGAGAAAGGAAAATTGAATATGACACATGGGAAATTACACACTGGTAATTGTTACCAAAATTTAATTACTACTGCAATTTTGCCGCAAAAGGTACATTTACTATAATTGACCTTGTTCATTGATATTAAAAAATCAAAGGTAAATTGCATTATGAAGGAAAAGAAGCATTTCATTTGTATTAAACATGGATATTACATTTATGTTTGTACTTTTAAAGTATTAAATACATCATGAATTGAATATCAAACAAGTTTCTCACACAATCTGTGAGGATAGCGTACTATCTTTCAATTATATTTAGAACCTCAGAAAGATAAAATATGTAAAGAGATAAGGTTAGAGGTAACCAGTCATTGCCTTTTGCTTTGACTAGTTATGTGTGCTTTGATGTTACTTCACTTTCCTCTCCTAGCTCTCCAAGCCTCTAAACAACTTCCTAAGATCCCGCATAAGAGATAAAAGGGGGGGTTAGATCCAGTGGATCCAAGCAATGATTGATTACTCATGAGTAATTACCACTACACATATGTTATCTATTGCTGCCTGGAGTCCACACAAAAGATAAAAGACTATACCCACTATCCCATAAAGGATTTTTATTGCTAACGAGTTTGTTATATGTGCAGAGATAGGTGTTTTAGTTTCACAAGTAGAGTTAAAAGTGGCTACCACAAGGGTTGAGCCCAACTTATCAGAAGGAAGTAAAAGAATCTAGCACTAATCAACCATATAAAATTAATCATGCTAATTAAAGTGAGGAATCCAAAGTGAGTTATTGATCTTTAGTTTTTGTTAAGTATCCTTATATACTATAGGTTATAGATACCTGTGCAAGTATAAATGCAAGTATTGCAGGCATAAATGATTGCACATGTATCAAAAGACCTACAGTATATAAACTACTATGTTCTTAAATGCTGAAGGCATGTTATAATTTTGTAATGGTAGTACAAAGGAGCATTCAAAGCTTAAATGAAGTATACAGTGCATAAAAGGGCAACCAACTATACATGATCAAAAGAGAACTGAGAAAATAAAAACAATGATATGCTAGATGTATGTGGAAGGCCGGGTGTCATAGAGATATTGGAAATAGACAACATCATATATACAAGGAACTAACAGAAAATGATAGAACCATATGTATTCTCATAGTTGTGACAACTACAGAAGTACATGAAAGATTAGAGAACTACAGAAGTACATGAAATGATACAACCTATTGTCAACTATATTTTCTTAAAATTACAATTACATTTATACAAATAACTTTATCCAAGAGTAAACATCTAGGATGTCATCCCTTTATATTGTTAAGTCATTATTTTGATAAACAAAATAATCCCTTAACTATTTACTAATTCTGTCTTCATATTATGTCCTGTCGGCTTGACACTGTCTTCGATAGAACTATCATAACTTCTTCCGTACATGTCTTACTAACTTTCACTCTAAGATGGGTGTTCAATAGACATCATAGATTCTATGTTCAAGTGCATAAGCACTGAAATTACTCCAATCAACATCACAAACAAAAACTGTGTCCAGGTGCACTGGTGAAAATGCTATCTCACACTTAGACTAATTTGCAATGCGCTCTATCATACTTTCTCTCTAACTTGTGTGATCTTCATGTGGATCATATGTTTCCATAATGACAACATCTATGTAATCAACTTAGCCAAATTTCCAACAATCTCCCCCTTTGTCATTGGTGGCAACATATGAGAAAATTGGCTAAGTGTACAACTTCAAAATCTCAAAATTGTGGCCATAGTATAAGATATATATACTATCCTTATAACTCTTCAAAAATCTTATCTCTAATACAATACTCCCCCTAAGAGTATCAATCCTTATCATATACTATCAATTTTCTGCTATATATCTCTCTCCCTTTGACAACAATGACAAAATAAAGGTAGGGAGGGTTACAAAACTGTATCACAAAAGATTATACCTTAATTCATTATTGCAAAGTTGATAGGCTTGCAACACAATCTGAAAAATCAATCTTCATAGCTTATATCTCCTTCTCCCATGATTTCTTAATGGAATCTACCACATTGAGTAGTGTGCTCAGTCCATAAGATGTTATTTGACATGCTTGGAGGTTCCCAAAGTTAAACTTCTAAAAAGATGTCTTAGCTGAAAGACATTCTTCCAACTGCTCTTCAATAATGCTTAACTTCATAGAAGTATGTTCTCTCAAAAGAGTGAATCTTTTCATTTTTCTATCTCTTTCATCTTGCAAAACTCTGATTTCATCATATAGCTTCCGAATTTTCTTCTCAACATCACATACCTTAACATTGGGGCTAGAAAGAAGGTTAGATTCATTCTGAATTTCTGCTTCCTTCAATTTCATCTTCTGATCTTCTTCTGCTGTCAAGGTCTCTGATTTTGTACACTGTATGTACAAAGATTTTCCGATTTCCAAATTCTTCCTCAAGTCCTTGATACAAATATCAAGATTGTTGATATCATTCTTGATATTCTGGCTGATGTTCAAAAGCATTCTAGCCTCATAGGCTGCTTGTGCTCTCACTTTTGCAATATCAGATAAGTTTGTGAATTCATTGTCAAAAGTTCTCGTTACCTTCTTTGCTTTCTCCAAAGGATCTACTTCTGCAATTTGTGTAGTGACAATGCTTTGTAACTTCTCAGTTAGATCCTTCAGACATCCTTCAAGAGTTTTCACATTCTTGTTCTTGCCAATGATTTTGTTCAAAGATGTGGTCAATTCCAACTGATCAACATCATCTACTTCCTTTCCTAGATTCTCAATCATAGATCCAATCTTATTCTTCTTTGCAGTCTCAGGAGTAAGACTGATGTCTTCTTTTGTGGATATGGGTACTTGTTTCTCTGTTACTTTGGGTTCTTCAAAAATAGTTTGGGTCTTCTCTACTTCTTTAGATGTATCCGGTTCATCAAGAGCCGAATCGTCAACAATGTTCTCCAAATTCTTGAATACATTATCATCAGTATCCAAGGTGATCTTTGTTCCTTCTACACTCATGGTTTCATCTTCAATGTTAATGGCTAGAGGAGAGGGAATGTCCTCTTGTTCTGTCTCACCTTCTTTTTCTGTCTCACCTGTTTAATTATTATTTAAACAATAAATAATAATTATAAAATTAAAATATAAAAGAAGAAAAATAAATTATTTAATTATAAATATAAAATAATAAAATCAAAATATATCATAAGTAAATTTAGTTAAGTTAATGAAGGGTCAAAAGGCATGAAAGGAAGAGTTGTGATAACCTCAAACATGACATATAAAAAGGGAGAAGAGAACTTCATTTGAAAGGGGGAAAGAGGAAAAGATGAGTATTGGAATTAAGGAAGGATTAATGGATGAAGAAAGGACGGGAAAGAGAAGAAGGACATGACTTCCAAAGGGGCAGCAATGATGAAGGGTTGCGACTCTTTTAAAGGGTGGTAATTTTGAAAGGTGGCAACTCTTCAAAAGGGTGGTAATTGTTAAAGGTTGTGACCGTTGCAAAGGGTAGATGTGATGAAGAGGTGTGACTCTCCCCCACATTGGAAGATATAAAGGGAAGAAGGTTTCATTTGAGGAGGACTTCTAAGGGAGATTAATTTGGGGAGTAATATATTATTTGCAAAGGCAACAATGGAAAGTGGTGACTTTTATTTAAAGGATAAATCACTCAAAGCAATTAAGGAGATTAAACATTCATTCCAAAATCAAGCATGTACATCAATCCAATCAGAAAAAGCATTCATCCTAAGAACAACAATCAACATCCAAAGAGGGAATTGGCATAAAGTCAGATCTGCGTAAACCATAATAGCAGACTGAAAGGCAAGATTTAAGACAATCCCAAAAGGGACATTACATAGCATTCATCGCATCTAGTGATGCTCACAGAGGTGAAGCATTTGGCCTTCCTAGGAGGTGACCCATCTTAAATTTATACTAATCAGATCTAAGCTAAAATAGAACAGTGAATTTAAGTAAATCAGAATAAGACACAACACAATTTACCCTGGGAAAGCTCTAGGAGGAAAAACCCAGCATTCAGATCCAAATAATTAGTGCTTCTCCAATTGACTTACAATAATATCGTTGTGGATTTGCTGAGGATCCCCGATCCATGAAGCAAATCAACTATGGAGGACTGATTCAAATGGCAGCCCAGATGTAACTCCTCAACTGAATCTCTGCCTTGTGAATGGATGCCTGAATGAATGTTGATGTACTGTGTCTATGTGACCAGATGTGTGCTTGATGAAGATACTTAGATGTCAGGATGAAGATACTTAGATGTAGACAGTAGCAGATCACAATTTCAAGTTGCATATGCTAGAGTTTACTTCACTAACTCACAGTCTTGTATTTGTTGTTTAGAATCCCACCATGGATTTGCAACCTTCACTGTTTGAAGGAGATCGATTGGTAGCTAGAAGAAATTTGCTATTTGGCAAACATGATCCACAAGTGTATTGTTGTCAAACTAGGAGCAGAGGAAGTTCGCTGTTATGTAGCAGAGATATATCGCAAGCTTGATTGTTTTTTCCTACACCCGAAAGTTCTCATGTATATGAGGAAATAACAAATGCAAGGTAAGGTCGGCCTCCAAGGCCGACCTTGAATTTATAAACTTGGTGCCATAATACAATAATGTCAATAGATGATTGAGCATTGAGAAGGGGCCCAGCCCTTATTTGATATTAGTTTAATTTAAATTAAATTTATAAATTAAATATTGAGTTAAGTTAATAAATTATAATGCTAGAATCCGAATCTAGCTATTTAAAAATTAACACTCCCTCTTAGCTAGGGAGGATTCTAGCCAATATCATGGACCCCTTCCATGATTTCCATCGTGCCTACTAGCAGAGGATGGATCCACCTTACATTGTCTGCAGAGGGTGGAAGAGGACAAGCCTCAAAAAGGATCACCTTGCATTTCCCACAGAGGGTGAAAAAAAGAACTTTGCCACCTTACATTGCCCGCATAGGGTGGTCTAACCAAATTACATTGCCACCTTGCATTGCTTGCAGAGGCTGGACTTTAATTACAACATCACCTTGCATTGCTTGCAGAGGGCGGTTAAATATAAATACATAAACAAGATGAAGCTGAGACAACTTCAAGCTTCTCCCAAAGCACTCAGAATTCCTTCGAGTGAGAGTAATTCCAAACCACAAGTAGCTTCTCTTGAAGTAGTACAAGAAGCAATATGCCCTTCTTCAGCAGCACTCAGTGCAACTAAAGATCCGATCAATTTCCTATACTTAGTTGTATCACATGAATCAGAATATACACTCGAAGTATGTAACTCCCTCTTGATCCTTGCTCGTGCACAAGTGAGAAGACTACAAAAATTTCCTTACCCTTATTGTTACATTTAACATAAAGTTTTGAAAAAAAACAAGTACCACAAGTACTAAAAGAATAAATCTTCCTTTTCTTCATTGTTGGCAACTTCACTTAGATTAGCCTCTTGCTGATTGAGTTGAGCTTCTTCCTTGAGTTGCTATCATCATGAGATCTGAAATCTTTGTTCCTCCTAAAGTTTTTTTCCTTCCAATGATCACTCTTGACTGATTGGGTAGCAAGAATTCAATTTTCTTCATCACGGGAAGTCTTGATTCCTCTTGCTATAAGCCAAGATTCTTCTTGAATGCAATCAAATGAAGGAAGATTACCTCTTCCACTTAAACCTTGATTGAAAGGTTCCCAAGAGCGCGGAAGACCATTTAATACAAGCACGACAAGATCCTTGTCTACAACTTCACCATCTATAGCACTTATTTATCTTTTAAATCTGAAATCCCCATGAAGAACTCCATAATTGACTCATCCTTTTCCATTTTGATTTGAAGCAAATCTCTTTTCAAAGTAAGTGCCCTACTCATGTTATTAATTTCATACATACCTTCCAATTGTTTGAACATATCTTGAGCTGTGGACATCTTGGAAATGACAGGGACAATATGGTCTTTGATTGAATCTATTAGGATCTTCTTGGCCTTAATAGCTTTCTTCTTGAATTGATGAAGTTCATTCAGGTCTGAAGGTTCATTAGTTGCTGGGCCTTACATGAATTGAAATAGATTGTGTTAGAGTAAAGAATTAATTATATTATTAAGATGTCAACAGTTTTATTCTTTTAGTTGTTTATATTTAAACACACATGCACTAGTTGATTCAAACTTATGCACTAGTTGTTTTAAATATAAACTTGCATGCATTAGTCTTGTAACTAATTATTACATGCACTTCTGCTTTTTAGGTTTGCTTATCAAGACTTTTGATCTCCTTTATATGGATGATCCATTGTACATTTTATTCATTCATTATTTGAGGATATTTTGTGAGACAAAAGATTGGGTGCGATTAATTCAAACTGGCCATTTTTAAAAAAAAGAGCCATTTCTTTTGATAGATTCAAATTCATTAGATTCTTTAGTGAGCCATTTATGACTGGTGGTGATGTGTATACAGAAGAATGAGTGGACTGGCAGTGACATGTATACAAAAGAATGAGTGGCATGGTGGACAGGAGATGTATACAAAAGCAAATTCTGTTTGTTGTTGACGTGTAGACTGGTGGTCTGGTGTTTTTTATTTGGAGTTGCTGCTTGTGCATAAGTAGGTGATGTGATTATGTGAAGAAGATTTAGAGTTCAATTTTCATGGCGGTGTCTGCATTGGAAAATGGTCTTCTGCTCTTCATGGCTGGTAGAAGAAGTTAAGGTTTTTTTTTGATATTCTGAAATTTGTGCAGTATAAAAAAAAATATAAAGACGTGCATACGAAAAGTGTATGGATTTTAATATCCAGAAAAAGCCTGGTTTCAGAAATATAGGTGTATTTTACCATAGATTCACCACTCTGCAATGACGGATTGGTTGTTGCTGTGTAAAAACAATTCCGAGTGTCTTATCTTTCTTTGGGTCAAGTCTGCTGATATGGTGGTATTGAACATACAAGGACGTGTTATGGGTTGAGCTGGTGATTTTTTTAGAAAAGGGAAAGAATATTACTATTTTTGTTCTGCTGCAAGCTTACATTCCTAGAGACATTTACTGCTGAAAATATAGAGGTTTTGTGCAATTTTGAATTGGGTTTGATGTTTTGAGAAGTATCATTGATTTTCATATCTCCGAGTTGGCGCTTTCTATGGATTGGTGCTTACATTCATAATCTGGTTTGCTGCCCATTTGTTTAATAAAAATTATTGTATGCCATGATTTTTTACTTGAAAGGGTTTGCCATGAGAAATTTGGTGTTTGTGTCTTGATGCTTATTCTAATTTTTGTTTATGTGATTGTGTGCTTTTAAAAGTTTGAACAAATTTGAAATACCTATTTGCCCCCCCCGTCCCCCTGCTCCTTCCCTTCCAGTATTTCCAAGAGTTGTAGGACACAACAAGGCTCCTTACAAGTTCCCATTTCCTAAGGGTATCCAAGTGACAAATTTGAAATTGCTGGAGGTGTATAGACAAGTAGGGGATGTTCATAAGCTGGTAGTAGGAAAACCGTAAAGCCATTTTTCAGTGCCTTTTCATGCAGAGATATGAAAAGTGAAAAAATGACAGAGTTAGAAATGGCTCCTCTATTTATGCATGTATATGGAGAGATAAGGAGAAAGTTTGATCCTCTAGCAAGATCAGCTCAGTCATAGGGGCTTTTTACAAGCATGAACTAGCTATTGAAGACCTTTGGGCTGATTGTATAGATGAATGTAAAGCTAGATTAAGAGGCTTCTATAGGATGGAGCTAACCTTGGCAAAGCTTTGTAATATAGTTAAAATTCTTAAAGGTTTAGTGGAAGATGGGAAGAGATTGCATCTCTCATCCAACTCTCGAGGCATATATAAAATGTGTGTACAATGTGGATTTTTCACTAGTATAGGTTGCATCCAAGGATGATAGAGCAGCTCAAGTGATAACCTAGACCAAGGAATGGGTCAATTTCCTTTTTCCTATGCCAAACTAGCACAAAAACAACCCAAGGGTTCAAGTCTCTTGAACCCTTAGCACAAGAACAACCCAAGAAGAAATTTGGAGAATCTTTAGAAGTAGGAGGATTGTCCAAAATAGGGGGTTCTTCAAACTAGGTGAAGCTTCCAAGACTACTGCTACAAAATTTAAGGATGAAATGAGAGATTTTTCCAACAACCACTAAATTCAAAGAGAAGCCTGAATCGTCTAGAACAAGTATTGCCAAGACCTATTGTAAGATGTCTCTAAAGGAACAGATAACTATAAGAGGGAGTAAAGAAGATTAGAGCTTGAGACCTGTTGATGTGAGTTTCATGCCACTACAACATGCGGAATTCAAATACATAGTATTCCAAATGAAACACCAAGTCTCCAAGTCTCTCTTGAACAAGGAAGCTCATATGCTAAACAATGTCTATGGATTGTGTGATCAAATAAGACAACCTCAAGGTTCCTTCTTAATGTGGACTTTCACTCTATTTTAATGATGTGATATGTTGGGCATCACAAAGGAACTTACATTGTTCATTCAATGGATATCAACTACTTCAACTTCTTCCAACCAAACAAATTACAAAGGAATAAGGGTTTAGAAAACTATTCTACTCCTAGAATGCAAGAGATGATGAATGCCTTTGTGACTCTACTAGACTTAAGTCATCAACATCAACCAAGCTAGTGCAATCTCATAAGGTAAACATAGGATGTTCAAACTATTACCATTCCATTAACACCATCCATTGATGCATATCAATGTGCAAGCAATATCAAAGTAAAGCTCATAAGTATGTCATTCGACCACGCAAGGCAAACTTACAATCAAAAAGTAGCTAGTGGTTTGGTCTAAGTGAGTTCAGCAAAGATGCTTCCAAAATATCTTCCATTCAACTAAACATTATTCTAATCAACTTGAAATAAAATCCTATTCTATGTGAGAAAATGTAGAAACAATTCAATATTCCAAAGCAACACAAGTAATTCGCCATGAAGACCAACAATGAATTAGCAATTGCTTTGATAGCATTATAACAACAATTTCTCTGAGTCTCCCCCCTCTACTCCAATTCTAATTCTAATTCTAATCTCAATCTAACGAGCTACAAATGATAAGGCCTGGCCTTTTATAGTTGTTCAATTACACCAAGATCAATTTAAGATCAAGGGCCAAGATTATGCCAAAAAAGCCCTAATACAACTACTAGCTGCAAACATTAAATGTTTGACCAATTAAATAAAGACACCACCTTGTGTGCCACTGAGAAAATTACATTGCTTTTATGATCCAATGAGAAAATATATTAGGTAGAGACACTAGGTGGACTCCACAGATACACTTGGCATGATCTGATTGAATGTGCTTGGACATGTGTAATTGGAGCCTTCTAATTGGCTGAATATGAGTGGTTGCCACTTTAGCATGTTTATCTCATAAATTTGATTTATATTTTTGTGATGAGAAAATATCTTTTGATAATCAATATTATCAAGCCTTGAATTGTGATGACATATTCCCAAAATACTTAGCATGCTGGTGATGGCGTTGCCAGATGACTAGCCAGTGATAGTTGGCCATGTTGCAATATAGGCACCACTCCCAACCCCAATAGTCTCGCCATTGCTTGTTGTTGTGTATAGTCCCCTGCAATGATTATTGTTCCTCGAATCGGCAACCAGAAGATCATGTATACGTCCTCTAGAGTCATTTTCATCTCCCCAGTCGGTAGATGAAAGGTCATTGTCTCAGAGTGCCATCTCTTGCACAATGCAGTCACCATGACATATATGTCTTCCTTTAGGGCATCTGTGATAGGTACCCCAATCTAATGGCATCCACTCATGCCCACTCTATAGCTGTGAACTGCTCCCTTGATGCCAACACTATCGCATGTCTCTCATAGCTGGTGAGTCGCTTCACCAACCACTCCAACCAATCCAATTTAGCTACGTCAATTTCTCTTCCTAGAAAATCCTACCTAATTATATCCTTGTTTCTTCTATCTAACCCTGTCCTTTCATCTTTTTTATTTTAGCCCCTTTTTGCTCATGGTCCCACCAAATTTCTTTTTCCTGTGATCTCGTAAAACCCTTATTCTCTCGATCTTGTAGGTGTGAGATCATGACCCACCATCCCTATCATATGGTTGTTGGAATGCATTCTCACAGTGACCCCTACCTACCCCTTGTGAGATCACATAATCTCCATGTTTTCCCCTTTTCTGCTCTAAGATTGTTATCTTGCCAAAAATTCAAGCAGGATCGTGATCCTGCCAAATGTTCTTGAACCCCCAAGAAATGTGGCAATCCTGCCACAAATCCCAAATTTCCCCACTGAACCTCTATCCCCAATAATATCTTGTAGGATTGTGATCCCACAGGTCCCTATGGCAATCCCACCAATCTTGACCTTGCGGGATCACGTATTTGCAAAATAAAACATGCAATAAATGATAAAACATGAAGTAAAAAGGTCAATTTTTTTACCCTACCTATCGGTCAGGTACTCGATGTTGTCAAACGCTCCTCATGGTGTCAGCTTGGTGCCTTGATCTACCTCCTCTCACCATTTTTATATGCCAAATTAGAGATTAAAATAACAATATCTGTCTAAGCTCTAATATGGGCAAGTAACCTATTTATGGCCCTCCTGGCCCTTATAAGAGCCTCCTGATAACCTTTTTTCCTTCCTGCAGTTTCTAAGCCTACCCATTCTTCTCTTTTTCTCATATAACTTCACTTTCTAGATTGTTTCACCCCTTCTTGCCCTTTTCTAGCCTATTGCGCCAAAACCCTTCCTTCCTTTCGAGACGCTACTTGGGCCCCATTTTCTTTCCCTATCACCTTCTCAAGGGGGCATCACCTAGTCTAAACCTTTATGCCCATATTTTGGGCCAACTTCATCACCTTGTAAATTCCTCGTGTCATTTATTATTTTAAACGTCTTTAAAATAATGTTATTTTAACACTATGTCAAAGAGGGGCGAAATGTAGACACCTAAATCTGATTACACAATTAGGTAATCTTATTTAGTCCTCTCCTAAGGTATTTTTAAATTAAATATTAATTATTTAATTTATTTATGTCATCCCCTAGTTGATTAATTTAATTATTTAACTATAGTCCAATTATTTATCTAAATGACAACCCATAGTCTGATAATTGATTAAAACCCTCTTCCTCTATTAATTTAAATAAATATGTCCATCTAATTAAATAAATTCATAAACCCTTTTTTTCTTCCTATTTTGGATTTAAATAAGGCATTTAATCCAATTTGACAACATGGCTCCTAACTTTAACCCCTAACCTAACCAATCCCAACAACCTAACCTTGAGTTCCTACTCAACCCAACCCATTCACACATACTAATCACTCATAATTAACTAATGACCCATGCTTAGCTAATCCAACCCTCCACTCATTCTCTCTCCTCTAATCACATCCTCCTAATTCTCCCACTTGCCTTATAGTCCAAGCCTAATACCTCCTTAAACATCTACACGATCATAATCCATGGATTCAAAAATCTTAACCCAACCCAAGTCAACCCTCATGTCACATCCTCACATCCCCCAATTCCTTTACCTCATGTCAACCTTAAATGCTCTTACACATCTCTTACACACTCCATCTCCCTCTTACACATTTGTCTCCTCTCACATCTCCCAAAATGGTCACATTCCCCCACACCTTTCAACCTATCCCTTTGTGACACTTGTCACAATGATATGCATTTGCGAAAGCACAATCCATGTGCTCTCTCTCAAATGCTTCTTGAGCCTTCTTCAAATTTGTATCTTGATCATCCATTCACCTCTCCTCTTGCCTATAAATTGACCCCTCTTCCCTTCACAAATCATCCACCTTTTATGTAATGTTATAATTCTAATTTGAGAGCCTAAAAACTACCAAATTACCATTATAATGCCAAAATATTTCCAAATCTTTGAAGCTTGAGCATGAATCTTTGAGCACACATACCCAATCTTGGACAAATCCAAACATTAAGAAGGTTTTTAGTGGTTTGCACTTTCTTTTCAAGCTCTTCTTTTGTCTTATCATGTGTTGAAATATATTAGTATGTTGAATGTTTAACTTAGTTTTATGTTCCTAACACACTACTTTTATTGCATACAAGTTCTAATCTAGGGTTTTTGTTTCAAGACACTGTAGCTTCCTATCTATTTTTTCTCAGTCTGTCTTTATTTAAAATACTTAATTTTTCCTATTTTAGTATTTATCTTGCATCATTAGATCATTCTATTAAATCCATTTTCATTATTAATCAGTATCCTAAAGGATTATTGCACTCACTTAGTGCTTAAGTCCCACTTGTGCCTATTGGGTCATCTTTGTTCTGATTGTGCATTATGAAAAGGTGGACAAATCCCTTATGTATCTTGTCTCCTTTTTTCTTATTGTACATAATAATATTTATTATATTTTATTTATTGATGTTTTAATTTTCTATAATTATAATCTCATTTTTAAGGGGACATTAAATCTAATATGCCCTATTCTAGTATTATAAGAAGTTTATTGTGTGTAGTGGATTACCCTAAACTATATGTGGCCCACAAAATGCTAGGTTTGAGTAGGTTTATATCTAACCTTTGTAGAGAATATTGGAATTATGTGAAAATGGTTTTAAGACATTTGTATGCTACTTTTGGTTAATGTCTAGTTTATTTTGGTACTAACATCTAGTTAAGAAAAAATGGAGAGCGACAGAGGAGGGTTGGAGGGAGCGAATTCAAACTCCTGGTAAGGCGGGAAACCTACAACTGGAATATTCCCATTGCCAATAGTGGTAGGAGAGCAGAAGAAGGTGGGGGGAGTGCCAAAGGAGGGCTCCACCAAGGAATCGAAAGGGGACAAGGACCCAAATGATGATCATTCCTGAGGTGGTGGAACAGTCTTAGTAGAAGATGTCGACAAGTATTCTAATGTTGGGAATTTTGGTGAATCTCTCTTTGAAAATCTGAAAAAAGGTAGTTAGTCATCCTTATTTTGGGTCAAACCAACAGGAAAGTCCTCATTTCCCTGTGTTAATAATACATCTAAGCCGAAAAAGGAGGTTTCAAGTATTTCTCTCCCCAATCCTCTTATTGACCATATTGTGTCTTTCATGGAGCATACCTTAATTGGTAAGTTCACGGGGTCTAGACCTAACATTGATATGGTTAGAGTCATTTTTGCTATAAAATGGAAGGTTAAGGGTCAAGTTGATATAGTGTCTTTGTCGAAGGGCTTCTTCTCCTTTGTCTTTTCAAGCTCTGAAGATCTTTCCAGAATCCTTTGTGGGGGACCATAGATTTTCAAAAAATCATCTTTGGCTCTCCAAAAATGGGGAACTAACTTGGACCTTAATGAGGATATGTTCGATACATCATGGTGTGGGTTCAATTTCATGGCCTTCCCCTAGAATATTGGCATGAGGACATCTTTGCGAGGTTTACAGGGGCATTTGGAGAACTTTTATCCATAGATCCGATGACTGTAGCAATGTCAAGGCTTGTTTATGCTAGAATCTATGTTAACATTCATCATAAGGTAGATTTGCCTAAAGTTATTACTATAAATTCAAAGTTGGGAAAATATATTCAAACTGTGGACTATGAATCAGTTCCCTTTGCCTATTTCACTTGTAAAATAGTAGGCCATGGGCAAAACAATGTCTGATGAAACCTCATAGGGAACAAGGTAAAAAGAAAGAGATAAGAAAGGAATGGAAAGAAAAGCAAGGATCTACTGAAAACATACCTAAGAATACTGCTCCTCCTCTCATGGATGGGGTTAGGGAAGAAAAAGAGGTTGAGAAACCAGAAGAAGGAGCTAAGAAAATGGATCAGTTAGTAATCATTGGTGAGGAAAAGGGTTCTAAAGATACAGTTGAGTCTTCTATAACTTCAGAGCTTCTTCTAGATCTAGCAAGAGTAGTGGAGAATATCCAGCAGGACTCTTTAAGTCCTAAAAGAGATCCCTTAGAAAAACTCCTCAAGATCCCAAGAGAGATCAACTCTGGGAAGACCACCTATGTTCTATCACCCATATCTGGGATGGAGAATTATACTCCTGCTATTAGAAATAAGAGTTGGTCTAAAGCTAATGAGGAAGATAGTCAATCTAAAAGCATGGAAAATGATCTATCTCTAGAGATGCACTAAGAAGCACCCTGGACTGATGTCATTGATAAGAAGAGGTTTAAAAATAATTTGAAAAAAGGGGGGAAGTCAAAACCCAGTCAGTTCAGGTAAGAAACAAGATAGCACACCCTTGGGAGGAGTGAAAACTAGAAGACAATAGAAAGCTGATGTTGGCACATCAAAGGTAGATAAAAGAGGTAGACATTCTCACAAATTTTCTAGGGAGCTAGAGGCAAAGCAGAACATAGCAAATGGAAAGCGAGCTATCATCCCTGAGATTTGTACCCCAACTTTATAAATGAAGATTTTATCTTGGAATATAAGAGGACTGAATAGTCCCCATAAACAAGATGTTTTGAGAAATTTTATGAGATAGTAAACCTAACATTTTTCTTATCCAAGAAACCAAAATGACTAGTGAAAAAGTGGAAAAAATTCATCCCTTAAAAAATGGTAACTATATTGGTAGTGACTCTGATGGAGACTCTGGTGGAGTGGTTATTTTTTGGAATAACTATTCTATTAACTTTACTCTTCTGTTGTCAGAGAAAAACATCATCTTAGTCAGAGTTAATCATTTGAAAGATGATTTCTCTTGGAACTTGATGAACATGTATGCTCCTAATACTAAATATGGTAGAGCAAAATTTTGGAGAAGGTTGAAAGAGATTAGAAGTAATTTTTGGGAGGAAAGCTGGATGGTGATGGGAGATTTCAATACTCCCCTTAAAAATGAGGACAAAATAGATGGTATCCCCTCCCAGATAGAGAGCAGAATGGATCTAATGGACTACATCAGTGATCAAGCTTTTCTGGATATGGATCTAGAAGGTATATCCTACACCTGGTCCAATAGAAGAATAGGTATGGATCTCATCTAGGTAAAATTAGATAGAACTCTCTCGTCCCATGATTGGATTTCTAAATATTCATGCTCTTTATCTTCTTCATTGAGAATTGGTTATGATCATTTCCCCATAGATTTTAATGCTAACCTCATTGATGGGAAAAATAAAATCCCTTTCCAGTTTAAAAAAATGTGAATGGCCCATCCCTAATTTGAAACATAGTATTGCCAACTGGTGGAATTATAATCAGGATGGAGGAGCTATGTACAAAATTATCAAAAAATTGTATACTATTAAAAGGAATGTTAAAATTTGGAACAAGGAAGTCTCTGGGGATATCTTCCTCTCTAAAAGTAGAAAAAATAATGAAATTAAGGTATTCCAAGAGAAAATTTAGAAGGAAGGGCTCTCTAAGGATATTAAAAAATTTGAAAATACTTTGGTGGCTGAATTTCATAACATAATCTCCAAAGAAGAATCCTTCTAGAGATAGAGATCAAGAGCTATATGGCTTAAAGCAGGGGATAAAAACACCATATTTTTTTAGGACTGTTATGAAACACAAAGTGATCAATAGGATCTCCTCTCTTATCTCTCATGGTAATACTTTGAATAAGGAAGAAGATATCAGAAAAGAGATGCTTTCCTTCTTCTCTTCTTTGATATCCAAAGAGGATAACTTAGACCTACAAAACCAAGTTGATATCCTCTCTGCTATCCCTCAGCTGATTAATCAAAGAACCAACAATTTTTTGAATGCTATCCCTTTGGAAAAGGAGATCAAGGAAGATGTCTTCTCCTTTGAAGGGGAAAAATCTTCGGGCCCTGATGGGTTCCCTTTATTCTTCTTTCAACAGTTTTGGGACATAAATGGTAAACATGTGCAGGATGATGTTAAAGAATTTTTTGGTACCAAAATCCTCTTCAAAGAATTGAATGCTACATTCCTGGTTATGATCCCCAAAAGAACTAGGTCCAACTCAATTGAAGCTTTTAGATTGATAAGTCTCTGCAATTTTGTGTATAAGATCATCTCTAAAGTTATCACCACTAGACTACTCTCCATTCCACCTTCCATCATTTCCCCCTAGCAGAATGGCTTTGTTCCTAGAAGGAAAATCTTGGATTCTATTGTTGTGGCTCATGAAAATATTCACTCTTTGGAAGCAATGAAAAAATAAGGTTTCTTGATGAAATTAGACTTATCAAAGGCCTATGACAGGGTTGATTGGCAATTTCTTCAGAAAGTCCTTTGCTCCTTTGGCTTTGACAGTGGGGTCATTAAACTTATTAGTTAATTGGTCTCTATTGTCTCTTCCTCTATTATTGTAAATGGAGGGTCCTCGAAGTTCTTCAAACCCTCCAAAGGTCTTACGCAAGGTGACCCAATTTCTCTGATCTTGTTTGCTATTCTCGCAGAATGCTTAGGAAGGTATATTAGCAAATTTGTCAGTCATGGTAGAATATCTGGTCTCCAGCCTTCTTCTATCAGATCTTTTTTTTCTCATGAGTGGTTTGTTGATGATACACTTATCATGGGAGAAGCAATAGTGAAAGAAGTGAGAAATTTGAAGAGAGCTCTTTCCACTTATATTGTCACCTCAAGTCAACTTATTAACTGGAACAAAAGCTTTGTATTTTTTATTAAAACTCCCCAAGAGAGGTAGATGAAGATCTGTAAAAATTTTGGTTGCAACATTGAGAGCCTTCCTTCATCCTATTTAGGACTACCGTTATGCTCTAAGCCTCCTGAAAGTTTCTGAAATTTGATTATTGAAAGATACAACCATAAGTTAGTTGGTTGTAAAGGGACTCTTTTGAGTAATTCTAGTAAACTCCAACTTCTTAAATCCACTCTTCAAAATCTTCATGTTTATACGTTGAGTCTTTTTAAGATTCCTCATAAATTTTCCATGATTATTGAAAAAATCCAAAGAAGGTTCCTCTGGTCTGGAGTGGAAGAAAAGAAAATATTTAGTTTGGTTACTTGGGATAATGTTTGTAAACCCAAGAGTAAAGGGGGTCTTGGTCTGGGACCTATTAAAGTGGTTAATCAAGCCCTCTTAGCTAAGATATTATGGAGAACCTATGGAGATAAAAAACAATGGAATGATATCTTGAGAAATAAATTACAACAGTAGGAACTATTAGGAACAACTAAATTTCAATATTAACTACAATATTTACTACAATTCTTAAAGTCAATAGAGGAACTATTTAGTTGTTCCTAGTTCTTATATTTAGTTGTCCCTAATCTATTGTAGTATCTAATCTATTGCATGTCTTTTTAGGTCTTCCATCCAATCCCTTATTCACCTACGTGTGCTAAGTTCTAAATTTGAGCTTGTCATCCTTTGTTTGAAACTAATCATTAACTTGTTTAACAACCAATTGAGAATCACCGAATACAAGCAAGTTAGAGATCTTCCAGCGAATAGCTTGACGAAGTCCAACTACCAGAGCTTCGTATTCTACAATGTTGTTTGTGCAAGGAAATGTAAGCTTATAAGACTTAGGAATGAGATCTCCTTGTGGTGTCACAAACAAGAATCCTTCTCCTAGCCCTTTTTGTGTATAAGATTCATCAAAATAAAGTTTTTGTTGTATGCTTGAGGTGATAGTCATGATTGATTCATCTGGGAAATCTGTAACAATAGGATGATCACCTTGAATAGGAGCTTTTGCTAATTGATCTACAATTACTTGGCCTTTGATAGCTTTGCGATCTACATAAATAATGTCAAACTCACTCAAGATCATAACCCATTTTGTTGTGCATCTAGTGAGAGCAGCTTTTGACAAGAAGTACTTAAGAGGATCAACCTTAGCAATAAGTTGTGTCTTATTATTAAGCATGTAATGACATAGTTTTTGGGTGCAAAATACCACAGCCAAACATGCTCTCTCAATAGTAGTATAGTTCAATTCATAACCAACAAGTATTCTGCTAAGGTAGGAAATAACACGCTCTTTTCCATTATCATCTAGTTGTGCAAGAAGGGCACCAAGTGCAACTGATGTAGCATATATTTAAAGAATTAGAGGTTGACCTAGAATAGGTGGGACCAGCACTGGTGGGTTAGCTAGATATTGTTTCAACTATTTAAATGCCTTTTGACATAGACAATCCCATAAGAACTTATTATTTTTATGCAGGAGATGTGAAAAAGGATGCACCTTATCTATTGAGAGATGAATCTACGAATAGACTAAAGTCAGCCTTGCAAACTACGAAGTTGCTTCAATGTGTGTGGGGGTGGCATATCTAAGATGGCTTTCACCTTCTTAGGATCTACCTCAATCCCACATCGAGACACAATTTACCCCAATAATTTACCTGACTGAACACCAAAGACACAATTTTTAGGATTTAACCGGACCTTGTACTTTTCCAATCTTTCAAAGATTGTGGAAAGGATGGCTATATGTGATTCTCATGTTTTGGATTTCCCAAGCAAATCATCTACATAATCTTCCATAATGACATGAAGGAGATCATGAAAGATCATTGTCATAGCTGTTTGATAGGTAGCTCTTGTGTTCTTAAGACCGAAAGGCATTACTTGATAGAAAAATGTACCCCATGGTGTAGTAAAAGTTGTCTTGTGTTGATCCTCAGTTGCTATCCTGATTTGATTATATCCAGAGAAACCATCCATAAGAGATAGCATCTCATGTCCAATAGTCAAATCCACTATAATATCAATGTTAGGTAGTGGAAAATCATCTTTAGGACAAGCCAAGTTAAGATCTCTAAAGTCAATACAAATTCTTATGCCCCTAGAAGGCTTACCCACTGGTAAAATTTTAGAGACCCATTCTGGATAATCTATAGGTCATATAAATTCAGCATCTAGCATTTTTTGTAATTCTATTTGAACAAGCAAGGCAACTTGAGGATGCATCTTTCTTAATTTTTGCTTGACAGGCTTTATTGTAGGATCCATTGCAAGATGATGTACTACAAGATCAGGATACAAACCAGGCATATCTTTATAGGACCATGCAAAACTTTTTGGTATCTTGTGAAGAAACTCGATCATATCTTTCCTTTCTATCTCGTTGAGTGATGCTGCTATGTATGTGATCTTACGATTATCTGTAGTGCCAAGATCGACCTCTATTGTATCTTCAATTAGGATAGAGGATTTTTCTAACATGGATGGCAAGTCAACTTCTCCATCCTCTAGTGCCTTAGAAAGGTTTTCACTAGAGGATGCATCCTTTATTTTCTCCTTTTCTTCACCCAAAGATGCCTTAGGGAGGTTTTCACCAGAGGGTGTTTTATTGTCTTTTTTATTTTTATTTTCATTTTCACTTTTGCGACTAAGAGAATTGACTTGGCTACCGAAGTAGGCTGTCTCATTGTAGATTATGTTGTGCTCATGATCTTGGAGATTCTTAAGTCCAAATAGTGCGAGTACTACCTCATCCAAATTGCATATGTCTAAATCTGGTGGTGAATCTTGTTGGTCCCAATTGATGAGTTCAGGGTGTTTGAGGGGAAGGGTGGGGGATGAAAGGTCTATGGCAGTAATGGTTAGGACACGGTTAGAGTCAATGAGATCATCTTTGATATATTGGAAAGGGCCTTCATAGAACTTTTCATCATTGTCTGAGTCAGTTTCAGGTAAACAAAAGTCCTTAGCCAAAGACACCTTGGTTTCTAGGGAGCCCAATCCTTGGCCTCGAGGATAGCCAATTGCTTTAATAATTGTCTTTCTCCCATTTTCATTTTCTCCTAGGCCAGTTCCATGATATCCCATGCTCTCAATAATATGAGTGACCTTCGGGTATTTGTCCTTAAGGTAGGGTTCATAATTCTTTGCCACCTCCTATCCAAGATAACCCACTCCCATCAATCTATCCCCTTGGTCCACTCTGTTAAGAGATTTGACTGTGTACAATGGTTAAATATGTAATAGTAGGTGATCTTCCTTAATACAACTTCAATTTCAGATATACAGATCAATGTTAAGCTCATATAAATCTTTCTGATCAATGTAACACTTCTGATTCAACAATATATCAACTTACTATTTGTCGGTAATTGCTCTCTATTGCTTGGTAATGCTCTGTAGTTGGGTTCTCTTTAAACTATATGATCCGTAGGTTTGAAGATTATTACTGCCCCCAATAATAGAATAATAGGGCCCCATTGCAGAACTATATAAAAAAGGGCAGGGAATAGATTTTTTTATTTACAATGCTCAAGGTTGCCCCGAATGCATGAAAACTTGTTCACACAATAATTATGCAATTTCCTTTTCTTCTGGCACCTTTCATTGTGAAATCATTAGTCTCTTATATAGACACATAAACCATTTTCTTCCTGTCCATCAGATTTTGACACTTAATCCCATCCACTGATTTTGCTGCTTTAAGCTTCTTCGACTGATGTGTCAATAACACATTTCAATCTGCTCCATTAGCTCTTCCTTGAATTTTGTTAGTCGTCGATCTTTGCAACAAACATTATCTATTACACTGATTTCGAGGTACTTTCTAGCTCATCAATCTTATCAGCTAAACTAATCATTTAATTCTTTCTGTTCTCCTTAGTTAACAAAGAAATGTGTTAGTGAACACAAGCTTGGTTAACACTATGCTCAGTATACACTATACTCTGTCAGTGTATACTGAAATGCTTCATTAATTGACAACACTACTTTGTGTCTTTAAGCAATTTTCCTCATCATAGATGATTGAAACATAATCAAGTCAATATCATAAGGTCATAGACTCATCAACAAGTTACTCAATGTATTCCTTATCCTTATCTGTGATATCCATCTTCCTCATGTAGATATTTCTATTCTTCATCTCTTTCACTCCTTTTCTCTAGATGTTTCGATATAGTAACTTACAAGATAAGTGCTATCAAGCTACTTGACATCAATGAAAACATAATATTGATTTAATCATATTACATATCTAATCAATCAGCTCAGTGATCTTAAATCACAGATTCTTCAATTAGGTTCTAAATCAGTTGTAGTTCATCAATCTCTCCCTTTGGTATTGATGGCAACTCAAGTAATATGAAATGTACCATACACATACCAAACAAGTATTCTACAACTCTATGAACAAATGTTGTACAAGCTCTCCCTAGCTTGATATGTTTAATCACTACATTACTAAACATCATGGCCTTTTTTGGTGATTTTTGCTGAATATCTGCTTGGTAGATATTGGGACTAGTAGCCTTACATAGTCCATTGGGCATGGAGTAAGTCAAATAAACATGATTGAAACTTGAGACTTTAAATGCAGAAACTATAAATTTTCTCACTGATTGAGTATGGATGTATGGGTTATGATAGTTAAGTAAGAGATTTCATTATCATGAATTATAGATGCATACTTAATCAATTAGAAAATGCAGATAGTGCTTGGTTAACTCAAAGGATACATGTCTGTAACTCACATTTTCAAATGATGTAGCCCTTCCTGATTCACTAAGAGTGGATACATGCTTTATGACAGTGAAACAAAATTTCACTATCATGAAATGTATATGTACCATCATTGAATTTAGTAATGGTTGACAACATCAAAATTTCTCATTTTCTGTAACTCCAAAAGGCTAAAACTCTTAGAAACTTATTGAAAATAGGAAAACCTAAAACTGAAACTAGCTTAACCACGCTTGAATAAAACTTAGGGAAAATAAAACTACCCTATCCTAAGCTAACCAAATAAAGGAAAAGCTAAAAAAAACAATTAATAGACTTAGAAAAGTAGCTTCCCATTCTCCTTAGCTTAGAATGACAAACATTATTATGGACAACCAAAAGGAGATGAAAAAATGACATGCACGTAACCAACTAGTGTGATGCTTCTTGGCTGACATAAAGAGCACTTACTTGGTCAAGCTGGTTGAAAGGAGTGTCATTTTGACATGGATCAACAAGTTGCATCACTTCTTCTTCAGCTACAACCTTTAATAAGTAACTATCCTCAGATGCTTACACAATTGGTTCTCCTTTATTGGACTCTATCCTTGCTAAATGCCTGATAGGGTAGCCCCTAGACAGAATAAACTTGGGGCTTTATTTTTCGATCTGTAGTTTTTGAATGGTTTCTCCAGGTTGATGGTCTATTTCTTTCACACACTCTTGCTAATCCAAATCCATTATTTTAGGTAAATTAAGCTGAGACAGAGTTGGCTCTAGAATTTTATCATGCCTCTCACACACTATTAAGCTTTTGTATGATGGTCTTGTATCAATTCTTGAATAAAACCTCTCTAGATCATCCTATAATTTATCCTCATTTGAGTCTTTTTGAATTTTTTACAAGATAGATGTACTCCTAACATCCTAATGATTCTTTTGATGATCTGCTTCCCAAAGCAAACGTTGTGAACCTGCATCCAATTTAGCTTCAGCCACCCCTTGCTTTGTAACTCCTGAAAACACAAAACTTGTGTAAGCTCATATCCTTTGTTCTATTGTTCAAAAATTGATATTGGTGTCAATTAGAGCATGTTGTCTTCTTCAAAAAATGATGTAACTCCTTAAATAAATCACCTACCATTTCAATAGTCTACTCAAAAAGACTATGATTTTCTACAACCTCTTGTTTAATACTTTCTTCCTTTTCTTTTTGTAAAGCCTCTTCAAGTTGAATCTAATGAGCTTCCTTATATTTCATGGTTGTAGCAACTAGGAACTTTATCTTATCTTTATTCTCCTTTCACTCTTTAGCATGAAAATCATCTTGGGAAGCTAACTCTTTTCAAAAATCCTCTTAACACTTTTCACCTCTAGAAAACATGACCCTTATCATCTTTTTATACTCTTCAAGCTCTTTCTCATGAATCTTCTTTTGTGCTTCTAGCTCTTTTGCAAGGTTTATCTTGTACCTTCTATGTTTCTCCTACAAATATTTCTTATGGCATAGCTCCTGACACACCAACTCCTCCTACAACTAGATACAGGCTTGATAGATAAGCTCCTCTTGCTACACTTCAAAATCATGCTACCTTTCAATGCACCCCTCCTCCTACAGCTAGATACAGTCTTGATAGACAAGCTCCTCTTGTTGCACTTCAAATTCTTGCTTCCTTTCAATTCACCCCATCTCTTTTAGAGGTTTTTGGTATGCAAAATCATGTTGCTATGATGGTCGAGTAATGGTGGGAGGGTGTTGTTCATATTGGGCTTGCTGGGTATGACAAGAATAAGATGAAACAATATTGTTTTAAGGAAAATAATCTTGGAATGGGGAATGATATGCCATGATTCTATGGCATTATAACATGTAGCATTTTTTTTAAGTTGCTACTTGTAACAAATAATATATCTGCACTTGTCTACTTGAAACCTAGATATTCTTCCTTTGAAGTCACCAAATGTGGTTTGAACTTGCCTCTAAAGGAAGAAAATGCTACTATCCAAACCTAACAGCAACAAGATTGTAAATATAGAAAGATTGAAAATTAATCTTTTGTCCCGCCGGGCGTACCAAAAATGTTAACTCTAAAACTTGCACCCTGTTAGAAAAATATAAATAACAATGTTAACTCTAAAACTTGCAATGTTAACTCTAAAACTTGCACCTTGTTAGAAAAATATAAATAACCAAAACCTAATTTGAAAGGATTAGAAAAGAATTTGGAAATAAAATAGGTAGAATAACAGTACTTAAAATAAACTTGATGCAAATGCTCAAAGCCATAACAACATCAAGAGACATATGCTATCTCACAACATTACAATATCTCCAACCTATACGATATACTCCAAGATATGAGATATGTAAGATCTCTAGGATCTTTAGTATCTCTAGGATATCTAAGTTATGAAATACAAGCAAACGAGCCTATTTATAGAGGTAGAATGATAGGTGTCTGGTAGGTTCCTAACTATCCCATGTGTATGAGATGGTCAAATGTAGGTGGTCATCCATGTGAATAGGATGGTCAAATATAGGTGGCCTCCTAATTATCCCATGTGAGAAAGGGAGAGTCCAAGGTGGGCTCAACCTTATTATGGGAATAAATAACTACACATAATCAAATCACCTAAATATTATCCACCTCACCTTCTTACCCTGATAAACTTAAGTAACATGATTAACTACCATGTTTACCCTAACACCACCCGTTAAGTGAAACTTAGGGAGTATAAGTAGGCAATCCATAGATAATGGGTCTTGAAAACAAGGCCATATTAGGTACCCATGTATAATATAGGAAATGAAATCTCTCATAAAGTGGAGAAAAGGAGAAAAACCTAGTGGGAGAAAAGTCCTCTCTGAAAGAGATAAAAACACACAAGATGCATAGATGGATGGAGTAACCAAGACCCCCCCATTATGACATACATCATGTATATACAATCAAGAATGCCACCATAGGAAGGAAGAAGTAGAAGAGAGACAAAGAATCCCTCCCCAATGTGGAATGTACACCTATGGTAGAAGCTACAGGCTTGATGTAGAAACCACTCCAAGACTGTAGAACAACATTCCTCCCCTTAGGAAGAAATAAAACAAAAGGTGCATCAATGAAGCCTCCCCAAATCTATAGGAAGAAACCTCAGAATATGTGATGTCATAGGAAACTAAATAGGAATCTCCAACACATGACTATGAACAACCTGGACCATGTAATGTGACATCTCAAGTGAAGTTTGAGACTCATGAATGCCAATCTCCAAAGACTCAAATGTCTTCTCTGAAGTGAAAAATATCTCCTCCAAATGTTGTATCAAAGGATCCACAACCATGTTAGACTCGAAGGAATGAAGATTATCTTGTGCCCTTGCAACAACTAAAGAGGATTATTTTCATCAAAGAGAAGATGAGTGTCCTCAATGATGCCTCCCAAATCTACAATGTAGGACTCCACTAACAAACCTGCAATGTTTGTCAAGTAGAAATCCCATGAAGCTGTAGCTATCAAAGACAATGAACATCCTATTGGAAAGAATCTTTGGAAGCTTTCAATGAAGTAACACTAAACACTGTAGAGACAACAAGTCCATATGTGTTATTAGCAAACTGATCATCCAAGAAGGATGTGTGTAAACAAGATAGGGAAACAAAAATCTTTGATAACTTTATGTAATACTTTCCTACAATTGCTTATCACATCACTTCTCTTCAGAGGAAAGAGAATAAGTTTTCTAAAAAGAGAAGTTTGCTTATCATTTCACATCGATTAGCAACTTCGGATGCCATAAGAGATTTTTATTTTATATGCATTTCATCCTTTTTCTTTGGGATCCACATAAGTTTTGCTTTTCCTATAGTTTTTGCTACAGTGGGCCTTTGCAGCCATTTGGATGTGATCCTCTTTTTGATTGGATTTTTCTACTTTAAAACATGTCTCATAGAGGGGACATGGAAATCTTTCGATCTTTTGATTGGATTTTTATTTTCTTGGGCATGTCTCTTAAAGGGGACATGGCAATCTTTAGATTTTTGTGGATACTTAACTTTATACATTATTGAATTAGCATCCAAAGTTGAGGGAGGAATATGATATTTTGCATAGGATGAAGGAAATGTGGATGGGTGGATAGAAGGAGATTAGTGGATAGGATGTGTGGGAATGTACCTTTGTTGATCCTGATTAGGAATCTAGGGGGTAGGAATTTTATGCTGGTAGATAGGGATATGAAATTTGGACTGAGTAGGATAAGATGGAGGATGATATTTTGGGAGATAAGGACCCAAAATGGATGTGGGATATGTAGGGGTGGATTTTGGAATGTAGGGACCCAAAATGGATTTAGATGATGAAGGAGGAATGTGGTAGGTGATTCCCCTTTGCAAAGATTTAGGAGGGGGAATGGCATAGTATTCTCTAGAGGAATGATGAAAAGTTGCAAAGGTGTTATTAAAAGTGCACTTGGTTTTAGTTGTACCAACATGTTTGGATGATGCATCTTGAGAGGTGAAACCAAGACCTTAACCATGTGGATGTTCTTTTTCTTGGATGGGATCCAAAATCCCTTTCTCAAGAGGGCCTAAGCCTTTACCTTGATAGTTCCATTTCTTGAGCATATGTTCTAAGTTAGGATACTCCTTTTTTTGGAATTGGGAGGTGAGTCCACCATTGGATGAAGTGTGAATGGGGGATATGAAATCTATTTTCTCTGCTTCAACTCAACTGCCCCAAATGAATGTAAGTGGACCAAGGGGATAGAGTGATGGTGGTGGGATATCTTGGAGGGAGGGTGATAGGATAGGGTGATCTTGATTTGGATGAGGAGATGTTAAGGGATCTTGATTTGGAGTAGGTGGGATGGTGGAATCTGCATTCAGAATGGATGTCATGATAGGATCTTTATTAGGAATGAAGGGGACGAAAGGATCTTCATTGGGAATGAAGGGATCTTTAATCGGAATGAAGGGAATGAAAGGATCATCATTGGAAATGAAGGGATCTTCCTAAAAAATGGAAGGAATGATAGGATCTTTGTTCAAGACTTTAGATATTTCAACATGCTCTTGGACAAGGTCTTGACATGGTTGGATTGATGTGGATGTTTTGATAGGGGATGTATGGATGTTCTCTTCAAATGGAGGAGATGGAAGGATGTGATCTTCTATAATGGAGATAAAAGGAAGGGGAGTGGACTCAAGAGGTTCACTTGATGGGATTTGGATGATGCTAGGAGGAAGAGACATGCATGACTTTTGGATGGAGTCAATGGATAGAGGGATTTCTATAATGTCAGGAGGTGGAAGAGGATTGATATGTGGGGTATATGGAGGAAGGACAATAAGTGGGTTTTATGGAAGGAGATCAATATATGGAGCATATGGAAGAAGAATGATGGGTGTGGATGATGGAAGAGGAGTGATGGGAGTCAGAGGTGGCAAGGCCTCATCAATAGGGTTTTCCCATGGAGGACTGGGAAGAAATGACTCAACAACTTTAGGAGAGGGATTGTTTGATGGTTTCCTTGTGAAATTCCTTGGAGACTCGTGTGTTGGATATTGAGGTGGAGGATTAGCACTGGTTGGTGTTGGGAAGCTAAGATAGTCCCTATATGGCTGTCTGGCAATGGCTTGGGAACTTGGTTGAATGAAGTATTGTGTGGAAGTAGGTGTGGAAGATGGCATGACTAGATAGTTGACATAAGTAGGCATGAATGGGATTTGTGATCTGGATTGATTAACTAATGGGAGAGAAATGACAAAAGATTGGGTGTTTTGGGCGATAGATGTGATGATCTGAGTGGAATGAATACTTGGATCTATGGATGGTTGTGGAGTGGGTTGGCGCCAAGAGTTTGGGATATACAATGGGTGACATTCCTCTTGTGCTAAGTTAGCTTTGGTGTTTGTTGGATAAGATGGTGATGGATTTTCATTGGGGATATGGCAAGGTGGAGATTGTGATATGACTATGGAAGAAGATGCAGACATAAATGATGTATGAGGAGGATATGAAAGTGAAATATAGGTAGGAGATGTGGAAAAGGGATTTCCCTTGTCAAAGGTAGGGTAATGAGTATTAGCAAGTATGCATGGAGGAATGATTGGGTTTTTTATGGAGTTGGGAGAAAGCTTTCTAAGGTTTTCAAAGTACTCATTGTGATCAACAAGACTCTCATCATTACTAGAATAGGAATGTAAGGGAATGTAAGGGGTACTAGTGGATATGCTTGTAGGCATGATGGGGTAGTTTGGAGGAATGATATGATTTTTGATGGACTTGGGAGGAAGCTTGCTAAGGTTTTCAAAGCACTCATCATGATCAACAATAATCTCATCATCATCAGAATAGGATAAAGTGGGGGAAAAGGTGGGATGATCAAACTCCTCATAATAGATTTGTGACATGGTGATTTGTCGATGATTTGGATAGGGATGAAGGAGTGGAGATGGATGGAAGACTAAAGATTAGATTAGGACAAACAATAAGCTTAGACAAGGATTTGGATTAAGCTCAAGATAGGAAGAAGGACTAACTCTAGAAGGTGGAAATGACAAAGAGGACTCTGCTAGTCTAGGATATGTGGAGGAAAGGAGGACTTGATGGTAGATGATAATAATAGCACTAGAATAAAATTAGATAGGATGATAGCACAAACATGATTATGAACCTAGGATGATAAGAAGTTTGGAGGCTTGGAAGATTTGGGACTGACATGGCAAAAGATGTGTTGATGGCCAATTTTTGATGATAATAACAAGGTGCTGACAAGAGTGAATCTATCAACTGAGGCAGTGACTACACTAAGTATGCCCTGGGTTTGAAGTGTTTCTCATGAGTTTTTGGATTATACTTAGGAGTAAAATGTGACCAAACAACCCCACAAGGGACAAAGCAACCTTGTGGGAAAAAACAAGTGACGATCTCTTTGGCAAAAGGACTTTCAAGTGACAGGTTTGTTTTGTTAAAAAATGTTTTCAAAAATTGTTTTGGTCAATCAAAGACAATCACACATGCTTTATCCCTAGGCCAACTAAGCTAGCAATTAAATATGTAGTCCCACAGGGGACAGCCTGAGTCTTGATGTATCTAAGCCCTTAGTGCACTGTGTCCCTCTCAATCTAGGAGGTGAGCCAATACAAGAGTCAATCGACAAAAAATATACTTAAATGGGTTTTCAAGATTTGGACATGTAGGGGGACCCCTTACGAGGGAATCACCTGACTTTAAGGTGATGAAATCCAAAAAGCCTATACCTCAAACTAGGGATACACATATGGTGGGTAACTTTAGGGAAGCCTTATATTCTACTTGCATGACATTATATAATTGCTTTTGGAAAATGTAGAATGGGTGGCCTCTATTTAATAGGTTTGTAGTCAGATCCATGGTGTCTCCATACCTGATTTATGCTGACCACCCATGACTCACTTAAGAGCCATTCATTTTGGTCAATTTATTAATTAAAAAATTAATAAATAAGGGATAATGTTAAAATAACATTTTTGGGCAAGATTCCTTAATTAAAAAATTTTAATTAAGAGAAAAGGATTTAATGGCATAAAAAATAAATTAATTAATTAAATAATTAATTAATTAATAAATGATGATGTCATCAGGGATTTTTCAGAAAATAAAAATAATTCATTTTCTAAAAGATTTTTTGGTATCTACACTAATGGATGCCATTTTTGTAATAGGAGAAAATATCTCACCATAATCAATGCCCTCAACCTAATAGTATCCTTTCACAACCAACATTTCTTTATACTTATCAATGCTTCCATCTGAACTAAGATTTTTATTAAATACCCATTTAAAACCAACAAGTTTTCATCTTTTGGAAATAGTATAAGATCCCATGTATCATTCTTTTTCAAAGTTGGCATTTCTTCATCCATAGATTTTTTTAGGATTATACATCATTCATACCTAATGCCTCTTGTGTAGATCTAGGTTCATCAACACTAGTATTCAAAGAAAAATTACATCTTCAATCATTAAAAGAATACCTTTCATGTGGTTGTCTCTTCCTTGTAGATCTTCTAGCAAGCTGATTTGGAAGCTCTTCCTCCTCTTCTAAAGATTTAGAGCTAGACTCCTCAACTTCTTGTCTATCTAGAGGCCTTAATTTAGCTTTCTTATGTGTGGAAGGTAGTTCAATCACATCTTTCTTTTTAGTATATTTAGGTCACAATGTAATAGAGGAGACTTAGTTTATCTAAATATAATGCTTCTACTCCGCATTATCTTCTATGCAATAGGATCCTAAAGCTTGCATCCTTTCACACCATGACAATAGCCAATGAAGATGTATTTCATCGCTTTTGTTCTCCAACCTTTTTTGCTTCTGTTTTGGCACATATACATATACCTTGAATCCAAAAACTCTAAGTTATGTCTCAAAGAAGGCTTAAGACCAAACCATGCTTCCATAGGAATTTTCTCAAAAAGAGCTAACAAGGGTTACTTGTTACTTGCAATACCCCTCCCATAGTGTGTTTTTCAGTTTTTATTGCCAAACTCTTTTAGGCCACTTTCACACGTGCATTGATTATTTCAGAGATACTTGAGGATATGAATGTATGACATTACATTGGATAATTGTGAATTAGATATTTTTGGTTATTTTGATGTTGATTAAATGCAAATGATGATGTTATATATATATATATATATATATATATATATATATATATATATATATATATATATATATATATATATATATATATATATATATATATATATATATATATATATATATATATATATATATATATATATATATATGTTATGGTTATTTCATGATGATGATTTATATGTTAGGATATCATTGATGATTATGGTTTTACTGACCTTATACTTGCACGTGTATGGTTGGCATGTATGTTTTATATTTTTATTTGACGTGCCTAATGTGGTTAAGGGATGAAGTTGTAGTTGCTTGTAAGATCCACATGATTGGTCGATCCCAGTCATTGCTTGTTTATACTTATACATGTATGTACATGCTCATATTTTATGTAAGTTTGTAGGTACCAAGCATCAACTTCCCTGAATTGCTAGGATGAGCGTGCTCTATCACAATATCTCAATGGTAAGAGAGGAAAGATATAATACAAATCCAAATCCCAACAGAAGCCATTGATTGTACTAAAATAATGGACAAGTATTTGTTTTCTACCCATCCAAATTCATCAAGGTGATGTGAATTCGTGAGCCTTTCCTTGGTGTTTGTTTGTTATTTAAGTTAGTTGATTTTTTGTGTGTTGTGAGTCAAGTGAATTTGTTGTGTGGATTATTTGATTTAAAATAATTAAATTAAGAGTAATTATGAGATTAGAATAATCATATTTTATGAATATGGAAATATTAAGTATAAGGATATTTAATTATTAAGAGTTAATTAAATACTTTTGTTTAATTAAAAGACTTAATTAAACGTCTAAAATTGGAATAAGAGGATTTATTAGCTATTAAATCCAAATATGAAATTAAAAGCATAATTAATTTATTTAATATTTAATTTTCAAGTGCATAGTTATCAATGTGCTACAATATTAATTGATTAATTAAATATTAATATGCAATTTAAGTTGCACATTTAGTTTAATAAAATTAAACTAGATTTTAAAGTTAAAGTTGAGTTGGGAGCTGTAATTAGAAAAAGTGCATATTTTATTATTAAATTATAATTAATCATGTAAAGAGAATTGATAAAAATTAGGTGGAAAGTTGAGTTCTGATTTATAGGGATTGCATGTTTTAGAAACCCTAAGGGGAATAGGTTTTCTTTATGAGAGGATTCAAGGTATTATTCACATCACGTCTATCAGGTTTTGGAGGAGCTCTCTTGGGTGAGTTTTGGAAGATTATTGAAAGCTTGGAATTTTGGAGGTTGTATTGGATTCTTCTTGTCTTCGAATTTAGGCGTTGGTGGAGGTAGGGTTTGAAACTTTCTATTTTGTAAAATCCTTCATTTGAAAAGATTGTTTACATCGCGTCTGTAATTATTTATGTGAGTGAATTGAAAATGGGTTTCTATTTTTAATCAAGTTTATTTTTAAGAAATTTTGGATTTGTTTGATGTCAAATTAGATCTGGTGTTTTGTTGGGAATGTTTGAAAACCTAGGAAGAGGTTTTAGGAAAACGTGTGAGTTTTTCCCAGTTAGGGTATTTACCTAGAAGTGATAGATATATTACCTCAATAAATTGCATGAAAATTTAGTTGATATAGAGATGCATGCAAATAGATATATATGTGAAAATCTTATTAAAAAGAAAAGAAATTAGTCTTTTCAAAAAAAAACATTAGCCTCCATTAAAAGAAAATCAATTAAAAAAATATGTATATAGAAAAAAGGGGGTTTGTTTATCGAATTCATTTAAAAAAAGAAAAAAAAGAGGGGGCTTGCTATTTTTTGGTTCAAAATAATTCCTAATGAAAAAAAAAGTTTTTTTAAATTATATATATATATATATATATATATGTATGTATGTATTATAATTATTATTGATTTGTTTAATTATTATTAATAATTGATTTAATATTAATATTAATTAATTTATATTAAGTGTTGTTAAATAAATTTTATTATTGGGTTAAAATATTTGATTTATAAATCTGTATGCAGATGTTTTAGTTATTATATGTGGGTGTGAATTTTTGGCGAAGTTGTAGTTGTTATTAATTGAATAAAACCTTATTGGTCAATTTTATTTGTTGGGGGTTTTTAAGTTAACTTGTAAGAAATGAACACCAGAGGTTTGCGTTTGGGTTTTGTTTTCTCTTGATGCTTTGTGCATGTGTTGTAATGTTAGTTTTGGATTTGATCATTTTATCCATCCAATTTTCTAAAGCTCTTTATTTTATGAACTCTTTGAGAGAGTGGTTATCTATCTTATAACATTTATATTAAATACCTTTGTTTAATTAAAAGTCTAAAATTAGAATAAGAGGATTTAATTAATTATTAAATTCAAATATGAAATTAAATACATAATTGATTTATTTAATATTTGATTTTTAATTGCATAGTTATTAATGTCCTAAAATATTAATTGATTAATTAAATATTAATACACAATTTAAGTTGCACATTCAGTTTAATAAAATTGAATTAGAATTTTAAAGTTAAAGTTGAGTTAGGAGTTGTATTTGGAAAAAGTGCATATTTTATTATTAAATTATAATTAATCATGCAAAGAGAATTGATAAAAACTAGGTGGAGAGTTGAGTTCTAATTTTTAGGGATTGCATGTTTTAGAAACCCTAAGGAGAATAGGATTTCTTTATAAGAGGATTCTAAGTATTATTCTCATCATGTCTATCAGGTTTTGGAGGAGCTCTCTTGGGTGAATTTTGGAAGATTATTGAAAGCTTGAAATTTTGGAAGTCGTATTGGATTCTTCTTGTCTTCAAATTTAGGCATTGGTTGAGGTAGGGTTTGAAACTTTCTATTTTATAAAATCCTTCCTTTGAAAAGA
The DNA here is from genome assembly GCA_027943335.1 of Chamaecyparis obtusa. Classification (NCBI taxonomy): domain Eukaryota; kingdom Viridiplantae; phylum Streptophyta; class Pinopsida; order Cupressales; family Cupressaceae; genus Chamaecyparis; species Chamaecyparis obtusa. The sequence continues at coordinate 289,725 of BSBK01002604.1, read as the reverse complement.
TTGTATGCTTTGCGTCTGGAGTTGTTTATGTGAGTGAATGAAAATCAATTTATGTTTTTAACCAAGTTTATTTTTGAGAAATTTTGGATTACTTTGATGTCAAATTAGATCTGGTATTCTGTTGGGATTGTTTGAAAACCAAGGAAGACGTTTTAGGAAAATGTGTGATTTTTTCCCAATTAGGGTATTTACCCAAAAGTGATAGATATATTACCTCAATAAATTGCATGGAAATTTAGTTGATATAGAGATGCATGCAAACAAAAGTATATGTGTAAATCTTATTAAAAAAAAAAGAAATTAGTCTTTTCAGAAAAAAAAATCTAGTCTCCATTAAAAGAAAATTAATTGAAAAAAATATATATAGAAAAAAGTGGTTTGTTTATTGAATTCATTTTTTTTTTTAAAAGAGGGGGTTTGTTGTTTTTTGGTTCAAAATAATTCCTGATGAAAAACAAAATATAAAATAAAGATTTTTATTTTTTATTTTTTAAAACTAAAAAATAAAAAATAAAAAAAATTTGGGAGGGGGCGGGGGTTTCCTCCCCCTACCCTCGACAGTTAGGCTTTTGGCGGCAACCTAGGCTATCGTAGCAGCTGGGTTGCTCACAACAGCCTAAGCTACTACTGTAACAGCCAGTTGTCTACGGTAGTAGGGGTGGAGCCATGGGTCCCCCCCCTTTGACATATGTAACTTTATATATATATATATATATATATATATATATATATATATATATATATATATATATATATATATATATATATATATATATATATATATATATATATATATATATATATATATATATATATATATATATATATATATATATATATATATATATATATATATCATTATTAATTTATTTTAAATTAATATTTGTTATTGATTTAATATTAATATTAATTAATTTATATTAACTGTTGTTAAATAAATTTTATTGTCAGGTTAAAATATTTGATTTATACTTTTGTATGTAGATGTTTTAGTTATTATATGTAGGTTTGAATTTTTGGTGAAGTTGTTGTTCATATTAATTTATTTAAACCTTATTGGTTAATTTTATTTGTTGAGGGTTTTTAAGTTAACTTGTAGGAAATGAACACTAGAGGTTTTGGTTTTGGTTTTGTTTTCTCTTGATGCTTTGTGTGTGTGTTGTAATGTTAGTTTTGGATTCGATCATTTTATCCAACCAATTTTCTAAAGCTCTTTATTTTATGAACTCATTGAGAGAGTGGTTATGATGTTTTGGTTTGAGGACCACTGTGTGTCTCTGATATCTTCTGTGGACTACAATTTGATCATTATACTTTTTTTGAGACCGATGTGGTTATTTATGACTTATGAGCCTAGGAAAGGTTAAATAGGTGCATCTTAAGGGAGTGGCTTACAATAGGGGTATGAGACCCAAAGGGGTTAGGACCAGGGTAAGCTATCGTAAGTTTTTCAATAAGTGATAACATAGTAATTAAAATTTGGAGAGCTCGTTAAAAAGATAATTAGTGATAATGCCTCGCCCATGCCTTGAGCACTTGTATAGGCTAAGGGTGGGAATGAGATGATACCTAGAGAGTAGGTATGATTAGGATTCCTCATTTTCATGAGAGGGTATTCTAGGTTTGTGTTGGTCTAGGGCCCAGAGTGGTCAGTCCAGGGTAACTCAATGCTTCAGGGTCTGAGTTCTAGTGTGACTAGTCCAAGGTAACTCAATTAGATGACCATGTGATGACACTCTCATAGTATGTAGCCTAAGTCTCCTCCGTAGTTTTTGTATTTACCTCTAGTGGTGTGTCTTTGTTATTTTAGTATTTCCTAGTGGTATGTTTTTGGTATTTTAGTATTTGGTGAGTGGTCTTTGTTCAATAATCTAGTATTTGGTGTTTTGGCATGTGTGGACATTTTGATATTTACTATTTTTTTCTTTATCATTAGTTGGTGGTACCTTTTGAGATAGAAATCCTTTAGGATCCATTAATTAGTTATTTTGTTGTGATCGATCTGTCATTCGAGTGGGGTTTGTTGTTATCTCTTCAGCACGGTGGGAGTAGACCTTTGAATGCACAAGGTTGGGTGGTGGTGTTTCTTTTACCATTTGAGATTTTGACATTCTTTTAGTAGTGTTGGATGATTCTTGTTGTGGTTTTTTCTTCTTATTCTTCTTTGGAGGTTTGTTAATATCTATCTTATGGCGTTTATATTTGTACCTTGTATCAGTGCTTTAGAGTTGATTCCTTTCAGATATTATACTATACTTTGTATTTGATTATTGTTGCATACCATGTGACTTGTGAAGAGGATGTTGGTTCATTGTATTTATACTGTATGGTATTGGATGTACTTATTGTTCATTTGTATATGATATATTTGTAATTATTCAGTAATCTAAACTGAATAATTAATGTATACATAATTATGCGTCATGGGACCCTTGAGAATTGTTAACTATGATTGATTTGTACTTATGTACTTGTTTATTTCTTATGTTGTACTCTTTCACATTGTTATTGTTTTGTAAGCTCTTAAGAAAAAAATTATTTTGTAAACATAGCAACATGTTTTAGATTAAATTCTCTTGGGTTCCCTAGCGAGGCATTACATTATTCATGTAGCAAGAAGTAGCAACAACTTAAACACAAAACCTTTGTTCTAGGCTAGTACCACTTAGGATACTCCTAGCCTTCTCCATTAATGTTTTATTATAACTCTATTTTTCTATGGAGAGTACAAAGTTATCTTTTATTTGTGAATACCATAATCTTTACAAAATCTATCAAAATCATTAGAAAAAAAAAATCATCACCTTTATTAGTCCTCACACATTTTATTTTTGTTCCAGTCTCTAATTCAACCATTGCTTTAAATTCTTTAAATTGACTAAAAACATCACATTTACTCTTTATAAAATTCACCCATGCCCTACTATAATCATCGATAATGAAACATACTATGTGGATTTTTCATTGGAAGGAACATCTACAAGAACAAACATATTAGAATGAATAAGAACCAACACAACACAAGATTTATGAGAATTTGAGTAAAATTAAATCCAATTTTGTTTTCCATAAATGAAATGCTAAAAGAATCACAATCAAGATTACAATCATTCAAACCTTCAACAAGGTTTTCTTTTTTCGAGGTTCATAAACCCTTCTCTCTAATATGGCCAAGTCTCTAGTGCCATAACATATTCTTATCTACAAATAAGTTTGATTTAGAAGAAAAATCACCCTTAGGTACTTAAAATCCATGACCATTTGTTTAAGGTGTTCAACACCCACCTTTTCCAAGTAGGTATTCCTTGTAATACCCCAAAATTGGTATCTTGCAACCCTAACCAATTTTGTTGAATTTAGTCTCATTCTATCAACTTTCTAAATCATCAAAGTCCTATTGTACTAGGCAATTTTGTCTTCCTAATTGACTGTACTTGACTTGATGTCAAATGTAGAAAACCCTAAACTTGCATTAATCACATGCTATATTTAATTCCTAAATATCGACTATAATTGGCTAAATAAACCCTATGATTGATTAATTTAATTATAAAGTCCTAGCACTTTAAATAAATTAAATTCACTCCTTTTAGCTAAAACACATGAAAAGGAATTAAATAATATCTGGTTTTTGAATAAATATCCTCATTTCAATAATTGAATTGATTATTCAAATAATTGAGAAAATCTATTTATGAGGTCATATTATATTTATTTAATCAAATATTCTCTCCGAAATCCTCTCTTCAGTTCAGAAAAGGAAACTTTGAGTTAACTAAAAATTCAAAAGTGTAACAAATCAGTTAACTACACCACTCACTCAAAAGGCAAACAGTTGACTATTTCTCTACAGGAAAATTTTCATTCTGAACTGAACTCTCCTTCAATCTCCACCGTTTGTCTCATTCAATCTTGATCATTAATTGATTTTGGGATTCTATAAAAGAACTCTTATTCCTCATTCAAAAAGATGCAACTTTTGAGTAACGAAGTGTTGTGGCAATCTAATCTCAAGTTGTTTGCATTCAAAAGCTTTAGCTAATTTCATTTTGCATATCATTTTTAATATCATTTCTAGCTTAATAGATTGTTTAGATTAATGATGTATCTCATTTTAAATTAGTTTGCTTACATTGTTATTAGATTAACTTCATTTCTCATCATCTCTAGCTTAATTGCATTCTCATTCTAGAGTAATTGCATTTTTTAATTTCTAGTTAAATCCTCCATTCTAGTGCTAGTCTATGGTTGTTCGACTCTTGATTCTAAGAGCAATTCAAAACCCTACCTAGATAGGCGGCAACATGTTGAACCATCTAGGCATGCAAGATGAATAATCTCATATTCATTCTTGTGTGTGATCGATGAACAATGACTATGTTGAACTGTGTGGCTAAGTTAGAGGCCCATATTTAGCACATACATTTCTGGTGCCCACCATGGGGTAGAAAATTCAATTTCTAGCCTCATATCTTTTCTTTTTTTTGGTCAAATTTAACATTATGTCCATACGTCTGTATGTCTCTGCTACAGATTCTCATGTGAAGTTCTGTGCTGTATCGCGCGAAGTTGTGCTTGTACTAGCATTTCCTCATGTGACAAAGGCATTTCCTTGCGCGAAGCCCTACATTTTCTCTTGCAAGATTTGACACCAGAGACCTTTTAAATTCCACTTTGTACTTTATGTTCTCTACTAGCTGTTATTTTCCTATTGCTACAATTTCTTGGTATTATTTTTTTGATACAACTTAACAGTGGGCTGCAAGACGTATCTCAAAGGCTCCTAAGAATATGACTATGCACACTTATTGATGGTTTCATTGTAGGACACTTGCCGAAGACCACTTGTCAAAGTACTTCAAACCCACTCAAACATTCTATCTTCTTTCTTGCCTTTCTTCACATAGTCTAAATAGGGCCTTGTTAAAATCTCTTAAGGGTCTTGATAGTAGAGTAGGGTAATAGGCTCTTCATTAAATGGAAGTGATGACCATGGATGAGTCTGAGACCCAGATTCTACTAGAAAGATACATACCTAGGGGAGCAAGGAAAGGTAACAAATTGATTGACACATCTGCTAGTGAGGGGACTACGCTCTTCTCTTTTTGAGAGAATCAGAAACCCAAAAGCTTTTGAATTTTTTGAGAGAAGAGTTAGCTCGGTGATGAATTTGTTTGATGTGTTTGGGTAAGGTGTAGAGGTAGAGGATTATGCTCTTCTCTCTTTGAGAGAATAAAAAACTCCAACCCTTGAATCTGAACCAAGTCCGAGTCACCTTTAGCGGGCCTGCCAGAAGTTGAACCTCTAGGAACAACCCAAGTGGGTACACACCTTTTGCCGGTGATTCCACCCCACTATAATAAAGTTGCTTTGTTGAGTGAAAGACTCCAAAGCCATGTTAATTTCTTCCTCTTGATCCATGATGTCTAACATCTTGAGAAAGCCCTATCTGTTGTACTAAGAGGTACCGCTCCCAGCCTTGCTTGCCAAGGGTGTACACTTTCAAGTGTCAGTGTGGCTAAGAAGCCCTAGCCTTGCTTGCAATGGCATCAAAGGTTAATGTAAATGGAAGCCTATTAAACACTCTCTTAGTTAGTTGCCTACCCTATTCACCTCTGAAAGGGGACATAAACTTTGCACAGGGAGAGGGAAGAATCTCTCCCATAGATTCTCACCATAGGCATGCACCTGGACGCTTGAAGGTGGTATATGACATTGGCCCCTACTTCAAGGGTAACCTTTGAACATATATTATTGATTCCTTGGAAACACCAAAAACATTGGTGCCCTCTAGGGGTGACATGGCTGTGTGAGGTGAACGCATGTGCATAAGTTGTGAGGCACGAATTTTGTCTTATCTACCATTTTCTTTGTAGGGATAACTGAGTGTTTGTTTTTTAGTCTTAAAAATGTCCAACATGTTCAAAATTGTCAAGACTCCCATGATTCCCCCGAGTTGATTTGTCCTTGGTGGAACTATTTTTGACTATTGATTGATTCATAACTGCTTGCTAGTCCAAAAACTTTGTGCTTGTTAACGATTGCTTTCAAACATTCAAATTAAGATTTGTTGATCTAAAACTATCCTAAATCAGTCTATAAACTGAGCATTCTATTAAAGAACAGTCCAAGTTGTGTCTCATAAATCGTTCTTGTCTCAAAATTGATCCAGACTAACTAATCTAGTAATTTCTCACCTATGTTACTGCATAATTTTGCGTGAGATTCTAGCTCTTTGTGCACTTCTCCGCACGAGCTTTCACATCTTTGCATGAGCTCTCACTGAAGTCTATCATAAATTCTATTGCATTTTTCTATTCTGCATCTGCACTTTTCCATGTGAGTCTGGCATATCCTCACGTGATCCTGGCATATCTTTGCGTGGGACTGCATTTCCTTGTGCAAAACTATCCCACTGAGTATCAAAACAATGAGCTATTTCCCTTCTTCCTATCATCTTTCTACCTAATCTGGTTTCTATTTGGGGTTTGTTTGCATATCTTCTTGTCTATACATAGTCTAAAACTAGATGTCTTGGGCTGAAAACTATGTGATGATCACTTGAACTTACCTTGTCTCTTTGTTATTTTCTCATTCTACTGTATTATCATACCTTGCAATGCAATAGTCGTATCTCAGCTATTCTAGCCTTACTCTCGACGACTCGTGTCGAGTATATTTCACCTTTGTCACTCTTTGCACTTATCTTGAGAAATATTTCCAAGCATAGTCCTAGTTTTCTCTTGTTACACCATCTTTGTTTATGTATGTACACGTTGCGCACTCACACACTAGCAAGATGGTAGACCCCAATCCTACCCAGGAAGATTCCACCCAAACTACTAAACATACTATTAATCCTAATTGGGGACCATTAGCTGATATCTCCCACATCTTGAATATGCCTTGGGGTATGCCTATTCTAAACTACTCCACTACTTCTGCTACTGAACAAGCTCCTGCTACTAAGAATACTTCTCCTATAACATATGACATTGGTGAAGAAAATCTATCTCCTACAATGTCTCTATCTGACTACATCAGGTAGTATCACAACATCAAGAGAGATTCAAAGGAAGATGGGTGGGATTCCTCATCTGATGCAACCACGACAATACAAGTTGATGTTTATACATCGATATGCTCCTCCTACTAGCTTTGAAAGAGGTGAAAGTTCTAATTCTCAAGATCAAGAAACTGATGATGATCCTTTCCACCCTTCTATGGAAATCATTCCTATGGCTCCTAGGCCATGTACTTCAAGCTACACTTCAGCTACTCCAATAAATCATGGGTATATAAGACCCCATCCTATCATAGGCTCATAGAACATAGGCAAATCCAGAATTGAAATGGTTTCTATTTGTGCACTGTTACCACTTGAAGAGGGACCTAGCTCTTGGAATCAACCATATTGATTGGACTTACATGATATTCCTCTAAACTTATTTGACTCTTCTAAGACAACTCACAATTGATAGTGTGTTATGGAAGATAACTTTCTTGATCTATCTAATTCATTCATGAACAATGAGGATGATGCTGATATATTTTCACTTGATCCCATCCCATTGACCCTTCTCCCATCTTCCTCCCTGAGATAAGTGGCTTGTCCACTTCCCATTCTACCTCTCCACCTAAAATAGTTGTATCAACCTCATTCATCCATAATTCTAGAGTCTTTGGAAGTAACTTGGATTCGTAACATAAAAAAACAAAATCCACTCATATCTCAAGGTCACCATGTCCCATCTAATCGACATGTGACTACAAAGCCAAGAGCATTGTTCAAAAGACCATAAAGGTCTTCAAAGAGAAATTGATGATCAAAGCAAAAAAAATGGATCTCAAAATCCATTGTACAAGAATTGCACTAAAAAACATCTCAAAGAAAAAAACAAAATTAAAGATAATTAAAAAAAATAAAAATCAAAGGCTATGTGGATTCCCAAGCTTAAAGACCTGGATATCAAAAGAAAATCAAAGTTGTTGTTCAAGATTCCAAATTCTCATACCTCACTCCATGTCACCATCCTTGCCTCTCATACTTTATATTCCTCACTACATCTTGCATTACCCAGAAGTGCATATTAGTATCTCCTCATTTCTAATGACATGACTAAGAGGAATTTAGAACATGCTCTCCCTAAGCGTTCAGAGTGTGGGAAATCTGACAAAGAGTTAAGACACGTCCACGAAGATATTTGTGGGTCTCTCTTAAATTATCTTTCCTTGACTATGGACCTCTTGATAATTGGACAGCATCTGGTTCTGACTCTAGACCTTTTCAACAGACTACTACTACAAACAATAGTGCTCTGATGATAACAAAATATCTCAGCTACTAGAGCTAGAACTACTGGGTGAATGTCAACAAGTAGAGTTCGATCATCTTTGAGCATATCAGAAGAGGATGTCCAAGAGCTACAACAAGGTCAAACCACGGGACTTCCAAGTGGGTGATCTCATCCTGAGAGAAAACCCCAAGAATCAGCAACAACAGATCCATAAGGGAAAATTTGAGCCGAATTGGCTTGGTCTATATGTTGTTACTGGAGCGTTTGGATCTAGTGCCTATCAACTCTCTACCACTAAAGGAGAAAAGCTCAAGGAACCGATCAACACTCTACATATGAAATGAGTCTACAGTTGAGACATCTCTAGAATGCTCCGTGTACATACATATAATCTGAAAAAATCCTAAAAATTGCAAAATGTCCTAAAAAAATGATCATCTTAGTGAAAACCTAGTAAACAGGCGCTTTGATGCATCAACCAAAAAAAAAATTGAAAAACCAAAAAATACAAAAAAAATTGAAAAAGAAAAAAAAGTGTCATTGATGAAAACCTGGTAAACAGGTGTCATGGTAGCAAAAGTAATAAATTCCTACCAAGATGGTGAAAACCTAGTAAATAGGCACCTCTTATTCTGCACTGCTATATCCATCACAATACCGCTTGGCTCTATACAACTATTATTTGCTTTCTAGCTTTCCTGCTTTAGTTTGCTTGCTCATGCAACCAGTCTTATTTACCTTTGATAATTTGCTCAACTCTACGTGGATTGAAACTGGTCATACTCTGGGGGAAACCTTCCTAGTCTATGGGGCACCATCCTATCAATTTCAAAGATCTCTCTCTTACATCAGTCACTAGTGGTTCTCACTGCGTCTACCTACTAATGCCTACCTATTATCAAGATCTCTCTTCTTGAGGATCTCCCTCATGTCAGTCACCAATGGTTCTCACTACATCTGCCTATTGATGCCTAGCTATTATTGAGATCTCTCTTCTTGAGGATCTCCCCCGCATTAGTCACCAGTGGTTCTCACTGCGTCTTCCTACTGATGCCTAGCTATTATCAAGATCTCTCTTTTTGAGGATCTCTCTCGCATCAGTCACCAATAGTTCTCACTACGTCTTCCTACTGATGCCTAGCTATTATTGAGATCTCTCTTCTTGAGGATCTCCCTCACGTCAGTCACTAGTGGCTCTCACTATGTTTTCCTACTGATGTCTAGCTATTATCGAGATCTCTCTTCTTAAGGATCTCTCTTGTGTCAGTCACCAGTGGTTCTCATTGTGCATGTCTACTATCATCATACTACTAAGACTTCTCGCCAACGACTTATACTTCCAATATAACATCAATATGCTTAAACTGAATTTGAAACTCTCTAAGACATGCTTAGCTTTTCTTTTGTGTGCTTGTTCTTTTTCTTTCTCATTCCTCCTCGAGCAACTCCAAGATGTCTACCTTGACCGAGAGGTGTGAAGACTAGTGGCATGATCTCTTTCTTTGCTTTATGTTTGTTGGTTTAGTTCCAATGATCTAAAGGATCCATATAAGAGGGGTGTCCACTATGAGAGCCTTCATCTCATGTTGGATGGTCATGTGTACCTTGACTCCTTTTATATGGAAACTTTGGTGAGGTTTGTTCTTATCCTTGTTGGTTTGAGTGACTTCTTTCTTCTAAAAGTGAAATTTCAATGCTCGTCCTGTGAAGTGAACGTAAGGGTCACTGCGAGCACCTTTGGTATGCTTATCAATCACTTATCAAAAGGAGGAACTTTCGCGTGTCTGGTGTGTCTTCATGCAAGCAACATTCAGGTCATCCTAGCAACTATGCTTTGATGCTTATGTTTACTTGCTAAATCAACAGGAATTGGTGTTTTGGTCATTCTGGCTTCTTGTGCCTTAATGCTTAGACCTCATTCTGACAAATCTAAAACTAATGTCATATTCATATTCTCCTGATTGCAATGTCAGTGAGGATTTTATGATATCTTGTGACCGTCCTATAACAAAAGCTTTGTGACAAAAATTATCTAACGGGTCCAACAACCAAGTCCTAGGCATTTCATCTAGCTTAGGCTTGCATTTTCATCCTAGATTTACATTGTGACAGTTTTCAATGCTCACTTCATTGTATTCTCCTGGATTTGTATGCTAAGGGTTCTCATCTCATGTCTCAGCTACATCATGACTGCACAAGTGTTCGATCCTTGCTATCGATCTTCAAGAGAGTATTCTTTTGGTTAGTATATGTCATATGTTGTGATACCCTGCATGAGATGTTAGTACCATACATTGCATTTACATATCTCATCCACAAAGCGTATTACCATATATCATTGACATACATCTACATCTACATCTACATCTACATATTCATACAACATGTGCATCCATCAAAAGCATAAATCCTAATATACATTGCATTCATTAATCTACCATCTATCATTGCATTTTACATTTGCATACATACATAACAGAAACCATGTGCGTATCTATCTACATATCCATAGATGTCATACATTTCTCATTTAGGAACCATCTCATAAAGCATAAAACATCAAAAGTAAAGAATGACACATGCAATGATATCAAAAATTGAGCTCATATCTATATATCAGAGTGTCAGTATACAAAAATGGTGCTACTCGAGGGATGATGGTGGGATGATTGATACAAGGCTGCACCAAAAGTCAAAGGTTGCAAATGAATTGAAAATGACCCTTTTGGGCCTTATATAGGTTTTGACCTAATTTTCAAAAGTGCTCCATTTTGCGCAAAAACTTCACCCTTCACTAAATCGATTGCTTTGAATCCATTTTCGGGATCAAAATTGAAATCTAACACTCCTAGATAGCTCAAAATTATGTTTTAAATTTTTTTGGACCAACATGATCAAACACTTGTGCAGTTGACCTTCTGATGTTGTATTCTTATCAAAATCACATCACATCATCATTTTGTCGACATCTTCAGTATTTTCATCAAAAGTCAAACTCTCGTCAACTTTGGTCAACTTTGGTCAAACTTGGTCAACAAGACCTTGAAATGACTCCAAATTACTTCCAAATCTCATCGGATCTTCCATAATCTATTCTGGATTCTTCTAGACCTTTGATTTACTCTATATCTACAACCTATTATTATCAATCACTCTTATGACGTGTCATATTTCCATTTCACTCCCGAGGGGGTAGGATGATTGCATCATTGAATCACTTAATCAACTCTCAAACCAATCTGATCTGAATCAAAAAGTCCTCATCACTAGGGGCATCTCATCACTTGGGGCATGTTTGGTTTTTCGTACTTTATAGTCAAAAATAGATATTCCACAATCTCAAATCACTACGGGAATCTCTATTCCTTACATCTCATCATCTATCTATTAGGTATCTAAGCAATCTAACTCAGATCCCTAAGAATTAAGTTTCATTCTGGAGATTGTTCTTGAAATCTATCTGTTAGGTATCTGAGAAATCTAACTCAAATCCCTGGGAATCAAGCTTCATTCTGGAGATGGTTCTCAAAATCTATCTATCAGGTATCTAAGTAATCTAACTCAGATCCCTGAGGACTAATATTTGTTCTGGAGATGGTTCTTGAAAACTCTCTGCTAGGTATCAGGGTAATCTAACTTGAATCCCTGAAAGTCAAGCTTTGTTCTAGAGATGACTCTCGAAAGCTCTTTTTTACCAGTATCTGGGAAATCTAACCTATATTTCAAAGGACTAAGATTCATTCTGGAGATATTCCTATGATCTATATTAGTTATCATTCAACAAATGAGAATCGAGGCAATCTAACCCTAACTCCTAAAGATTGAGCCTCGTTCTAGGGACAGTCTTACAAAAGTGGTAATCTGACTAAGGTCTTCACAATCTAACCTAGACTTTGGAGAATCAAGATTCATTTTGGAGATGACTCTCGAAAGATCTTCTTGACTAGTTTCTTGGCAATCTAACCTAGACTTCGGAGGGTTAAGCTTCGTTCTGAAGATAATCTTGAAACCTTCATCAATTTTCACATCAGAGTATTCTTTGAATCAATGTGCTACTCGCACATCAATTCAAATAGGGGCAAAATGTAATACCCCAAAATTGGTATCTTGCAACCCTAACCAATTTTGTTGCATTTAGTCTCATTCTATCAACTTTATGAATCATCAAAGTCCTATTGTACTAGGCAATTTTGTCTTCCTAATTGACTTTACTTGACTTGATGTCAAATGTAGAAAACCCTAAACCTACATTAATCACATGCTATATTTAATTCCTAAATATCAACTATAATTGGCTAAATAAACCCTATGATTGATTAATTTAATTATAAAGTCCTAGCACTTTAATTAAATAAAATTCACCCCTTTTAGGTAAAACACATGAAAAGGAATTAAATAATATTTGGTTTTTGAATAAATATCCTCATTTTAATAATTGAATTTAATTATTCAAATCATTGAGAAAATCTATTTATGAGGTCATATTATATTTATTTAATCGAATATTTTCTCCAAAATCCTCTCTTCAGTTCATAAAAGGAAACTTTGAGTTAACTGGAAATTCAAAAGTGCAACAAATCAATTAACTGCTCCACTCACTCAAAAGGCAAATAATTGACTATTTCTCTACAGGAAACTTGTCATTATGAACTAAACTCTTCTTCAATCTCCACCATTCATCTCGTTCAATCTTGACCGTCAATTGATTTTGGGATTCTATAAAATAACTCTTTTTCCTCATTCAAAAGGATGCAACTTTTGAGTAACGAAGTGTTGTCACAATCTAATCTCAAGTTGTTTGCATTCAAAAGCTTTAGCTAATTTCATTTTGCATATCATTTTTAATATCATTTCTAGCTTAATAACATATTTAGATTAATGTTGTATCTCATTTTAAATTAGTTTGCTTACATTATTATTAGATTAATTTCATTTCTCAATATCTCTAGCGTAATTGCATTCTCATTCTAGAGTAATTGCATTTTTTACTTTCTAGTTAAATCCTCCATTCTAGTGCTAGTCTATGGTTGTTGGACTCTCAATTCTAAGAGCAATTCAAAACCCTACCTAGATAGGAGGCAACAGGTTGAATCATCCAGGCATGCAAGATGAATAATCTCATATTCATTCTTGTGTGTGATCGATGAACAATGACTATGTTGAAGTGTGTGGCTAAGTTAGAGGCCCATATTTAGTACATACATTCCTCACCATTTCCAATAAAGTATCCACAAATTTGGTCTTCACATAAGTACTATCACACTCAATATTGTATGCATCCAACTTATACAAAGTGTTGATTCTAAAAACTCAAACAACCACCATAATGCCTCTCACTATCTTGTATCTTGCATAAAAAAGACTCTACATACCCAAATCTATTAGTTTTCTCATAGCTAACAAATTTTTTCTCTGACTAGGGAGATGCAATCTTTCTTATTATACCATCAAAAAGCTTTATTTTAACTTTACCACAACCAACAATATTTAAATGATAACTATCACCCAAGTACACCTTACCTCCATCAAATTCCTCATATTCAAAAAACAAATCTTTATTAGAGCTCATATGAAAAGACACACCCAAGTCAATTAACCATACATCATCACATACATGAGTGACCAAATATGCAATGAACACATCACCATCTTGCTTATCAAACTGATTATTAGAATTAAATTTCTTCTTTTTCCTATTCTTTCTCTTCATTGTAATCTTTACAGATATTTTTAGGCTTACCACAATTCCAAAAATAACTTTGGACTTTTTAGGAGATTTGCATCCCCCTCTAGATTTGGATTTATTATACTTTTCATCCTTCTTGCCTTTTTGTTTAGGTCTTCCATGAACAACTAGGGCTTCCTTGACACTGATGGATACATGAACCTCCTCATCTCTTCATAAAGCAAAGACTCTACCATATCTTCCATCCTTAAAATTAAAAAATACTAATGATGGCCATAACAAGAGAATCCCATGAATTAGGCAAATAACAAAACATATTCTAAAATTTATCCTCCTCGTCCATCTTGACACGAATAAATTCGAAAGAGCCACCAACATATTGAATGCTTCCAAGTGGTCTATAATTTTTCCACCCTCCTCCATTCTCAAGAAATATAGCTTCTTCCTCAAGAAAATATTATTTACTAAAGATTTTGCTTCATACATCTCACCAAGCTTCTTCCATGGATTATTGTAGAGGAATATTTGTAGATATTTATTAAAATAGAGTATTAAAGGCACAATCTAATTAGACCCTTGGCTTTATGATCCATAACAACATATTTAGGAGCCTCAACTGGATATGTAGGTCTTAACATATTCTCATCAAGAGTCTCCCACAAATCTCAATCTACTGTAAAATCCTTCATCTTCAACTTCCATAATTCAAAATAATTTCCAAAAAAAAATTCTGCACCTCCATTCTCCCTGACAACTAGCCATTGAAAATTCTTGCAACAAGATTTCAAATTATCTTCTATAAAATCTACCATTCAAATCAAAATTAGTTCAAAAAACCCAACAACCCACAAGTGAAACCAAATTTGATCAAGCTTTGATACCGCTTATAAGTAAGTTAAGTTGTGGAACAACTTCATACACTAACCTTAAGGGTAGAGTAATGTAAAAGTCTTCTCATATATTTTCAATAGTTACAAAAACTTAGCAAAAACAACATAAATAACACATATACCACAACAACGTGATTTGTGTGGGGAAAACCCTTTTGGGAGAAAAATCCCACACTCCAAAAGTTTCCCAATAGATTATTCAAAAATTAATAACAAATTAAAATATACATGCATAGAAAGCTTCTCACAGGAGTATCACCAATGAATATCCAATGGTAGCTCAACTATTATTAGACTTTTACAATGCATTACAATGCCTATCACACAACCAATATATAGGAGATACAAAACATGAAACTCTTAAATGATATTACAAAACCATGGGTTGAAACCACCCCCAAAAAGGTGCACAAAATAGCCACACTTGGACCTTTGACCCAATGATAAAAAAATAGGATTCACAATAACAAATTATATATGAATTTTTTTAGTGTGCTTCCCTTGAAAACCATCATAGGGGCACACTACCCCCATCCCCCGACAAGGTTGAGACACCATTTTCTCATCACCTATGAGATTGTTGTGGATAATTATGATATTATTTGAATGGTTATATAAGTCCCCCACACAGAGTTATTAACTACCCTATAAAATAGGACAAATTAGTTGTCCATAATAAGAACAAGTTAGTTTTCCATGGGTAAGAGGTGAGTAATGTGATTATAAACTAAAACATTTTAGGTAATAAATGCTTGGATTTATCCAAGGGAAGCATGTGATACAATAACCAATTTTGATGCCTCGTTTAAAGATAGAAAATATTATAAAAGTAGGGGTTGTGGTGGTAGAGATGTAACATTGTGAGTTAGTGAAAACTCAATTTGCAAGTGTTGAGGGAGTGAAGATTGAAGAAGAGAAATGAAGGATTCTTTGTAATCTCTATTGTTCAAGATAATATATATTTGAGCCTCTTGTCTAAGTGGAGCTTTTTGTACAAAAAAGGTTTCTCCATAAACATTATGGTATGCCTTTGTTCTTTTGTTTCATATTTCTTCATATTGATGCTTTATTTTCTTGTAATATCCATTTGGTCATGCTTTGGTTAAATAATATTTAAGTTGAATTCAAGCTTCCTTTTTATAGGTGCCCACATTTTCTTTTAATGGATTTAAGAGGGGTTTTTTCCTTCTTCACAAAACTAAAACATAAGAATGGTAGCAGTAAGGATAGCCTGAAAAATAAAAAATGTAAAGACGACCCCTCCAAAGGGAGGGAAAATTTTCATTTGGGTTCACAACAATGTGTGCAGTAAGATACCAAACTTTACTTATTCAAATTTTGAATAAAAAGTACTAGAATGTCTCTCTTAATGTTCATCCAAAGGAAATCATGGAAGGGTAAATTTAATATAATCCAAGGGCCATAAATAAGGTAGTGCATAAGGCAATAAGAAAAGGCAATAAAGTATGAGAATATGGAATGAAATATAATCTAATAGACAAGGAAAATAGTAATATAATGTTTGCAATAAGCATGTGATTATAATTAAGAATAAATAATTATAGCATCAAAATAAAAGAAACAAGATAATGCTTAACTTGGTCACTTGTTAGCATTAATCTTCCCCCTGGCTTGAGCACTTGTGGAGATACAATGTGAGTAGAGGTAAGATGGATTCAATCATGATGAGGACTCCTAATAATTACTATGCTCTGTTGGTGGATTTTCTAATCTTTAATCTCTACAATATTTCTTTGCAACATATTTTCCTTTAGTAAAGTTCGTTTACCCTAAAACATGGAAGTGATGTAGGAAAGTTTTCTCATTTACAAGTGTTATTTTGAAAATAATCAAGAACAAGGGCATGTATCCATGCAATTGCTAAGCTTATTTTGGCTAGTGGTTGTTGGTCAACACTTTTAGCAGTAATTTTTGGAGCTAGTGGCCTCCTAGAAGAAAAACTTGCTGCTTATTTTTAAGAACTACTTTTAAATAGTATTTTAAAATGAAAACAAAGCTTATTTTTAAGTTTTAAAGTAGCTATTGTTCCACTATAATCCACTATAATTGGAAAACATTCTAATTTGACTTTTCCCCCTAATTTAAAAGTTACATAGGAACACTCTCGTTGCTTAAATTTAAGCAGCAATTGTACATAAGAAACCACATGGAGACATTTCATATAAACTTTTATAATCACAAGTAATGTTACTTAATAAATTTTATTACACATCAACAATTTGCATGTGGGAAATATGAGTGAAAAATACCCATTTTCGAATGCTAGGGCTTCTACAGGATGTGGCAGATCCATTGGGTCTGATTCTGGAGAAGATGAAGTTTATGGAGATGTTGATGATGACGGGGACCCTTTGTTTTTTTTTTATTGGAGATCCATTGCCTAATATTTTTTTTGGCCTAAGGGGTTTTTTGGTGCCTATCTTTTGGTGGAGCTCCATTCATTTTACTAAGGTGTCAGATCTCTTTTTCTGGAGACGAGTATCCTGCGATTGTCCTTTGGATGTTTGCTTTGGGCGATGCTATGTGGATCGTCCTTAGCCTACGAGTGACTCTATTGACAATGATGGAGTTGATGGATTCAATTGTTGGTGGAATTTTGACTAGATTTGGTTCTTTCATATTGGCCACCATTTTGGGGAGGTGTTCTATTGTCAAGAACATTATATGATATTTTGGGTGCCTTGCATTTATCGAAAGCCTCATTTTGTGGCTTATTGCTTCATTTTATACTACTTGTCCCCCCTTCCTATGTGTTTGGTGGTGTGGCTACTATCTGGTCTTGGACGCTAGAGGGGGGTCCAAGGCTCTCGACATTGGTGTTTGGTTGCTACTTCTGCTTTCTTGGTCCGCATTGGATATATGTTTGGAGTGTCTAAGTGGAGTTCACTTGGCTTGAGTTTTTGGTTGTCGCTTAGCTCTTTCCCATGGTGATGATGTGGACCTAAGTCTCTTCTATTTTTGGGTGTGTTTTTTTAGATCTATGAAGGCTTTTTTAGGGCATCACTCTATTGTGATTCTTTCTATCTGGTGCCCTAGTTCTGGGTTGGGGTCTTTTAATCCCAGCATTGGGAGAGCTTTGTTGTGGGGAGCTAAATTTTTTTGGTTCTTGGTTATCAGTAGTGATGTTGTGGATAGATATTTAGAGGCAAGGGGTTGTGAACAAGGTGCTGGTTTCCTTGATGCTGTCCTAAGTTTTTTTGATTGGTTGGAAGGAAGTTGGGCCATAAATTTGTTAGAATTTTTATTTCCTCTTCATTGGACAACTATTGGGGTTTTGGTCTCTCCTGATATTTTTTGAATCTATCATCATTGGTGGGGAGAGATGTTCTCTATTTGTTGAAGGCTATGGTGTTGTGGCTAGGTTTCTTGGTGGGGATTTTTTGTTCATGGAGTTGAGTTTGGTGGGGGTGGTTGATTTTCTTGTGGTAGGGTACTTTGATGATCTTGACCCCCTCTCCCACTTGTCTCTGTGTTAATATTTCTCTATTTTGAATCCTTTTGGCTTCACAAAATTCTATTTCTTTGAAGTGCTTTGTCATACTGGAGGGGAGTTTTATAGTTTGGATTTCTTGTGTTCATAGTTGCTGGAGCTTAGGGGTGTTGGTTTTATTTCAGTTGGGTTCTTTGATGATCTCAACTCTCTCTTACTCCCATCTTTGTTTAGTGTTTTCTCTACTACGTTTCTCTCCTCTAGCTTTCGTTCCTTCTTGGAGTCGCTTTGGGGAGTGTCCATCTCAGGGTTTATTGGTTTCTTGTTTGTTTGGTGGGTGGTGTTAGAGGGTGATGAATTTATTAAGAGAGGACACTTTGATGATTTTGGCCCCTCTTCCTCCTCCCTTCTCCCCAAGGATCTTCTCACTCTTGTGCTAGTTTATTTGGTTGGTACAAACTAGAGGTTGTTGTCCTGTATGCAGGGAGTGGTTGGCTATATGATCTTTGAGAGAGGGTGCTTTGATGTACTTATGGTTTACTGCTTCTGCTACATGTGGATTGCACCTCTTAGTTTTCAATTTTTCCTTCTTTGGGCTTCTTGTTTTTGGTTTTTGGAAGGATTCTTTTTGAAGATTCTAGGGTTCTACTTGGTGATTTGAGGTTCATTGTTGGTGTTGGATTTCTTAAGGGAGGGTGCTTTGATGATTTCATCCCTTTAGTTCACCTCTGTCACTTTAGGATCTCTCTTTCTATGGATATGCTTTCTTGGTGTTTTTAGAGTTGCTTTATGAGAGGATTCTCTTGGTGGATCAGTGTTGTCTTGGTGGTTGTGGATTGGGTCCTTCCTCCTACAATTTTTTGTTCTTGGTGTGTTTGGAGCAACACTTTGAGTGGCCTCTCTTTTTGGGTAGTTTATGCCTTAGTGGTTGAAGTGTTGAGCTTGGTTGGTGATGAGATTCTTTTGATGGGGGGATTTGATGATCTTTGTCTTTTTTATCTCCTTCTACAGTGGGCCCTCTACTTGCTTGGGTTGTTGTCTAAGGGAGTTGGTGCTCATTCTTGGGGTGGCTTATCTTCTTGGGATGCTAGCTTTCTTTTTGCTAATGTGCGAAATATTGTAGGTGTTGGAATTTTTTTGCCAAGGGACTTTGATGATTTCAAACTCCTCATTCTTTTCCCCTCACTCCAGGAGCCTTTTTCCTTAGTTTGTGAAGGTACAAAGTCTTGGTCTCTTGTCTTCATCTCCTTTTGAGGTGGAGCTTTCTTCTATTGAGGCGGAGGTAGGTGTTGGTGTTGTTGGTGGTGGAAGATTCTTATCTTCTATTGAGGGGGTTGGTGCTTTTTTTGGGGGTGGATTCTCTTCTTGGGATGTTGGTTTCTTTTTTACTGGGGTGGGGAAGATTGTGGGTGTTGTCTTTTTTTTGCCAGGGGACTTTGATGATTTCAGCCCCTCCTTCTTTTCTCCTCACTCCTGGTACCTATATCTTTGGTTGGTGAAGGCACAAATTCTTAGAGTCTTGCTGACAACTCATTTTGAGGTGGAGATATCTTTTATTTAGGTAGAGGTTGGTATTGATGTTGTTTCTGGTGAAACATACTTGAAAGTTGAGGATTTCATCAACTATTTGTATATTTTAACTTTGGATGTTGTTGTTATTGTGGCCTAGGGAGCCATTATTTCCCCATGGATTTTTTTTCCACTGAGATCTACTTTATGATGTAAGGCTTTCTCCTCTTGGGTAGCTAGTCTTGTTTGACTCAACTGATGTCTATTCGCTGGATTTTGGCTACCTTTGGGTTGCTGATTGATAATTTGTTTTTTCTGTTGCAACATTTCTTATGAGTGGGGTTTCAGATTCCCCTTAAAATATGTTTATAATGGGTTTCAGGGTCCCATCAAAACCTACTTTTCACTTAATAAAAAATGTTGGTTAATAAAGTTGATATCATCCCGATTAAATGAAAAAGTTAATTATACCTCATACAATAATTCACAAATAACAACTTTAAATAGTATGGATATTATCATCATTGAATGGTGAAGTTAACTATATCCCAATATGTTAAATTTTATAATCATAAATAACTATTCTAAATAAAATTGATATTGTATAATTAGCCAATAGGCTTTTTAAGTGTGAAGGAAACCCATTAGAATTCAATGTGACACACCAAGGACATAGCTATAGGGTCGGCAATAGTTGGACGCCAGAAAAAAATGATTGAAAAGTTTAGTGGATCGAGAATTGTTCAATAGTGCTAAGCACCACGCAAAATTATATTGCTCCTAAGAATTCTATTCTTCACCTTCCTCTACAACACAACAACATCTACACCAACACATCTTCTTGTCACCAGGAATTCCTCAACTCAGAAACTTACATCATTGTTTTTCAAGTTTGGTTATCAAGTGTGTTGCTTAGTTTTTTAATTGAGTGAATGTTCTTTCCTTGCACACCCTGTATGTTGGAAAGCATTAGAACCAATGAATGTAGTTGTGAAAAAAATAGAAAGTAGAAAGAAAATACCCTAGATAATTGAGAGTGACATTTACAATTGGTCCTACAAACTAGTATGGACCGAGGACTTCAAAATTATTGGCACACACATAGGCATTGAGCCTTAGATCCTCTTTAATGGAATTTGTGGCTAGAGTTTATGATGCATTGGGCATACCAACATTAAAGATGTTGCTTTACATGTTTCTTTTGTTGTTTTGGTGAGATTTTATATAGAGTACATTTGACAAAAAACAACTAAAAAGAAACGCTTAACAAAAACTAAAGGTCCCATTTCCTCACTTCTCTTGAGCCCCAAAATTGATTTCATAGCAATCAAAGAAACCAAAACTGATTTCATAGGAATCAAAGAAATTGAATTTAGGCAATAAAAAATCACATTCAACTGCAAGCGAAAAAAGGCACCACCAAGCAACTAGATTAACACTCCCCATATAAACACTCTAGAAGAAGAGAAAGCACCTTTGGTAAAAACTTATGTGAAGCCCAACGATCACATGACCATTCATTTTCCCCCATCTCTTTGTATTTTAAGATATTTCTATAAATGACTATGTGCAATCTATGTATTGTGTATTGGATATTTGAATAATAGAGTGATTCTCTGTTTGAGAGTGGATGTAGGAAATTGTCGAAAACTATAAAATTGTGTCTCTTGTTTTTGTTTTGATTTTATATTTTTATTTCATTTATTTTCTTGTTTTAAATTTACAATTGGTATTAGAGCTAAGGTGAGGTTGAGAAAAGATGGAAGAAGATGAAATTGATTATATCATTGATGAATTTATTGTAAATTTAGGATTGATAGAGAGTGATGTTGTGCCTGCAAAAACTAAAAGAATTCACCGTGTTCGTTGGTGGGATGGTTGGGAAAAGAATCACGAAGCTAAACCAAGAGAACATTTAGAAGAAATCAAATTTGAGCTTAGTGAAATTCTTGAACACACAAGTGATGTGAAACATAGGAAATCCATCATGGAAGAGTTGCAGAAGAGGGAAAAGGCATAAAAAAAGTGGCAAGTCTGTAAAGAATATGGTGTTGGTAATTTATGAAATGGTTTCTCTTACTTCTAGCTTTATCTTTGATAATCCAAATATTTTTGCTTCTGAAGTTCATAGGATGTTGCAGTTGGGTTACTATGTAGAGCTTGATTCTAACAAACAAGCACCTCCATTTGTTAATAGATACTCTTTTGGCTATAGTTGCCTTAATAGGGCTTTCCTTAGAGGAGCCGATAGAGGAGCCATGGCGTCAAGAAACAAAGACTCTTTTGGTGTCAAAGAAGACACAAATGTTGTGGTCGACATGATGAAAGACATGGCCAGTGAAAAAAATGATGTCGTTATTACAAATGAAGATTTTTCAACAAAGAGCCATTACTTGGAAAACAAGCGCTGGAGAGAGCCTCAGGGAAAAGAGGTGACTAAATTGTCATTCAAGAGATCGAATAAAGCTACAAAGTAAGATAATAAGGGCAAAGCAGTGGGGGTTCAAGATCCTGTAAATTCTTCCAAGAATTATAACTTGATTTGGAATACTAAGGGTGAGGCTGCACTTTTAAAGAGGAAATTGTGTACTCTTTCCAATGAAGAGTGGGATAGTATGCCAAAAATTGGGGATACCTTGTTGGAGAAGGCATGAAAAGAGTATGTCATTGCACTGGACCCCAAGAGTAGAGCCATTGGTGGAACTGAAACATCTTGGTTCTAGACACCTGTAACCGATCATATGGCTATCGAATAGGGTAGGGAGATCATTCTAAGTCTTAAGCTTGATAGGTTGTCTGATCCAAAAGGGTATTTAACCAATTTGAAAAGTACAAAGATAACCAATGATGTATAGATTTTGGATATCAAGAAGGCCAAATTGCTTCTTAAGTCACAAGAGGAGTGTGTGTGATAAGTGTCTAAATAATGAAGATGTCACTAGTAGATTTGAGGTCAGATTTCGACCAAATTTATCGACCAAAGTGGAAATGGTCTTAAAATTCCCCTTTTTTTTTCCTTTTATCCCCGTGTTGGTCAAAATTTCGACCAAAAATATATGGTCAAAATTTTGACCAATACGGGGATAAAATGTAAAAAAAAAAAAAAGATGCATTTCATTTTTACTTTACCTCTTTCTTTTTCGGCGCGGGCGACAGCGGGCGGGAGCGGGCGAGAAGGCGGGGACAACTGTGTATGAATATAATTCTATATTGAATTCCTTAATAGCACAAGTTAATGTTACTGTGAAGCTCCTTTATCACATTCAGGGACAATGTGATGCTGATACTATGCATGAATATTCATTTTGATTGCGTTTTGAAGTCTCTGTGAAAAAATTATATAAATGCACCATCGTTGGCATTGAACCTGTAGAACATGTCGTGATTCAATCAAGCTTTATTTGTATGGTGTTTTATGTTTGTATATTTAAAAAAACTGGTTCGGGGTTTGGGATTTGTTGTATATCATAGCGCAAGAACATATCAATTAGGGAATTTGTTTTGGGAATTATTCCCTTCTCATTTATGGCACATCATACTCTAAATTCCCTCTGCTTGAAATCCATGAAGCTAGTTGAATGATGACACTACACATGCTTTAATAGGCCCGAGAAGCATTGACATGTTACCTTTGCATTAAGCTCTATTATTAACAAACCCGAGAAACTAGGCATGTATATATGAATATTGTTTGGAACTCTGTTGGTGCTACAACACATGCGTAGCCCGAGAAACTTAACAATGTTGCATGCATGTATCATGATATGCCTGGGAAAACCTGAGGACACGCTAGGCCATTGATATCTCTATTTGAAAATAAGCATAGGCATCTGCATTTGATTAAATTTGAACCGAATGTATCTCTGCTTGCATATCATGGTGACTGTGGTACACCTGCATTATAAAGTTTTGAAAACTTAGGGCATCCTCTGTTTTTTCTGTGACACTTGATGTTTTATATGATCATTGAACCCTCTACATATAGATACCTAAGTATATGAATATGTTGTCAGATATTACATATTATGAGAGCATGTTGGGGAATTGTACTCATTGCTAAGCCTTATGGAGTCTCAAATTGTGAGGTCTATTAACCTGTTGGCATCCTTATAACTGATTGAGAAATTAATGATATTTCTCAGCTTTGTGTGGTGTAACATCTCATGCAATTATGTAATTCATCACAAATAGATGACTCCATGATGTGTTGCTATTGCTCTTTGTTATATAAAATGCTATGCTATCTAAGAAAATTCTTTCAACTGGCCCCTTAATGTAGATAATCACATTCATGCTATATCATTTTTATAGAATGCAGATTGAAACATATTTATGCCCTAAATGAGATGCATTTAAGTTTATTTCAGCATCATCTATTGTACTTATGTAATTATGTGGATTGTGTAACCTTGACAAGTATGTGCCATTTGAATATCTATGCAACAAAGTGCCCTATCTGATTTCCTATGAAGGATCTCTTCGATTTCCTCAGTCATTTGGAAGCCTAAATAGGCTCTCCCCACCGTTGGCTTAACCATTTTTATGGTTGTAGCCATTTAACCAATTCAAACTCAAAATTTCTTAGCAACTTTAAAAGTTGCATTACAACTTTAAAACAAATTTTGCCGGGTAAGACAAAAAGTCAGCCACTTGAATGTATTGCTATTCAGCCACATTAATGCTTTTCTTCTTCAACAAATGAGAATAGTCACTCTAAAGACAACATGATAATGTACACTCACTGTAAGTGTACATTATCATGTTGTCATGATAATGTACACTCACTATAAGTGTACATTATCATGTTGTCTTTATACTTATAGTGACAGTCCTCATTGAAGTGGCAATTACACAAGGGATAGTCACTGTGAGAACTTCTCATTTTGTGAAATTACACAAGGGACAGTCACTGTGAGATGTCCTCATTTGTGACTGTCCTTATAGTGAGTGTACATTATCATGTTGTCTTTAGAGTGACTGTCCTCATTTGTTGAAGAAGAAAAGCATTAATGTGGTTCAATAGCAATACATTCAAGTGGCAATTACACAAGGGAGAATCACTGTGAGATGTCCTCATGTGTGACTGTCCTTGTCACAAATGAGGACATCTCACAATGACTGTCCCTTGTGTAATTGCCACTTGAATGCATTGTTATTGAACCACATTAATGCTTTTTTCCTTCAACAAATGAGGACAGTCACTCTAATAAACCTTGGGTATCAATTGGTCCCTTGGATGAAATTTTATGAGTCAGAAAATTCATACACATACACAGTTGTCCCCGCCTTCTTGCCCGCTCCCGCCCGCTGTCGCCCGCGCCGAAAAAGAAAGGGGCAAAGTTAAAATAAAATGCATCTTTCTTTTTTTTTTTTACATTTTATCCCCGTATTGGTCGAAATTTCATCCAAGGGACCAATCGATACCCAAGGGATGAATCGATACCCAAGGTTTATTAGAGTGACTGTCCTCATTTGTTGAAGGAAAAAAGCATTTATGTGGTTCAATAGCAATGCATTCAAGTGGCAATTACACAAGGGACAGTCACTATGAGATGTCCTCATTTGTGACAAGGACAGTCACACATGAGGACATCTCACAGTGATTCTCCCTTGTGTAATTGCCACTTCTCATTTTGTGAAATTACACAAGGGACAGTCACTGTGAGATGTCCTCATTTGTGACAAGGACAATCACACATGAGGACATCTCATAGTGTTCTTTGGTGCATGGGCACCAAAGTCATTTTATGAAGACACACAAATACACCATGAAGATCAAAGGAGTGAGTAGGCCAAGGAGATATCCAAGCAATTCAAATGGATAGGGATTAAAAGGCATAATGGTTTTCATGACCAAACAATATAATCAGATATGTTTATTTTGTATTGTCCTCAAATGACTAAAAGTCATATTTGTAATGTCCTTAAAAGGACCAAGAGTTTGTTTGTATTGGACTAATGTTGTCCAAAACTAAGTTAAGTTTACAAGAAGTTTAGAATGGCGAGGGGATAGGTCTAGGCATTAAGAAAAGGGTTAAATGTCAAAATAAAGCCATTTTGTCATTTAAAATTTCAAATATTTAAACAATAACGGCTATTTTAAGAGTTTGGTGGGAATTACTAGTTTGTTATGGTTTTAAGAGTTAGTTATTCAACTCAACGATGATAGTTGGTTGAAATAGTTATTAGGAGTTTTATATGAAGAAGAAATCTATTGTACGGGCAGGAGGAGGCTGGCTATGTACGGACTATTAAAAACTAATAACAAGAATACATTCCTAGCATTGAAATGTTCTTGTTCTCTGCAGACTGAATAAGGGTTTCATTGTGGAATTAACAGAGAAGTAATAGAAGTTTGTTTGTGTTCATTGTGATGTACTGAGGTTCATTATTTGCTCTGAATACATTTTGGTTACTTCTGTGTTAAAGTTTTGACGCCTGGCATTCATTAACAGGCTGCTTACTTGTTAATTCTCTGCAACAGTCTAGGATTTTTTTCAAAGTATGACCATCCCATGAAATCAAAGGGCCCTGACTTCATGGGATAGGTGTCTTCTAACATGTACCATATAAATTTAATCTTCTAAATGCAGGAACCGTGCTAGCACTGATTGACTGTTACAGAACAGTGAGGGTAGTGAAGAAATTTCATTGGAAATGGTGGATTTTTTTCAAAGTATGACCATCCCATGAAATCAAAGGGCCCTGACTTCATGGGATAGGTGTCTTCTAACATGTACCGTATAAATTTAATCTTCTAAATGCAGGAACCGTGCTAGCACTGATTGACTGTTACAGAACAGTGAGGGTAGTGAAGAAATTTCATTGGAAAATCCAATCTTGAATGACTAATGGTTAAAAAACAAATGCTTTGTCAAAGTTCTAAATTCAACTCGCAAATCAAATCTTGAATGCCAAATCAATGAACTTGTGAACGCCTGCTTGTTTACTTTTCAGACAAAGAACAAATCAAAACTTTATCATTTGTGTCTTCAAGTTTTTCAATCAAATCAACACTTAACTTCAATTTGGAAAATGAACAACTGCTTGAAAGTGCTTTTAGGAGTTTACTTTCTTGTAAATCCTTCTTAGAGTAAGCAACATAAAACACTTGGACTCAGACAAGTCCATTTCTTCTACTTTTAGCGAGGCCTGTCCAGAAAGAAGCGCGTCCTTTCTGGAGAATGACCTCAAACTGGTAACCCCCCCGGCTGGTATATAAATCAAGTGAAAACCAAAAGAATCACTTACATCTCCTAATCGCCAGGCGTTCATGCCAAACACGTGTCTGGGGATGGTAAATATTCCTCTCCCCTAGCATTATTGGCAAGGCTCTTAAGTGAGTCACGAATGATCAGCATAAACCGGGTATGGAGACTCCACGGGACCATTAAACACCTGGTAAAATAGCGGCTACCCGATCTTCATCCGAAAGTATCAAAATCCTTGTGCAAGGATCGATCCAAGTGGTTTCCCAGATCACCCCAAGATACTCACCATTTGTATTCCCTTCTGAGGGGTACCAAGCTGTGGGCAAGCGATTTTGATACTAACCTTCCTTAGGTAGATCTGCTTGAAGCGCATGCCAATCTATCCTTTGCCAACGGAAAACATCAAAACAGATCTATAACTTGGTTCAAAGATAATCAGAGCAGCCGTGTCAAAACTTGGTCATCTCCCATCCTTTTGTCTGTCTCCTCTAGAGTCAGTCTTCTTCCAATCTTAAGCCAGTCATCCCTATCTAAGTCTCTCTTCCAACCCATCTTCGTCCTTATCCTTACCCAACTCATTCGCAAGTCAGCATGTCCCAAATCTATTATAATGAGTTTGGTTATGATGTCTCTCTTCTCCGTCCATATATGATCAACAAAATTGATCTAGAAGTTTGGGGAATGGTGATATTGGTGATACCCTAGATTTGAGGGTTTGAATGAAGGTAAATTGGGATTTTGGGGTTCTAGGAGGTCTGGAACAAATTTCTTGTGGATTTAGAGGTTTTATGTCATGAATGATGACTGTTGAAAGTTACAAGGTCTGGGAGTCAATTATACTGGGAGTTGCTTTGTTAAATTAGCCATTTTCATGCTCAAAAACAGGGCATCAGTCAGAAACAGGGGTGTTGGTCCAAAATGACCACATGAAATATTTTGATATGTTCTATTACTTTGAAAAGGGTGTTCATAAATGAAATTATCTTGTCAAGTTCTTTGGAGAAAGTTTAAGTTATTTGGGTTTTAGTGCTGCTGGAGGGCTACTAGCCTGGCAATTAGGCCTAATTGGCAGTTTTGAAGAAATTGATTGCTTGGAGTTGTTTAAGGTGTTGGAATTGGTTGAAACCCACTTGATTTGCCTTGTTAACATGTTTTTAACCAATGTTGATAATCTGGAGCCAGAATATAGAGTTTTGGGAGTCAATTGCCTTAAGGCCTCATAGGTTACCTGTGGATTTGAAACTAGTTTTATGTGTTCCATCATCTTCCGAATGCCACTCTGTATCATTCTCCTTGTGTAATTTCCACTTGATCGAATGTATTGCTATTGAACCACATTAATGCTTTTCTTCTTCAACAAATGATGACAGTCACTCTAAAGACAACATGATAATGTACACTCACTATAAGGACAGTCACAAATGAGGACATCTCACAGTGACTATCCCTTGTGTAATTGCCACTTGAATGCATTGCTATTGAACCACATTAATGCTTTTTTCCTTCAACAAATGAGGATAGTCACTGTAAAGACAACATGATAATGTACACTCACTGTAAGGACAGTCACAAATGAGGACATCTCACAGTGACTGTCCCTTGTGTAATTTGCACTTGAATGCATTTCTATTGAACCACATTAATGCTTTTTTCCTTCAACAAATGAGGACAGTCACTGTAAAGACAACATGATAATGTACACTCACTGTAAGGACAGTCACAAATGAGGACATCTCACAGTGACTGTCCCTTGTGTAATTGCCACTTGAATGTATTGCTATTCAGCCACATTAATGCTTTTCTTCTTCAACAAATGAGGATAGTCACTCTAAAGACAACATGATAATGTACACTCACTGTAAGTGTACATTATCATGTTGTCTTTACAGTGACTGTCCTCATTCAAGTGGCAATTACACAAGGGACAGTCACTGTGAGAACTTCTCATTTTGTGAAATTACACAAGGTCACAAAAATTACAAAACAAAAATAATATTACAGTTCACAAAAATAATTTTGTGAACTTCTAATATTATGACACATGAGGACAGTCACTGTGAAGACAACATGATAATGTACACTCACTATAAGATCGATGTCCTCATTTGTGACTGTCCTTAAAGTGAGTGTACATTATCATGTTGTCTTTAGAGTGACTGTCCTCATTTGTGACTGTCCTTACAGTGAGTGTACATTATCATGTTGTCTTTAGAGTGACTGTCATCATTTGTTGAAGAAGAAAAGCATTAATGTGGTTCAATAGCAATACATTCGATCAAGTGGCAATTACACAAGGGAGAATCACTATGAGATGTCCTCATGTGTGATTGTCTGATGCAGAGGATAGAGTGGTGAACCAAGAAACAACCCAAAATGAGCAAGATTGTAAAAGTGTTCCAAGTGACCCTTCTAGGTCCTGATAGACAAATTCTACAAACAGTCAATTCTAAGATCTTTCAAGGCTTAAATAGGTTTTTTTTGGTCAATATATCATGTTCCAATCACCTCCTTTCAGTTTTAATACCCTGCAAGCCAAAATGCATATCATGCCAAAATGTTGTCAATACAATTTCAGAATTCTGTGACAGCAGCAAGACAAAATGATCAATAACTTTTGTTTTTTTCAAGTGACTCTTTGAAAAAATGACTATTTTGGATACCCTTTATCTTCATACAAAACATATATAAAACTTGGATAGACTTCCTTTGGCAAATATCAGAGATTCTTCACGCTGCCCCTGTTCTTCAACAATCTAGGAATGATGCAATTACAAAGCAACATATAGCAATATTTAATGTATGGACTTCAAAATTTTCATAGGCTCCTAAAATGCCTTCAATTAGACAAGTACACAATCAATTTCAGTCTATGGCTTCATTAACCCCAAAAGCCCCAAATCATGCATTCAAAACCCTTGTTTCAAGGGTATCTTCAATCTCCCACGTGCCAAGCCTTCTTGGACTAATTCAAACTGCAGACATCTATGTTTTATCACCATAAACATGAATCAACTCTCAAATACTGCCCTCCTTAAGGAATATTCCTCTCTACAGGACTGTCCCCTCAAATAACCCTTATTTTCACAACTTTATTGTTTGATTATGCTTGGTGGCCACCAAATAGTCAAGTTAGTTGATCATTCCAAGGTTGGAAACATCTGTATATGTTAGATAAATGGCATTCCATGAAGAAACAGTGAACATTTCATGGAATGACCATGATTTAAAACAGAAAACTATCAAAAATGCTTATAAAAAGGACTGCTACAGCCAACAGTCAGCAAGTTAGATGAATGATTCTTCAAAATGAAATCAAAAATTTGGTCATAAACTTCCTTACAGATCTTAGGAGATGTCTCAATGCATTAGAATAACAGAAAGAAAAGACCAATTGACCTTATGAGATGCTCCATGTCCACTGGAATGCCCTGGATCTCCAATACCTGTGATGAGCATATGATGCCCCTGCATCATTGTCCTTGTCACAAATGAGGACATCTCACAGTGACTGTCCCTTGTGTAATTTCACAAAATGAGAAGTTCTCACAGTGACTATCCCTTGTGTAATTGCCACTTCAATGAGGACTGTCACTATAAGTATAAAGACAACATGATAATGTACACTTATAGTGAGTGTACATTATCATGTTGTCTTTAGAGTGACTGTCCTCATTTGTTGAAGAAGAAAAGCATTAATGTGGTTCAATAGCAATACATTCAAGTGGCAATTACACAAGGGAGAATCACTGTGAGATGTCCTCATGTGTGACTGTCCTTGTCACAAATGAGGACATCTCACAGTGACTGTCCCTTGTGTAATTGCCACTTGAATGCATTGCTATTGAACCACATTAATGCTTTTTTCCTTCAACAAATGAGGACAGTCACTCTAATAAACCTTGGGTATCGATTGGTCCCTTGGATGAAATTTTGTTATCTAGGTGTCTTTAGGTGTTTTAAGAGTGTTTGAAAGTCTAAAACATCAAATAAAGCATGTAATCAGTACTGTAGCTCCATGAAGAATGTATTCATCCTCGCAGCTAGTCACTTTTCAGTTCAATTATTCTCTTGAGCTCTTTGATGCATTTTGAGGAACCAAAAAATCAGCAAGTTAAAATATAGCATTAAAATCTAAATGATAAAGATATTTCATATGATGTTTTCGATATTAAAATGGTTGAGAAAATGGTTGTTCACTAACGATTTTTATCAGCAGGTTGCAAACAAATCATCTTTCTTCCACCAACGAGTCATTCCATTCAAGAAAGACCATGTCTGACGATATCAACGCACAAACAAATAGGGAGACAATTGCTAGACTATGGTCTAACTTAAAAAGAAAGGGTGATGGAAAATGTTATTGTCCTTGCAAACTTTGTAAGGGCTTAAAGACTCGAAGATATCTAATCAAAACAGCTGAGGAACATTGTAGGCAACATGGTCACATTGAAGGGGGAAACGAATTTCGTCCATTGGTATGTATTTTAATATTTTATAAAATACATAAGACATGATTTGATGATGACAACATGATCATGGTTAATATAAGGTCATCATTTTCATATAGGTCAACGTCCCTCAATTTCATGTTATGGACCATGACAATCTGGAGAATGTGGATTTCCAAACGAGGGAACATGGAGGTGTGAACATAGAAGTAGAAGGTAATGATATCATGGAAGAAGACCACGATGATGAAGAAGATCAATATGATCACGATGATCAAGATGATGATGATGTTGATGCAGAGCTTGATGTACCTTTACTTGAGAAGGCACACGAGCCCCTATATGAAGGCTCCGAAACAACTCTTCTTGCCGCTGTATTGTTGTTGGTCAACCTGAAGGTTATGAATGGTTTATCCAACGTAGCAATGACACGTATGTTAAGGTATGTCATCTTTTTTCATTATTTTAGTCGTAATTCCCTTGCAATTAATATTGGGTGAATCGTGTAGCAATTAATATTCTTTAAATTAACAAATTATATTTTTGGTCGTAGGTTGGTAGGTGAGTGTTTGTTACCACCATCAAACATCCTACCTCGCTCGTACCGAGAATTATCTGCCATTATGAAAGATATTGGAATAGAATATCAAACAATACATGCATGTCCGAACGATCATATTATATATTATAAATAGCATGAATTTGCAACAGAATGCCCTATTTGTCATATTAGTAGATATCAATCAGATCGAATAACAAAAAAGGTGCCTCGCAAGGTTCTTCGACATATTCCCATTATTCCACGTCTGCAACGATTATTCAAGTGCAATAGCTTGGCACAATTTATGGATTACCATGCACGCAATAGAAGTCAAGATGGCATTATGTGAATGTCTGCAGATGGCTCGGCATTTAAGGAAATAGAAGAAAAATGGCCACACTTTACAGAAGAACCTCGTAATCTCAAGCTTTCATTGGCAGCGGACGGTGTCAATCTGTTTGCAGAGATGAGATCTACTTACTCGGTGTGGCCTGTTTTTGTTATCAACAATAACATTCCTCTTTGGTTGTCCATAAAGAGGGAGCACATAATGTTGTCACTGATTGTTCCAAGTATTTTTTGATTTAATGGTCATCTAAATTAATTTATTATTAATAATCCATGAAAATGGTCATAATAATTATGTAATATTTTTGTTCATTCAACTAGGTAAGTACCAAGTTAAAGATATCAATGTATATATTGAGCCCCTTATCAACGAGTTGATGGTGTTATGGAATGGGGTTACTATGTATGACATCTCTAGACCAATAGGACAAAGAGGATTTCAATTCCATGCAATGCTTGTATGGACAATACATGATGCCCCTGGGCTAACACATTTTTGTGGTATGTTCTCTTCATAACACCTCTTTTTTGGTATGTTATAGTGCTAACACAAAGTTAACACATTTAATCCAATTAGACATGATCTTGTAGGTCTTCAGACAAAGGTAAAATTTGCATGTCCAGTTTGTGGTCCAAAGACAAAATCTCATCATTCAAAAAGTTTGAGAAAGCAAGTGTTCGATGAGAATAGACACTTTCTCCACAGAAATCATAAGTACCGAATTACTGAAAAACATCTTTTCAATGGGAAAGAAGAGACTACATCAAAGCCACGGAGAATGACACCTCGCCTATGGAAGTTGGCATACAATAAAATAAATCATCGAGGTAATGTCATTCCATCTGATGGCTTTTGTTTCAAATTTATCTTTTGATATGTGTTTTGTTTACTGATGATGTAATTGATGCTTGTGAAGGTCGTCAAGGCATCAATGACCAACTTCCAAAAGGACTCAAAAGTTATCCTACGCAATTTACTAGGTTGCCGTACTACGAGCAACTTCCAATCGTGCATTTGTTTGATCCTATGCATATTGGAAAGAATGTAATAGAGACTTTATGGAAAATATTGGATGGAAGGCGTGACAAAGACCAAATCATCAAAATTTGTAGTGACATTGAAGAATCCAACCATGCAATGAAAAATTTTATTCAATCCAATCAAAATGGAGACCAGATTGATACAAGTGCTCTTCCATGGTTATTGTCGGAGCAGCAGAGCAATGCTATAAAAGAAATTATAAAGAAAATACGATTTCCTACAAGATTTGCTGCGAACATAAATGATCTCATATCAAAGAAAAGTGAATTTGGGCCAGGGATGAAAACACACGATTGGCATATATTTATTAAGGTAATTCATATTACTTTGTATTCACTATATATTTGTATACTGCATGTGGTTTTCATTGCATTCTTTTATAAAATATTGACGAGATCATTTTACAAATATTGCAGTATGTTCTACCTCTATCTCTCCCACACCACTTTGCCAACGGTGTCAAACAAGTTATATATGATCTTGGAAAATACATGAGGTGGTTGTCATCTAAAGAAATCAATAAAGAAGATATAAAATACTGGAAGAGAAAAATTTCTCTTCTTATGTGTGAAATGAAAAAGTGTCTACCTTCAACTTTTTTCAATGCACAAGAACATTACCTCTTACATCAAGTTGAGGAGATTGAATTGTGTGGACCTGTACCAACTAGGTCAATGTGGATGGTTGAGAGGCACTTGAAATTTTTGAAAGGCTTGGTTTGACAAAGAGCACATCCTGAGGGTTCTATGGTAGAGGGATATATGGTATACCAGACCATGGTGTACATTAGTGAATATCTTCCTAAGTTTGCAGCAAAGATCCATGTAGATCGTATTTGGGATCCCAACTCCATTAACAAATTTGAAGGGGAGCACTTGATGGGCAAAGGTAGATTGAGAAAAGTGAGAGGTAAATCTAAGATGTTATTGTAGTTAATTAATTCTTATAAATCTGGTCGAGAGTCAGATGCAATAAATCTAAGATGTTTTTGATACAGCTGGTCGAGAATGGGATGCAATACATTTGTATATTGCAAACAATCTTGATTGGATGACGGTATGGATTGAACGATGTCAACAAAATGGTTGCTCATTAACATGGGAAGGTGTTGCTTCATTGGTTAGAGAAGCTCATCGTAATGGAGATCCCAATGTTACTCCAATGGTAATTGATCTAGCACATGGTTTAAGAGGTGGACAGGTACGTACAAATTTATTAATGATCATGACTCGTATGTTTCATATCAACTCATGATACAAATAATTTACACACTTTAAAAATTGCAGGTCAAGCACCACAAAGCTATGTACTATCATGGCCACAAATTTCGTGTAAAAAAGTTGGATGATACAAAGAAAACTTGTGATTCTGGGATAAGTGCAGTTTTCGAGGTCACCAATATATCATCTAGAAATGACCTACATCCTTAACAATCTCAAAATCAATACTATGGCATCTTAGATGATATAATTGAGTGCGACTTTAACTCCTTCAAAGTAGTTCTATTTGTCAAATAATGGTACAGGCTACGACTGAATCAAAATGATCCAGATAGAACTGTTATTCAACATGATAATGGATTTACAATAATTAATACAAGGTCGTTTGAGCCAGTTGGAGATGAGCCCTATGTTCTTCCAAGCCAGTGTGAGCAAGTGTTTTACTCAGAGGTTCCACATAAACAGGGTTGGTCATTTGTTGTTAGACATGATCCAAGAGGAAGGCCGATAAAGTATAATGTTATGGAAGAAGAAGATACTGAAGATGATGAAGAAGCAGATGATGATGATGATGATGATGATGATGATGCTGATGATGATGATGATGATGATGATGACGACGATGGTGATGGTGATCATGGCGATGATGATTGCGATGATGTTGTTGATGATGGCGATGATGGCAATGATGGTGATGGCGATGGCGATGGCGATGATGACGATGATGATGATGATGATGATGATGATCAATGACATAATTGAAATGGTTACATATTTATTGTGTTCAATTCTAATGATTACATATTTATGTTTTGCTTTAAATTGTAATGGTTACATATTTATTCTGTTCAATTCTAATGATTACGACATATGTGATTTATAATTACCAATTTTTTGTTTACGATGCTCAATTAATTGCTGTTGATACATGTATATTTGTGTTTGATTATCACCCTTTTTGCAAACAGGCAATTGACTACAGACATTGTCACCCCAGCATTCTGTTGATGATCTTGCATTCCATACATAAGGTAAATTTGTTCATGTTTACGATGTTGCATATTGTTCATGTTATCTTCTAAGTTATTTGTAGCATACGTATCATGTAATATTTAGCTAACTTAAGATAAATGATTAACATATGCAGTAAATTTGACCCCTTTGGCGTGGATCGTGCACAGTGACATGGATCGACAGGTATAAGTCAATAAATAGACATAATTTTCTTATATTCTTCTTGTTTATCACTGAGCACGTATGTTATAAATAGACATATTATATAATCATATAATGTATATATAGACAAAGAACCGTATAGAAATATAATATATAATCACTTTCAACCTAGTACATTTTATATCTCTCATGTATAGACAAAGAAGAACTGTACGTATGGGTCATGACTTGATTATTCTATATATATTGACGTGGCAATATCTCGTTTGATGGATTGCAGCACCCACCAAATAGGTACTTGTCAGATCTATCTACATCGAATGAGGGAAATGAGGGAATGCTAGATGAAAGTTCTACATGTAGTACGGCTAAAACAGGGAGATCAACTAGAGGTCAAAAGATTAGAAAAAAATTTGACAAACACATGCAATATTTCCTTGCTAATGGGGGTTCATGTTCTTATGATGATGAGACCAAAGGCGAAATCAAGGTGCCCTTTCGGTACTCACACATTGAGAAAGAATGGGTACCCAATGAGCTACCTCCAATTAATACTGATTTTTGTGTTAATGAGAGGATATATCGGATTGCTCCATCCTCATTACATGGTTTGGGCTTATTTTCCATGGATGGGATAAAGGTATATTACAATAGAGTTGTTGAATTGTTCGAATATGTCGGTCCGTGTTACAATTACAATGATTGGATGCGGATTGTTCAATATAAAAAAAGTATGCGTAGGTATGCACTATCAGCTAATTATATACAAATGAAAGAAAATGATCAAAATAAAAGATTTGCAATGTACATTGATGGGAGACCAAAAGCAACAGGTAATATTGCGGGTTTTATAAATAGTACGCGACCTTCATCAACTAATAAGCAACCCAATTGCATATTTGAGGCGCGCGAGGGGAATCAAGTTTTTGTATGTGCAATAAAATCAATAAGTGCAGGGGAAGAACTGCTAATAGATTATCATTTAAATCGCATAGATACAAACAAAGTTACTATCATGAGGGTGGTAAGTACTATATACTATTTTATTAATAAGTTTTTTTTTGCTAAGTCTATTGCTTTTAGATCGCTAAAGTTTTTATATTTAATCTTTGTCACAGGATGATATGGATCCCGCACGTGATAGAGGCCACGAGGATGCTCCTCCCACTTGTTCTTCAGCAAAGGTAAACCTTATTAAAATTGTACAAATTAGATAGTTGAAAAATGTTATATTATTACGTTATTTTATTTATGGTTTTGGAGTTTTTATGATAGTTTTACTGATATTCCTATCACAATTTGATGTTCAGGATAAGGGAAAAGCACCCTCGACAGTAGAGGCAATAGCTACCCCTGATGATGATGATCTTTTGCAGATTCACCTAATGTTATAATCATGGTAAAGAAAAAAATGAAACAAATCAATAAAGAAATAATTAACATTTTGTATGAAAGAAATCTAAGTGAGGAGAGGCTCAGGAGGCTAACTGAAGTGAAAGCACTCGGAGATCGGTATCAAGTAAGCAGCAATGAATCTTTAGTTATAACAAAATTTCAATAAAGGTTAATATTTTATACTCTTTTATGTTGTGAAGTAAAATATATGTAATATGTGTTCTTGTTGTAGGTTTTTATGGAATGTCTAGTACCTGGTCAAGGACAATGTGCGGATGAGGCCGGTACTAGTAGACCTCCGGCTGCCTCAGGTAAAATAATCCTTTAGTTGACAAGTTACAAGGAATTTTTTTTTTGGAACATTCAAAAACTTCTCAAGTTAACTCTTACTTTTATTATTTGAAAATGTCTTTGCTAACAATGTATTGTTCAGGTCCTCAATTGCAGGAGAGTCCTACTAGCCCGGTTGCCCATAGAAGATTGCTGAGTGCAGTGTCGGCCACAAGGGCCATGCAAACATCAACGCCTTCAAGGGCTATGGCATTTGGTAAATCATTGTTTTACTATATTTGGTTTTGTGCTAATTATGATTTCATAATTTGTACTTTAATCTTGGGTGCATCACATAGTGGATTATTTTTTTGGAGCAGGAGATACCCCAGTGGCACCACTTGGTACACCTGGTACCGATCAATCTGCATGTATTGGTGAAAATTCACCACCATTTCCTGGATCTACCCGTGTTACTAGCACGGGTGCGACACAGACATCATTATTGATTGACAATAATGAATCAATGCCTATAAAATGTCCTCAGATTCTAGGTACTTTAAATAATTATTTTTTATATTGTAATATGCATTTACCTATTCATAACAAGTTTTGGATTGATTATCCCATGACATTTTTTACAGGAAATGATATGTTTCATAAGAAACTTTATGACCTAACATTGCATATATTCGGGCCCACCATACGTAAAAGGTGGAACATCATAAGTGAACTAAGTTTATCCCACTATTTTTTTTTCATATCATTAATTGGTACAGTATTTTTCCTTTCATTCCGGTCTTTTCTTTTAGTGGCTATATCTAACAATTTTGTGTTTTTCCTTAAAAGGTGGAATTTGCAAGAAAAAAGTTTAAAAGATCAGCTCATCAAAGATTTACAGCATGAGTTTGGCAATAATATTTTTAATGAGAAGAAAATTTTGGAAAGAGCTTGCAAACATCTTAAGACTGTGAGGGACCAATATAGAAAGAGTCTCGTCCAAAACCCAAAGTACGAGCGTCCTCCCTTTATTTCAGCAAGGGATTGGAGTGATTTTATTTTAGATGCAAAGGAGAAAGCGGACGCTCAAAAAGGAGTTGCGCCAACAAATGCGAGAAGGTATGCAATAGTATTAACTACTAGTGGTAAGGTGTTTGGCATGGACTTTTGAGATGATAATTAAATTTTGAATGCAATCATCATTTTTCAATATAATATCTTGGTATGATGTTTTAGACATTTTCACCATTGAAGGCAATGTGTTCAGCATTTCAAAGTTTCATTTGTTATTCCATATACATGTTTTTATAACCATTTTTTCAAACTTTTCATAGGTTGCAGGACACTTCAAAGGCAACAAAGGCCAGGCTGGAAAAGATTGGGCAACACAGACTTGGCGCTGGTGGATATTCGAAAATTAAAGCTCGCATTGTAAGTAGCAGTAAATGAATTGCAGAGAAAAATTATTTATAAAATGCAAATAATTTTGTTTAATCAAAAAATGCAGGGCTCTGATTTTAATTTAGAGGCCACGGAAGAACACAGAAAAATTGCCTTCAAGGAAGGCTATCAAGGCGTGGCTGAACGCCTACGGCAAGCTTCCACTGGCCCAACCGAAGAGTCTCCTGCATCATGTGCACAGGTAAATATGCCAAAAAATATATTAGAAATTGAATACTTGAGCAACAATCAATTTGATAATAATGTCCATTACATTGCAATGCAGCCTACAGCGCCGCATCATGAAGCCGCTGATGTGCATCATACTGTCCAAGGAGGTGCTCATTTGCTATTTAAAACTAATTATGTAATTATTAATATAATTTAACATCTTAAATTGAACTTGGTGTAACATTTTTGTGTATATTTTAGAGGATACAGAATCAGGTCATGCTGAACGAGTGCCACAGGATGTTCAGACTGATCACCATGTAGATCAGGTGGCACATTCAGGTAAAGAAAATCTATGTTTTGTTCTTTTAAATTAATTTTTTGATTTATAGTTCTTTTACTTACATAAATACTTGTAATTCAATAATATAAAAGTGTGAATTTAACTCATGAAGTAGTTATTGCAGCAGACCCCCCTTCAGTGCAGCGGCCTCCTATTCCTGAAGAGATGAGGAGGAGACACACGTTAGGATTAGACTCAATAGAGGAGGGGAATGATGAGGACATTGATCTTCCTCTTAGAAATTATATGATTTCAAAAAACAGCAAGAAACCCGAAAAGAAATGATTGTAATTAACATTTATTGCTAATGAAAGAACTTTGTCTTAATGGATGTAATTTTGTACTAGTAATGTTGATGAATGATGTGTGTTAATATGTGTTAATGAATTATTCGTGAATGTTGTGTGTTAATGAATTATGTGTTAATGAATTATTTATGAATGTTGTGTGTTAATGAATTTTATGTGTTAATGAATGTTATCATGTGATTATAATGATTGAATGTTATATTTCAAAAATGCCAGATGAATGAATGAATGAATGAATGTTATTAAATGTTAATGGGAAATTTAGAGTGACGTTAGGGGGGGGGGAGGGGCCAAATGAGCTTCCACCTTCACGTGGTTGGCCTTGTTTAGTAGAGAATATTAAACTATTCTCGAAACCAAGTGAAGCTCAAATTTTAAAGACAAGCTTAGAGTTTTTGATGCAGAGCCTTCTAATATCCCCTTAAGGAACCCTGTTCAACTCGAGGATTCAACAACGTCTTGGAATCCACTCAAGGAACTAGAGTTCAACTCAAGGATAAATAAGAAGTTCTTGACTTTAGGATATCAACCAAACACTCCTCTGCAACAGGTTCACTACCTTGATTCATTTTAGACAACGCTACTTCCCAGCAGGTCACTCATCCCAATATTATTCTAGTTCAAGTGCTCTTTACTACAAAGGTTCCTCCAACGTTAAGCCCACTTTGCTTGCAACCTGATGCAGAGCTGGTGTGTGGCATCCATATTGATTACCTCAGACAACAAATCCACTCCACTTTGCAATTGCTTCTTTACCTCAATATCCCTCAATGCCTTGACTCCCAAGTGTACCTAGTTTCTCTCAAACACCAAACCTTCACACAAGAATCCAACCTTCATTTTAAATTCACAAAACATCTTTTTATGACCTATCCACCATATTCCCACAACCCATTCGATTTGGACAACCCATCTTCTATCCAACACACACAATCAGTCCTTGAAGCTTGTAGCCCTCACCAGTCATTAAATTGACTTGTCCTCTTACTTTCCCCAAACAACTAAGTAAACTCAAATATTATCTAAATAGCCATTTGGGCTCTTTAAATCCTCTGAAAGATTCAACCTATACTCCTTTGGACCATATCCAAGATCCAATACCCCTAGCCTATCCTCACCAGGCCTAATTCTCCACTTTTACATAGCAACCCCTAACTCCACTTGCTCCCAAGACTCAAAAGGCTGAAACAGTCATTCTAGAGGTTGAGAAATGACACATTTCCAACTCACCAAGTCTCCACCCTTCACTTAACTCGTTTGCCACCAAACCCTTGCTTTTAGGGACATACCATGAGGGTTTGATCAAAAGGACCCCTCCCATCAACTCCAGGCCAAACTAACTGTGTAAACACCTCACTATAGACCCCCTTATAGGTAATCCATCACCAAACATCTTCAATCATGAAGCAACCAACTTTCAACATGACTGGTGTCTGTTCAGGCTTAACCTCCATCAACAAATTATCATCCAACACTGCTCCTTCACCAAGCTTCTCTATTCTCCTGCATTAGATCATTATGATACAAAGAAATACATGGTTGTAGAACTGGTCTAGTGTTGTTCCATGAGAAATAATTGAATTTCTTATGCTTGAGAAATGGAAAATCATTATGGCAGAAACTAATGTTAGCATAATCCATATTTTGTCAAAGACTCGAGGACTCCTAGTCTATGTACTGCATTATAAATAGTTGTATGAATTAGAATTGTCATGGATAATGTAGAACTATTTCCATGGATACAGTTGCATGTCTTGCTGCAATCTTGCAGATTAGGAAATATCTGGTGCAGATGCAGCTAGCTGCAAGTGTGGGTGTAAATGTAAGTGTAACTATAGGAGTTGGTGTTAGCAATAGGGGTACACATGTCTTCTATTTGATTTTGACATTTGTATTTAAATTTTATGAATGTTGAACATCAAGAACTGTAGCATATTAGACATCTTACACATGCACTTCAGGATTTGTTTGAATCCGAGCAAATAATTGCTCTTTTTTATGTATTTTCAATTAGTATTGGGGTTCTATATACAGGGCTCCAACCCAGCAACATAGCAAAGATAGAGCATATGAGAAACTAAAATTGCTTGAATAAACCAGGAAGTCGGTATTCCAATGTACATAGCATTAAGTATAATAATAAAGTTATAAACTCCATACAATTCCTACCTAATAGAAGACTACTACAACATAAGAGCCGCATCAAAAGGCATTATATAACACCAAGAATACAGCAACTGGGACCCTGAAGCACCATACTACTGGTGCCCTCTTGCTGGATCAGTCCCCAAAGTAGCAAACTGCCAGTGCTTAAAGGCTCTATACTGTGACCCCTATTTTCAGAAGTTGGGGTGAGCCCCACCTTTGCATCCACTACCATACCACCAGCCTTCACCAGTCAATGGAACTTGATGCCTTTAACCACCTCCAACTTCTATATGCATGAGCTGACATGCTTTCTCCAATCTCTATATAGCATGCACTGACATGCTTTTCTTTAGCATGCACTGACTATGTCTATGATAGTTATGATAGTTTTGATATTAAACTATCTATGTCTATGATAGTTTTGATATTAATTTATTCTTTCTAAATTTTATGCTATCCTTGAAATATATCACTTTAGAAACTAAAGATAATGTAGAGTAAGTAGATAAAGTGTGATAGAAGGTAAAGACTATGGACAGAGGCTAACAACATAGGTTTTTGAAGATTACTATTTAATCATGATTGCTTTATCTCTGCTCTTTCTGTCTTTATTACTTTAAATTCTAGATCAGATATATATTTCTTAGTCATTTTTGAAATGCTATTGTTTATGGTATTTTTCTTCTTTACGCCAACTAATGGTATTTTACAATGTACGCAGGATAATGAGATGGATAATGGATGAAGAGGAGCATCTTGCCAAGCTGAAGGAAGACACTTTGTAGTATGTTATTATAAATAAGGGCCATAAGTTCTGAAAGCTTACATATTTGATGCATCATTTCTTTTTTGTAAAAGGATTTCCCTTCACTTGTAATCGGTTTTCTAGTAACAAAACTATGGAGCAGAATAAAATGGAATAAATGCACCCTAATTTTATCATATACAACCATTCCTGTTTCCTTTATTCTAGGATTTAGATATATAGCTGTATATGGTCAAACTCCAGCAGGTTTGGTTTGTATTGTACTTTGGTGCTGCTTTTCATTCTCTTTTTTCGCTTATGCAGCTGTAACCACTGTTGACACCAGTGGAATCAAAATGCTCAAAGAGCTCAAGAGAATAATTGAACTGAAAAGTGACTAGCTGCGAGGATGAATACATTCTTCATGGAGCTACAGTACTGATTACATGCTTTATTTGATGTTTTAGACTTTCAAACACTCTTAAAACACCTAAAGACACCTAGATAACAAAATTTCATCCAAGGGACCAATCGATACCCAAGGTTTATTAGAGTGACTGTCCTCATTTGTTGAAGGAAAAAAGCATTAATGTGGTTCAATAGCAATGCATTCAAGTGGCAATTACACAAGGGACAGTCACTGTGAGATGTCCTCATTTGTGACAAGGACAGTCACACATGAGGACATCTCACAGTGATTCTCCCTTGTGTAATTGCCACTTGAATGTATTGCTATTGAACCACATTAATGCTTTTCTTCTTCAACAAATGAGGATAGTCACTCTAAAGACAACATGATAATGTACACTCACTATAAGGACAGTCACAAATGAGGACATCTCACAGTGACTGTCCCTTGTGTAATTTCACAAAATGAGAAGTTCTCACAGTGACTATCCCTTGTGTAATTGCCACTTCAATGAGGACTGTCACTATAAAGACAACATGATAATGTACACTTATAGTGAGTGTACATTATCATGACAACATGATAATGTACACTTACAGTGAGTGTACATTATCATGTTGTCTTTAGAGTGACTGTCCTCATTTGTTGAAGAAGAAAAGCATTAATGTGGTTCAATAGAAATGCATTCAAGTGCAAATTACACAAGGGACAGTCACTGTGAGATGTCCTCATTTGTGACTGTCCTTACAGTGAGTGTACATTATCATGTTGTCTTTACAGTGACTGTCCTCATTTGTTGAAGGAAAAAAGCATTAATGTGGTTCAATAGCAATGCATTCAAGCGGCAATTACACAAGGGACAGTCACTGTGAGATGTCCTCATTTGTGACTGTCCTTACAGTGAGTGTACATTATCATGTTGTCTTTAGAGTGACTGTCATCATTTGTTGAAGAAGAAAAGCATTAATGTGGTTCAATAGCAATACATTCAATCAAGTGGCAATTACACAAGGGAGAATGATGCAGAGTGGCATTCGGAAGATGATGGAACACACAAAACTAGTTTCAAATCCACAGGTAACCTATTAGGCCTTAAAGGCAATTGACTCCCAAAACTCTATATTCTGGCTCCAGATTATCAACATTGGTTAAAAACATGTTAACAAGGCAAATCAAGTGGGTTTCAACCAATTCCAACACCTTAAACAACTCCAAGCAATCAGTTTCTTCAAAACTGCCAATTAGGCCTAATTGCCAGGCTAGTAGCCCTCCAGCAGCACTAAAACCCAAATAAATTAAACTTTCTCCAAAGAACTTGACAAGATAATTTAATTTATGAACACCCTTTTCAAAGTACTAGAACATATCAAAATATTTCATGTGGTCATTTTGGACCAACACCCCTATTTCTGACTGATGCCCTGTTTTTGAGCATGAAAATGGCTAATTTAACAAAGCAACTCCCAGTATAATTGACTCCCAGACCTTGTAACTTTCAACAGTCATCATTCATGACATAAAACATCTAAATCCACAAGCAATTTGTTCCAGACCTCCTGGAACCCCAAAATCCCAATCTACCTTCATTCAAACCCTCAAATCTAGGGTATCACCAATATCACCATTCCCCAAACTTCTAGATCAATTTTGTTGATCATACACCTTCTCATTGATCATATAAGATGATCCGAAACACAAAATGCCCCCTTCATGAGGCTAGAACTTCCACTGCTATACCTATCCACCATTTCCAATGAAATTTCTTCACTACCCTCACTGTTATGTAACAGTCAATCAGTGCTAGCACGGTTCCTGCATTTAGA
Organism: Chamaecyparis obtusa; assembly: GCA_027943335.1. Classification (NCBI taxonomy): domain Eukaryota; kingdom Viridiplantae; phylum Streptophyta; class Pinopsida; order Cupressales; family Cupressaceae; genus Chamaecyparis; species Chamaecyparis obtusa. The sequence continues at coordinate 244,854 of BSBK01002604.1, read as the reverse complement.
AGATTAAATTTATATGGTACATGTTAGAAGACACCTATCCCATGAAGTCAGGGCCCTTTGATTTCATGGGATGGTCATACTTTGAAAAAAATCCTAGACTGTTGCAGAGAATTAACAAGTAAGTAGCCTGTTAATGAATGCCAGGCGTCAAAACTTTAACACAGAAGTAACCAAAATGTATTCAGAGCAAATAATGAACCTCAATACATCACAATGAACACAAACAAACTTCTATTACTTCTCTGTTAATTCCACAATGAAACCCTTATTCAGTCTGCAGAGAACAAGAACATTTCAATGCTAGGAATGTATTCTTGTTATTAGTTTTTAATAGTCCGTACATAGCCAGCCTCCTCCTGCCCGTACAATAGATTTCTTCTTCATATAAAACTCCTAATAACTATTTCAACCAACTATCATCGTTGAGTTGAATAACTAACTCTTAAAACCATAACAAACTAGTAATTCCCACCAAACTCCTAAAATAGCCGTTATTGTTTAAATATTTGAAATTTTAAATGACAAAATGGCTTTATTTTGACATTTAACCCTTTTCTTAATGCCTAGACCTATCCCCTCGCCATTCTAAACTTCTTGTAAACTTAACTTAGTTTTGGATAACATTAGTCCAATATGTTTCAATCTGCATTCTATAAAAATGATATAGCATGAATGTGATTATCTACATTAAGGGGCCAGTTGAAAGAATTTTCTTAGATAGCATAGCATTTTATATAACAAAGAGCAATAGAAACACATCATGGAGTCATCTATTTGTGATGAATTACATAATTGCATGAGATGTTACACCACACAAAGCTGAGAAATATCATTAATTTCTCAATCAGTTATAAGGATGCCAACAGGTTAATAGACCTCACAATTTGAGACTCCATAAGGCTTAGCAATGAGTACAATTCCCCAACATGCTCTCATAATATGTAATATCTGACAACATATTCATATACTTAGGTATCTATATGTAAAGGGTTCAATGATCATATAAAACATCAAGTGTCACAGAAAAAACAGAGGATGCCCTAAGTTTTCAAAACTTTATAACGCAGGGGTACCACAGTCACCATGATATGCAAGCAGAGATACATTCGGTTCAAATTTAATCAAATGCAGATGCCTATGCTAATTTTCAAATAGAGATATCAATGGCCTAGCATGTCCTCAGGTTTTCCCAGGCATATCATGATACATGCATGCAACATTGTTAAGTTTACCGGGCTACGCATGTGTTGTAGCACCAACAGAGTTCCAAACAATATTCATATATACATGCCTAGTTTCTCGGGTTTGTTAATAACAGAGCTTAATGCAAAGGTAACATGTCAATGCTTCTCGAGCCTATTAAAGCATGTGTAGTGTTATCATTCAACTAGCTTCATGGATTTCAAGCAGAGGGAATTTAGAGTATGATGTGCCATAAATGAGAAGGGAATAATTCCCAAAACAAACCCTAATTGATATGTTCTTGCGCTATGATACACAACATGATAATGTACACTCACTGTAAGGACAGTCACAAATGAGGACATCTCACAGTGACTGTCCCTTGTGTAATTGCCACTTGAATGTATTGCTATTCAGCCACATTAATGCTTTTCTTCTTCAACAAATGAGGATAGTCACTCTAAAGACAACATGATATAGCTAACAATGTCATGATATAGCTAACAATGTATTGTTCAGGTCCTCAATTGCAGGAGACTCCTACTAGCCAGGTTGCCCATAGAAGATTGTCGAGTGCAATGTCGGCCACAAGGGCCATGCAAACATCAACGCCTTCAAGGGCTATGGCATCTGGTAAATCATTGTTTTACTATATTTGGTTTTGTGCTAATTATGATTTCATAATTTGTGTTTATGGAGCAACGATATTTCCACATAATATAGGTCTTGGTGCAACAAGGAAAGTGATGTCCATGGTCTTTTTGGGTCTGTGTCGATAGATATAAAACACAAATGATTTCTACAGTTTTCTAATAGAGCATTGCTTTGCAGAGATACTGACTTGGTGAAAAGAATTGGTGCTGCTACTGCTCTTGAAGTCAGGGCCACTGGTATTCCATATGCATTTGCACCTTGTGTGGCTGTAAGTACTGAATTTCAGACAGACAGTTTGGGATGTGCTTAATTAATGTTGTCCTAAATTAATATGACAGACATTACATTGTAATTTATACAATATATTAATTCCTTTCAATTGTAGCCTATTGTTGATAATAAGGAATTGGCTGACAATGAAGACGGAAATTGTGACAACCAAAGATCGCCTTCTCTCTAAGGTACTAATGAATCCTTTATCTATTAATTATATTTGAAGTTATATTTTATTGCAATAAGCTGACTAATTAATATACTCTTTTTGGTTTGTAATAGGAGCAACAAGTGAATGCCAACAACAAAAGAAAAAGAGTTGGCAAATCTAAAGTCACTAGACAATCCCCTCCTAGAACAAGACTATCAGGTAAGAGGACTATTGTTTTTGAGGTCTCATCTTCTACACAACAGCGCAAAAAGAAAAAGAGAGGCAAATAGTCATTTGAACTTCGTTTATGCATTTAGTTTAAATTTCATCATTTTATAAATTCCACAATACACTTTGAAATTGACTATTGTTGATTTGTCTTGATAGCATAATGAATAATACTGAATAATATATTCTTGTACATGTAAATTGTATGTCATGTTAATTCAGTTATACTTTGATATTTTATTAGTGATATGATTTATTTAATGCTCTATTTTTTTAAATCGCGATCTTTATTATAATTTAGTGACATACGATATTCATAGAATAGAAACTTTATATTTTCTAAATGAGATTATAGTAAGGTTTTTGGTTTTGAATGATTTGTGTGTTTTTTAATCTAAAAATAATATATACAGCTTGATTTGTTAGATTTGTTATGTTATGATTCAATACTATCACTATTAGTGGTGGAGTAGACATCAATACCTTGAACCAATAATATCACTATTAGTAGGGACAAAAGTAATTTCAAGGAGTGCAAGATGTCGGGAAATCGATTTCAATAGAGCAAAGGTAGCTCTACTAGTCGCTTCTCTTGGTTCACTGCCTTGTAGAAACAAGTATGTAGACTTGCCATAACTATTACTCTAATTGCTATTATGATAAACTGATTCCCATCGGTTTTACTCCTCAACTCTTAACCAAATTTAAATGAGAGGATTTCCCTCCAAAAATCATTTGGTTAAAATTCAAATTTTTGAACTTTTCTTTAAGGCATTTTATGAATTGTTTCAAGTTGACAACTTGCCCACCGACCTAGGATAGACCCATTTAATGCCTATAAACCTAAAACCACTTAGACCTTAACCCTATATGACCATTACATGACATTTTGACTCATTACATGGGATTTTCACTTATTACATTGCTTTTATAGCATTATTCCTTATTACATTACAATGACCTTTAGACTTGATTATGAATTTTGCTTTGAATATTGAGTCTAACATTGCAATTGAACATCTCTAAATGCCATTCCACTCCTGGGCTCAGGTGCCCTGTTGGATGCCCCTGCATCATCAACCAAGTGGTACAAATGATCAAATCCCACAGACGGTTTGTAGCTATGACAGAGTCTGAAAAGGTAGAGAGACCTACACTGGTGACTCAGAAGAAACTTCAGCTTTCAAAAACAAAGCCAATTAGGTTGGCAGACTTGTGGATCGGGCCGGCATTTGGTGGAAGAGGAAGAAAGATGACTAGAACTCTGGAGGCCCACTATAATGGATTTCTATATTCAACCATGAGAGCAGAAGAGAGAGCTGATATCATGTATCAAAATATTAAACACACATTCTTCCAGCCAGTAGAGAAGGAGATGATTACTTTGCTTCATTTTCATTTGCATAACCATATTATGGTGGGAACTAAGAAGACTAAGGATGTCCAGTTTTATGTGGAAGTAATGGACGTGGTCCAAACTTTAGGAGGGGCAAGAAGGTCCATGTATGATCCCGATGAAATTGAGGAAGAGCAGCAAGAGAGGCACATGAAAAATAAAATCAATGGAGAGTTTGAAGGGTTTGTTAAATGAGTAACAGAGCTATGGGAGCAGCCTCATCTAAAAGATTTTGAACTGGAGTTTGATATACCATTTAGAGAGCTAGGTTTTCATGGAGTTCCTTTCAAAGCCTCTGCTTTTATTGTTCCTACCGTAAACTGTTTGGTAGAGTTGGTGGAATTGCCTTTCTTAGTAATAACCATTAGTGAGATTGAGATAGTTAACCTTGAGAGAGTAGGACTTGGGCAAAAGGCATTTGATATGGCTATTGTTTTCAAAGACTTCAAGCGGGATGTACTCCGCATTGATGTTATTCCTCAATCTTCTCTTGATGGCATCAAAGAATGGCTAAACTCAATGGATATAAAGTATTATGAAAGCAGAATGAACTTGAACTAGCGGCCAATTTTGAAGACCATTACAGATGATCCAGATAAATTTATTGAAGATGGTGGCTGGGAATTTCTGAATTGGGAAATCCATCTTCCATTTGGGTGACAGAATCCAATAGATGCTTCAAAATGTTTGAAGTTCTTTCACCAAGCTTTATCAAATGGATCTCTCATGAGAATGAATGGAACAGTTAGCACTCATTGGCTCTAGGTGATGCTTACGGAGGTGAAGCACCGGGACTTCCTGGGAGGTCATCCATCCCAGTACCACTCCATCTCGAGCACGCTTAACTACGGAGTTTCCTTCATGGTTAAACCCACTCTGCTTGCATCCTCATTTGCAAAACCTTCACCAAGTGTTATGCCTTATGAACCATTCATTAGAAAGCCCCTTAAGCTCGTCAATTAATAAGTAGGAGATATTTTCCACAACAAGTCAAATTGTGATATTGCTATCAAGATTCAACTGTGTAGTTTTTTGAGTCAAACTTATTGACCCGTGATTCATGAGTAGTGGTTCACATGAACCCATCTCTCATGAGAATGAATGGAACACTTAGCACTCATTGGCTCTAGCTGATGCTCACAGAGGTGAAGCACCGGGACTTTCCGAGAGGTCACCCATTCCAGTACTACTCCAACTCGAGCGCACTTAACTACGGAGTTTCCTCCGTGGTTAAACCCACTCTGCTTGCATTCTCATTTGCAAATATTTCACCAAGTGTTGTGCCTTACGAACCAGTTGATGAGCTTAAGGGGCTTTCTAATCGATGGTTCCTAAGGCACAACACTTGGTGAAGGTTTTGCAAATGAGAATGCAAGCAGAGTGGGTTTAACCATGGAGGAAACTCCGTAGTTAAGTGCACTCGAGTTGGAGTAGTACTGGGATGGGTGACCTCTCGGGAAGTCCCGGTGCTTCACCTTTGTGAGCATCAGCTAGAGCCAATGAGTGCTAAGTGTTCCATTCATTCTCATGAGAGATGGGTTCGTGTGAACCACTACTCATGAATCACGGGTCAATGAGTTTGACTCAAAAAACTACACAGTTGAATGTTGATAGCAATATCACAATTTGACTTGCTGTGGAAAATATCTCCTACTTATTAATTGACGAGCTTAAGGGGCTTTCTAATGAATGGTTCATAAGGCATAACACTTGGTGAAGGTTTTGCAAATGAGGATGCAAGCAGAGTGGGTTTAACCATGGAGGAAACTTCGTAGTTAAGCGTGCTCGAGATGGAGTGGTACTGGGATGGATGACCTCCCAGGAAGTCCCGGTGCTTCACCTCCGTAAGCATCGCCTAGAGCCAATGAGTGCTAACTGTTCCATTAGGGTGCAACAGCGACTTGCAACAGCGACTTAGTCATTCTTGTTAATATATCTCGTACCCTGACCCGTCGAGTTCGGGTATAGTTTGACCTGTACGAAGCTGAAACCCATCCCAATCATCTGAGTCACGGTGACCCACGACTTGGAGTCGCGCGAGTCACCGCGGTTTGACTCGGCCGAGAATTTTGGGACTTAGCCAAATTTTGGGATACAATGTGCCTATGGTCCCAAAATCTAGAATGTGCACCTTAACTCGTACGAAGCCAAAACCCATCCCAATAATCTGAGTCGCTGTGACCCATGACTTAGAGTCATGCGAGTCGCCGTGGTTTGACTCGGTCAAAAATTTTAGGACTTAGCCAAATATCGAGATGCAACTTGCCCGCGGTCCCAAAATCTAGAATGTACACCTTAACTCGTATGAAGCCAAAATGCATCCCAATCATCTGAGTCACGGTGACCCATGACTCAGAGTCGCGTGAGTCACTGTGGTTTGACTCGGCCAAGAATTTTGGGACTTAGCAAAATTATAGGATGCAACGTGCCCACGGTCCCAAAATCTAGAATGTGCACCTTAACTTGTACAAAGTCAAAACCCATCCCAATCATCTGAGTCGTGGTGACCCACGACTCAGAGTCGCGTGAGTAACTGCAGTTTGACTCAACCGAGAATTTTGGGACTTACCCAAATTTTTTGATGCAACGTGCCCGTAGTCCCAAAATCTAGAATGTGCACCTTAACTCATACGAAGCGGAAACCCATCCCAATCATCCGAGTCACGGCGACCCATGACTCGGAGTCACGCGAGTCACCGTGGTTTGACTCGACCGAGAATTTTGGGACTTAGCCAAATTTCGGGATGCAATGTGCCCGCGGTCCCAAAATCTAGAATGTGCACCTTAACTCGTACGAAGCCGAAACCCATCCCAATCATTCGAGTCGCAGTGACCCATGACTTGGAGTCGTGCGAGTCACCGCAGTTTGACTCGGCTGAGAATTTCGGGACTTAGCCAAATTTTGGGATGCAACGTGCCCGCGGTCCCCAAATCTAGAATGTGCACCTTAACTCGTACGAAGCCGAAACCCATCCCAATCATCCGAGTCGCGGTGAACCATGACTCGCAGTCACGTGAGTCACCACGGTTTGACTCGGCTGAGAATTTCATGACTTAGCCAAATTTCAGGATGCAACGTGCCTGCGGTCCCAAAATCTAGAATGTGCACCTTAACTCGTACGAAGCCGAAACTCATCCCAATCATCCAAGTCGTGGTGACCCATGACTCAGAGTCATGCGAGTCACCGTGGTTTGACTCGGTTGAGAATTTCAGGACTTAGCCAAATTTTGGGATGCAACGTGCCTGCAGTCCCAAAATCTAGAATGTGCACCTTAACTCGTACGAAGTCGAAACCCATCCCAATCATCCGAGTTGCGGTGATTCAGAGTCGCGCGAGTCACCGTGGTTTCATTAGGCCAAGAATTTCAAGACTTAGCCATATTTCGGGATGCAACGTGCCCGCGGTCCCAAAATCTAGAATGTGCACCTTAACTCGTACAAAGCTAAAACCCATCCCAATCATCTGAGTCGCGGCGAACGATGACTCAGAGTCACGTGAGTCACCGCAGTTTCACTTGGCCGATAATTTTGGGACTTAGCCAAATTGCAGGATGCAACATGCCCGCGAGTCCCAAAATCTATCATGTGCACCTTAACTCATACGAAGCTGAAACCCATCCCAATCATCCGAGTCATGATGACCCACGACTCGGAGTCACACGAGTCACCGCGGTTTGACTCAGTTGAGAATTTCAAGACTTAGCCAAATTTTGGGATCTAACGTGCCCACAGCAGATGATTGGGATGGGTTTCAGCTTCACACGAGTTAAGGTTCACATGTCAGAGGCAACTTCCTTCTGACAAGTATTCACCCCGGTGTCACGTTTCTTGTCGAATCAAACCGCGGTGACTCATGCAACTCGGACTCGCTGGTCACCGCGACTCACCCGGGCAACCCCCCGGGCTTTTGTCATGGTCAAACTATGCCCAAACTAAGCGGGTCGGGGTGTGAGCTCCACCATGGTCACATTGTATCCCAAAATTTGGCTAAGTCCCAAAATTCATGAAAACTCCCAAAATCTAGAATGTGCACCTTAACTCGTACGAAGCCGAAACCCATCCCAATCATCCCAAAGTATTTATACAAATATAACTTCAAGTATAATAAATTAAATAAATGTATATTATACTTAAATGTTATATTTTTATAAATCCTGACAACTTCCCTTTGACAAGCGCTTGCCGCTGCCTCCCATTTCTCGCCGAGTAAAACCGCGGTGACTCGCTCGACTCTGAGTCGTGGGTCACCGCGACTCACCCTGGCAGCCCCCCGCGCTTCTGTCTAGGTCAACCTGTGCCCAGACTTGGTGGGTCTGGGTGCGAGCTCTACCGTAGGGATGTTGCATCCTGAAATTAGGCCAAGTCCCGAAATTCTTGGCCAAGTCAAACCGTGGTGACTCACGCGACTCTGAGTCACGGGTCATCACGACTCGCACGAGCAGCCCCTTGCGCTTCAGTCCAGGTTAAACTGTGCCCAAACTCGGCGGGTCGAGGTGTGAGCTCCACCGCGGGCACGTTGCATCCTGAAATTTGGCTAAGTCCCAAAATTCTCAAAAACTCCCAAAATTTAGAATGTGCACCTTAACTCGTACGAAGCTGAAACCCATCCCAATCATCCCAAAGTATTTATACAAATATAACTTAAAGTATAATAAATTAAATAAACATATATTTGGCCGCTGCCTCGCATTTCTCGCAGAGTGAAACTGTGGTGACTCGCGCAACTCCGAGTCGCATGTCACCGCGACTCACCCGACAGCCTGCCACGCTTCTGTCTGGGTCAAACTATGCCCGGACTCAGCAGGTCAGGGTGCAAGCTTCGTCGTGGGCACATTGCATCCCAAAATTTGGCTAAGTCTCGAAGCTCTCGGCCGAGTCAAATCGTGGTGACTCGTGCGACTCCGAGTCATAGGTCGCTGCGACTCGCCTGGGCAGCCCCCTAAATTATACAAATTTTGGGACTTAGCCAAATTTTGGGATGTAATGTGCCCGTGGTGGAGCTCGTACCCTGACCCACCGATTTTGGGTACAGTTTGACACGTACGAAGCCGAAACCCATCCCAATCATCTGAGTCGCAGTGACCCATGACTCAGAGTTGTGCGAGTCACCGCAGTTTGACTCGGCTGAGAATTTCAGGACTTAGCCAAATTTTGAGATGCAACGTGCCCACAGTCCCAAAATCTAGAATGTGCACCTTAACTCATATGAAGCCGAAACCCATCCCAATCATCCCGAAGTATTTATACAAATATAACTTAAAGTATAATATATTAAATAAATGTATATTATACTTAAAGGTTATATTTGTATAAACCCCCGCAACTTCCCTTTGATAAGTGCTTGCCCCTGCCTCACGTTTCTCACCGAGGCAAATAACAGTGACTTGCGTGACTCCGAGTAGCGGGTCACCGTGACTCACTTAGGTAGCCCACCGCGCTTCTATCTGGGTCAAACTATGCCCGGACTCGGCGGGTCGGGGTGCGAGCTCCGCCGCGGTTACATTGCATCCCAAAATTTAGCTAATTTATGAAACTCTCAGCCGAGTCAAACCGCAGTGACTCGTGCGACTCTGAGTCACCGATCACCGTGACTCGCCCGGGCAGCCCCCAAAATTATACAAATTTTGGGACTTTGCCAAATTTTGGGATGCAATGTGCCCACGGTGGAGCTCGTACCTTGACCTGCTTAGTCCAGGTATAGTTTGACCTGTATGAAGCCAAAACCCATCCCAATCATCTGAGTCGTGGTGACCCACAACTCAGAGTCGCACGAGTCACCGCAGTTTGACTCCGCAGAGAATTTCAGGACTTAGCCAAATTTTGGGATGCCACGTGCTCCCGGTCCCAAAATCTAGAATGTGCACCTTAACTCGTACGAAGCCGAAACCCATCCCAATCATCCGATCCGAGTCGTGGCGACCCACGACTCAGAGTCACGTGAATCACCGCGGTTTGACTCGGCCAAGAATTTCGAGACTTAGCCAAATTTTAGGATGCAACGTGCCCGCGGTCCCAAAATCTAGAATGTGCACCTTAACTCGTATGAAGCCAAAAACCATCCCAATCATCCGAGTCATGCTGACCCCTGACTCGGAGTCGTGCGAGTCACCACAGTTTGACTCGGCCAAATTTTTTTGGACTTAGCCAAATTTCAGGATGCAACGTGCCCCCGGTCCCAAAATCTAGAATGTGAACCTTAACTCATACGAAGCCGAAACCCATCCCAATCATCTGAGTTGTGGTGACCCATGACTCAGAGTCGCGTGAGTCACCGCGGTCTGACTCGGCTGAGAATTTTAGGACTTAGCCAAATTTCAGGATGCAACGTGCCCGTGGTCCCAAAATCTAGAATGTTCACCTTAACTTGTATGAAGCTGAAACCCATCCCAATCATCCGAGTCACAATGACTCAGAGTCGTGCGAGTCACCAAGGTTTTACTCAGCCCACAAATTTCAGGATGCAACATGACCGCGGTCCCAAAATCTAGAATGTGCACCTTAACTCGTACGAAGCTAAAACCTATCCCAATCATCTGAGTCACGACGACTCGGAGTCACGCAAGTCACTGTGGTTTGACTCGGTCAAGAATTTCAGGACTTAGCCAAATTTTAGGATGCAACATGCCCGCGGTCCCAAAATCTAGAATGTGCACCTTAACTCATACGAAGCCGAAACCCATCCCAATCATTCGAGTCGCGGTGACCCACGACTCAGAGTTGCGTGGGTCACTGCGGTTTCACTCGGCCGAGAATTTTGGGACATAGCCAAATTGTGGGATGCAACATGCCCGTGAGTCCCAAAATCTACAATGTGCACCTTAACTCATACGAAGCTGAAACCCATCCCAATCATCCGAGTCGTGATGGCCCACGACTCAGAGTCATATGAGTCATCGCGGATGATTGGGATGGGTCTCGGCTTCATACGAGTTAAGGTGCACATGTTAGAGGCAACTTCCCTATGACAAGTGCTCGCCCTGATATCGTGTTTCTCACCAAATCAAACTACGGTGACTTGAGCGACTCCACATCGCGGGTCACCGTGACTCACCTAGGCAGCCCCCCTGGCTTCTGTCTGGGTCAAACTATGCCCGAACTCAGCGGGTCAGGGTGCGAGCTCCACTGCGGGCACATTGCATCCCAAAATTTGGCGATACCTTCTTCCTTAATGCGGGCACGAGTTCTAATTCATCCAGAGCTAGGAGATATCGCGATTTTACTAAGACAACAATTTTGGGAATTTAATTGTTGTTGTTGGCCGACTTGTGGCATTTAATTTATGTAATTGTATTTAATTTATATTCAAGGCCGACTTGTGGCTTAGATTGGTATAAGTAGAGGTTGTGGGGGAAGTCTTTAGGCAATTCAAATCATTCATCCATCTTGGAGAAGAGGAAGAGGTAGAGGAGCAAATTTTGAGGAGAGCTAGTAGCTGCGGCTTGGGAAACAAGGAGATTGCTTGGTAGGCTTGCGAGCACAAGTTTAGATCTTCCTTGGGGGTTCCTACCAGTGCATGGATCTGGGCTAGCTATGGTGTGGCTTGGATCTTGTGAGATCTTGTGGAGTTCTATTGTAATTGCATTGTATTTGGTCGTAACCCGGAAGGCCTTACAGCCGGGCATGTTAGATGAAAATATGATAATTCTATTATGAGTTTTGGCATTGTATGGTTCTAAATCTTTGTATTGTTATCATATTCTATTGTGTGGTTATTTGCTGGGGGCTAGGACATCTCCATTGGGGATTCTCCTGCCTTGCACTGCATCAGTTTGGCCCCTCATGATCTTGCACATACCCCATTGCTAGGATAGTTATCATTACATCCATTTCTTAAACTATATTAAAGGTAATTTCACTTCATTTTTTAATTTAACACTATTTTTTTCTTAAAAGGTGGAAAGGCCAAGATATAAAGTTAAAGGATGCTCTTGTAGAGAGTATGGAAAACTTATTTGGACCTCGTGCATTTGAGAAGGGTAAGATCCTTTAGAAGTTGGCTTATGTTTAAGGTATATTAGGGACCAGTACAAATGTACATTATCCAAAAACCTAAAGTACTAGAGCCCTCCTTGCATTCCTGATTTAGAGTGGAAAAGTCTTATTATGGATGCAAATGAGAAAAATGAAATAAAAAAAAGAATTACACCACCAGACAACAAAAGAAGGTATGCGATACTATTAAGAATGTAATTGTCTACTAAATACTCTTCATATTTATATGAACTAACATACTTCAATCTCTTCATAGATTTCCTGACACATCAAAGGAAATGAAGGAAAGACTAGAAAAGCACGAGAAACACAAGCTAGGAATACTAGGTAAAGGAAAAGAAGAAGGTTTCATACCAGTTATAGGAGGAGTGAATCCTAAATCTTGAGATTCTTGAGCTAAATATTTAACATCTAAATGCACAAGATGAGTAATATCATGCAAGAGATTAACACCTTGATCTCTATCAAGAAGGACTTTCTTAAGAGCATCTATAGCTTGAATAAAATCTTGATTATGGTTCTCTTGAGTAAGCCAATTTCCCATTTTATCAAGTTTAGTTGAAAGTTTTTGGACTTGTTCAAGAGGAACTCTTAAATCATCATCCTCATCATGAGATGAGTGAGAAGAGTTATGCTCGATAGTAGTATTGGAATCATGAATAATCAAATTTTCATCTGTGATCCTAAGAAAAGAAGAGGAAGACTCAGGATCAAAGACACCCATAAGTCTACAAATTCATCTAACTGGAATATTATAACTAGGGCTAGAGGTTGTAAAGCTCATATACCAATGCAAATGCAAAATGAACTAAAATAGGAAAAGACAAAGCATTAAAAAATAAATGTTTTTGTATTTTTACTATATATGAAATGTAAATGCAAGATCTAACACCATAAAAGAAAGAGTTTTCTATCACGAGTTCACCAAAATGTAACGTTATAAAAATATATACTCCATCGATTGATTCATTTATGTATTGACCATCTTCTTGTGGTTAATCAATTAGGATCTTTCCTTTGGGAATTTGGGGTTAAGAAGAAGACCTTACCTTTCCCAGTCCTATACATTACCTACACATTATATTCTCATCATGCCTCCACACACACACACACACACACACACACACACACACACACACACATATATATATATATATATATATATATATATATATTTATGTATATATATATATGTGTGTGTGTGTGTGTGTGTATATATATGTATGTATGTATGTATATGTATGTATATTTATGTATATATATGTGTGTGTGTGTGTGTGTGTGTGTGGTTTGTGGAGGCATGATGAGAATATGATGTGTAGGTAATGTATAGGACTAGGAAAGGTAAGATCTTCTTCTTAACCCAAAATTTCCAAAGGAAAGATCCTAATTGATTAACCACAAGAAAATGGACAATACATAAATGAATCAATCGATGGAGTATATGAAGAAAGGAGAAAACATTATATTCCATTATGGAAAGGAGATAAAAAATCTTCATTGAATTAAAGATAAGTACTAACCTCAAAATATGATGGATCTGGAAAATACTATTTTTTGGTGTTTGTACTCAGCTTCGGGAAATTCTACAACTAGAACTCGCTTGGAAACACAAAAATAGAGAAAACCTAGAAATATCTTGTCTTTCTAAGAAAGCTCTACCTTGACCCAACACAAGGGTAAGATCTTTCCCTCGGGCATAATCTTACCCCTTTATGTCGACCTCGACCTGCACTGTTCAGACAAAAATTCTATTTGTAGATTGTGAAAGTTCATCGAAAAGGGTATTCAGATCTAATCTACAATTCGTTGTCCTCCACCTGTACTTGCAAGAAATGGTTTTGTTTGTTGGATGAGGGTTTGGCCTTGGTCAAACCCTGGTTTGGAATTAACCTTGAAATGTAATTAAAATTACAACAATAAACAAAGTAAATGGAACAATTCACCTTGCTTATGTTGAAACCATTGTGGAAGATTCAAATCCTTGAATCCACAAGTATGAATACTCCAAATGAATGTAGAATTTTATGTAGGATGTCTCAAATCAATTATATTAGATCTTCAACACTAATCTTGAATGCATCTTGGAATAGGAAGAAGCTTGAATGGAAATAGATGGAGAAATCTTCATCAAAGGGGCTCCATAGAGATTGAATCCTTCAATGGCTACCAATAGATCTCTTTGATGAATTATATCTTTTAATTCTTGAAGATGAATGAATTCTTGAATTCTTTCTGTCTCCTTCTTTCTTGCTTGACTCCTTGATTTCACTTTATGCTTGAATTCAATGGATGATGGACATGATAGATCATGAAAAAGAGATATGTGAAATAAGAGAGGAAGTCTTCCTTTTATACCAGTCTAGGGCACAAACTTCTAGTGAGGTTGAGATAGGAGAATTAAATTTCCATTTAAACCTTAACCTCTATAAATTGACCTAGATTAAGTATAATTTAAGAGTTTACCGTTCTGAAATCTGAAACAACTGACCCATAAGTGGGAAAATAAACTTTCTGAAGCCTGACATCTGAAAACTTTCAGAACTTGAAATCTGGACCCAGGGTTAGGGTCAAGGTCAAATATGACTTAGGTTAGGGTTGAGGTTGACCTTGACCTAGAAGGTCGATGTTGAACCTAAGGTCAATAATCTCAATTTCTCGGGATCAAGTGCCATAAACAAGCTGGAAATAGGTGGAAAGAGAAGTAGGATAGGGGAAAAAAGCCAGATCCAAGTCGAAGACCCATTCAAGGTGCTTGACATGACCCCATACCACTTACTCGAAGTGATAAACCGGTCCTAAATGGAAGTGCTTCCATTTTCCAATGATACAATATGCAATGTTGCTCATTTCAACTCTAGAACACTGCGAGTTTTGACATCAACTGAGAATGTGTTTCCAAATATAAACAAACTTGAATCTCTAAAAAATGAGATAGGTTATTGTAGGCCTCAGCAACACGGTCATGTAGCACTTGACAGTTTGATACTACCTTCGACAAGCTCTAAGATATGACCTGATAAATATTACTGATTTCATGTTGAAGGGACCTTGAGGGACAGCTAAACTAAGACTACCTGGGACAACTACCCTACTACCAAGAAAAAAGAGGGGATCCCCATTTTCAATAGGGTGATGGTGTGAAAACCTCACAATAGGATGGAGCATAAGAAATTCGATGATGATATAAAAAGGTGGTGGAATAATAGCAATGTAGAAATGACTTAAATGTATAAGTTCCATGTCAAGTTGAAATATACCAAAAGAAAGAGAAAAAAGTAGAAAAGGAATACCATGAAATATGAGTTTGAGATGAAACAAAGAAATTGCAAAAGACTAGAAGTTATGAGTAATTTGGCATAGAGTGGCTTAGAATTTGATGCTAGTTGAGCTAAAGAAAATGACTTGTTTTTTTTTAAGTTGGCAAAGTTAAAGAAGAGGAAAATTCATTAATGCATTTAGACCTAGAGTACACTAAGTAAAGAAAAGCAAAGTGATGCTAACTCTAAATTTTTTCACATGTAGTGGTGGTACATCAGATGAGATACATGATTTTTATTATAAAAAGATAAGGTGAGGAAGATCTTACTCAGTGAAAACTTTAGTGGCAATTATTCTCCATTTGGTAAATGTTGCACGTCAGTAACCTGCGATTTAGTGAATATATTTCACATATGGGATTCACCCTACCACCCCAAATTTATTAAAATTGGGTCCAATGCCCCACCCCATCGCCCATCGGTTTATTTAATTTTGTCCTTTTGTTTCACATTATTGCCAATGGAATATATTTTTTGGGCATGACAAATTTTAAACATTCACCTATAATTTCAAAGCGGCCCCAAATGGACAACCTATATTCCCCAATAGTTTTATACATATATATTTATAGGCGGCCCCAAATTTTCCCAGCACTTTATAAATGCGTGTCTCAAACTGATGTATTTTCATCAACCTTATTAATCATACCAAGGTATTGGATGACCCATAATCACCTAAGAAATAACACAAGATGTGTTATAATTACGCAGGCTTCACCAAATATTTGTAGAACTAATACCTCCCATTGAATTCACCAAAAAAGGATTATTATAAATACATTCATAGATTAGTGTTATTGTACATAATTTGGTTTAGTTCAATTTGATTGATAGTGAAGTTTAGACTGTTGAGTCTTGACTGCATTGGTGAGTTGTGATTGCAATTGAATTTGAGGCAAAGGTAAGTGATTATTATTCTGTGACTATGTAAATTTAAGTTCATTCTTATTTAGTGGGAACCAGTTAGTGAACAATGGTGACCAGTCACCAGGGAGACCTCAAACATGATTTAAGTAAGAACAATTCATTCATTAATATTAGTAAGAACACAACTTTTTTATTCTATTTACAAAAGTCAATGACTCAATACCTATTGGCACATTTCCCAATTTCAATTTCATTACCCTATGGCAATGACCCTAAATTCCCTTTTATAGAAGCAAGGGAGCAACAACAACTTCATGTTGATTTTCCTAACTGCATTCAAATTTGTCAATGTTTTGATGTAGTTTGCAATGCCTTCATGAGTTATGTCCTAAGGAAGCTTTCCTAAATCAGATGTCATTGTGTCCTCCAACTTTTTTTGTGTTCCAATAGCATATAACATAGTAAATCAACTAAGAATAACTGAATAAAATAGATTAACTCAATGTACATTAAACTGGAAAACATGAAAATTAGATATAGCACAATTTATTTTGTATTCATTTGCAATACATTACAATTTACAATATTTCAAAATTTAGAGCATTAGCAATTTAGAAATGTTTGTAGGCCAGTCCAAACATCATCTGATGGTAGAACAATTTGGTTCAAAGCATAGTCACACTCCTGTAACTTCGTTAGCAATTCATATTTGGAAGTGTGACTTGACAACACTGTTGCTTCTAAAACTCCATTCAAATTTTTGACTGGTTTGATGAAATCCATGAATGTATCAGGAGATGTGTTTGTAGGAAGAAAACGAAAATTAGTATTTATTTTTTCTTGCTACCTTATTTTTTAAGCTTCTCTTCCAATGAACTTATTTGTGTCAAATCCCTTAGCCAAACCAAGAATTTCAAATTTTGATTTCCTTTGTTCCATTTTTGTGATCTTCTTCTTATCTTTGTCATCCAATTCATGTGCTTCACTTAGATTCTCACATTTTTGAATGATAATTGATACCTTTACTGAGACATCAAGGCAGGTGCCAATTCCCTTGTTTGATAGATAACTATCACTCTTATTGTAGAGTTACTGCATAATATCTTTTGCATTCTTTTCTTTTTTGACAACATCCATGTTCTATTAAATGTTGTTATGGAGCTTCCAATAACATACTTTCATACTTTGAAGCATTTCAAACCAGTCACACAAGCTATGAGACATCCCCAATATTCGGCCTCAAATGTGTTCATTTGTAATCTTCACTAAATTATTGCTAGTATTTGTTAAAGTTTGAATTGTATTATTTTCCTTCTTTACTTCTACCATTTTTTCACAATTATTTTTATCTTCCACTTCTTTGTGTTCCCATTGATTGGCTTCATCCGCCTGAGAGTCCAATTGCTTTTGCAATTCCTGATTGGAGGCAACATTACTCTCCATAGTTTTAAATAACTTTTGTGAAGTGACTCTTTCTTCCTCTATTTTTTTACTAATTTATGCCAATTTTCCCCTCAGTTCCTTCAGCTCTTCCTATTGTTCCTTCACTACTACCTTGGCATGTTCCTACTCTGTATTTGATGTTGTAGAAGTTGATATTTTAATCTTTTTCTGTAATTCTTTCAAACTATTCTCTAAAGCTTTCCTCTTTGCTTTTTCATTGGCAATGTCTGCCTATAACTTTTCTATATTTTTCTCAAGCTTAGTTTTCTCTCTTTTCAGCTTTAGCAATGCACTGTAGACCACTTGGCTCATAGACTTTGACACATTGATTTTGTCCATATTATTAACTTTGGAAAAATCCATTTCGAGAGTGCTATCTTGAAATTTAGACGGATCTATCTGACTCTCTGGTGGGTTTCCATCTTTTTTGGGTGGAATAACAACCATGAAATCCATCATGTCTCTATTTAGGTCATATGTTGGAAAAACCTTGTTGGATGTAGGTTGTTCCTCTACAGTTGTAGTAAGGGCACCAGTCTTCATTGCCTTCTTTGTTTCCTTATTCTTGGCTATTGTTTCTGCAAATTTATTATAGGAATCTTTGAAACAAAAATCTGGTGTTGCTGAAGGAATTGAATGTTTGAAAGGTGAACTAGTGCTTGTAATTCCAGTTGATCTAAATAATACTCTTTGAGGATTTAAACTTTTATAGGGTTTTGCTGAACCTGAAAGTGAAAGTAGTGTTTTAGATTCGAGTATCAATGTTCTAGAAACCTTTTGCTTCTTGACACTATCTTATACTATGGGATTCTGTGTAACTATAGATTCTAGTAGCCTCTTTAGAGAGGGAATTTATTGTATGACTTTCCCAGTCCCACTGGCACTAGTGCCACTACCAAACCCAATAGTAGTAGATTTCCCAATCCCACCCGTGGCAATGGATGTTGTTGTAGGCATACTAATTATTGACGAATCTAATGCATCCACTCCAACTCCAATCCCAAGGCCTTCACCTTTGGGTGCTTCTTGTTTGAAAATTGGATTCCAGATGCCTTCTCCTGTGGGACCCAAACCAACACCTTTATAACCCATTTTTTTAATAATGATTGCCCCTTTGCTATACATTTATTTTTGGCAGTCTGATATTCCACTATGTGGAGTAAATGTAATGTGTGGATTGAGATTATCATCCTCATTGTCTGCATATTTATCCCAATCGCTGTTTTCATATGCACTTCTAAGATACTCCAAATTCCACAATTTGCTAAACTCTATATCCTCATCTATCTCATCCAGATCTACACTAGTATTTGGTTCACCAAGATTCTTTCTCATAGTCCAAAATTCAGCCATTTTTGTTTGAGTCCATTTTCTCTCCTTACATTCTTCTACTATTTTCTTTGGTATGTTTGTTTATGGATTAGCAACTTTTTCATAGAAATTGTAGGACATCCTAGGCTATACAATGCGCTGGTTTATTAGTGTCATAATTTGTGATGACAATTGTTCAGCTGAAATTTTTTCCTCTATGGAAACTTTCTCCATCTCTTTTGTAATGTTATCCTAACTATCCTTGTTTTTCAACCTCTCTAGCAATGGTTTACTTTCATGTTGAAATAAGTTTGTAGAGTTCTTAGTAGGAACAAGCATTGTTTGAATGACGTTGAGTGGATCATACTTCTAGTACCATTCTAAATCAAATTAAAAAAATTCTAAAAAATAATTTGCCACTTTCAATGCATTTATCTCAAATGTTAACCGTCCAATTGAGAAAGGTAAGGAAGGGAATATGCTCTTCTTTGACTGGCCAAAAAAGAGTCTATCTGTCCTCTATAGTTGTATTACATATTCTACTGCAAACACCCTATTTGTTACATGCATTTGAATTTTTGGGGGTTGTAGTTTTGATCAGTAAAACCTTAGCACAGTGTAATCTTCCATTAGGTACCAGTTAACTAATTTAATTGTGCTTCCAAGTTGGATGCAATCTCTACATGAAGAAGACAATTTGGGCATTGGGGTGGTTGTTATTTTTTTCTACAATGGTGCCAAAAAGAAGTCTAGAAAATTACTATAATTCCTTTTTTTATCATACATCCTTATCTGAGGTGTCTAGTTATACATTGGAGTACTTGTCGGTCATGTCCCCCTCTGAATTTCAAGCTTGTTTCCGTGGCTCATTAATATTACAGCATGCTTGGCTAGCAAAAGATAACACAAGTAGGTTGTGAAGCTAAATCTCTTAGAATTGTCTCTTTTAATCAATGCATATTGTTCTTGCATCGATTGAACCACGTGTCCAACAAACTTATATCTTATTGGTTCATTGACACAATGGATATCCCAAATCAATTGAAGAATCATGTCACCTACTTCCCTATTGTTTTCTAGTCCCAGGCAAAATGTTAGCAAGGATATAGTACCCTGAACCCATGCCACAAAAATGTTAAAATCATAAGGAGGCTTATGGTTCTCACCCAATGAAACCTTTTCCTCTATAACTATTAGACCCTTTATAAATGAATCTTTTGCATTTGGTGGGACCACCTCATATTGATCTACCATCAATCTCAGGTCAATATGGACATTACAATTTTCTCAGTCAAACCCTATGTCTAGCAAAGTGAGAAATTCTTCTTGGGTTATTGATAAAATTACTTCCTGATTATTTTTATTGACAATTACTTTTCTTTCTTCATCATAATTTTATGCACAAATCAAGACAATTTCTAGGCAAGGGAAAACTTTGGGTAACAACATGCAACCCAAACCAACATCCCACGAAGTAACTTTATTCATTTTTGCACCTATTGCTGGATTAAATTTTATAAATTCATACCTCTTTGGCCCAGTTGTCTTACTACACAGTGTATGTTTAATTACTATAACTCTCCTTTCACCATCGATAGCTAGATCATAAACATCATGATATTCATCAGTGAAACTAGGGATTTCTACTATGTTTCTCAAGTCTATTAAAGTTTTCCCATCTGAGTGCCCTTGGCCTTGAGTTTTCACTTTCCCCATTGTTCTTTGGAAGAATAAAAAAATACAAAATCATAGATATTTACTAAAAAAATCATAGATAATAACTAACTAATTAAGAAAACCCCAATTGTACTTGCAAGAATTAAAATTTCAGAATCAAGTTAAATTAAATTTTTTACATTACAAAATCGGGATGTCATCAAGCTAGATATCTTACCGAAAATTAAATTTTGAAATCTGGATAGATAGAAGTTAGAACGACCGAGGCTCTCACAAGTTACAGTCTCAAAATCTTTGGTTCAATAGTTGTTTTTACCTTTCTGTAGCTACAAGTCGATAGGTTTTTAAAAAAGAAATGTTAACAACTTTTTGGTAAATGTATTATTTAAACCAAAATTTTGGAATACATTTATGTTTAATCTTCACATGATACATAATATTTTCGATGAATTACATGTCACATAATCATATTTTCAAAATGAGTTTCCAGAAAAAGTTTTTGAAACTCACAATACTTCCGAAATACAACTTCAACCGTTCATCTCTTGCAATCAAATGGTTGTCACAATTTTAAAATATTAATACATAGTAATGTATCATTTAAACCAAAATTTCAGAATACGTTTATGTTTTATCTTCACATGATACATAATATTTTTGATAAATTATACGTGTTACATTTTCGAAATGAGTTTGTAGAAAAGGTTTTTGAAACCCATAGTACTTCTGAAATACAACTTCAACTGGTTATCTCTTGCAATCGAACGATTGTCACGATTTTAAAATATTAATACACAATAATGTATCATTTAAACCAAAATTCAAGAACGCATTTATGTTTTATCTTCAACTTGACATGATACTAATCCTTTCAACGAATTACACGTGTCACATTTCTGGAAGTAGTTTGCAAAAAGGTTTTTGAAACCCACAATACTGAAATACAACTTCAACCATTCATCTATTGTAATCCAACAATTGTTGTGAGTTTAAAATATTAATTCACACTAATGAATATGATTATTAACTATATTCACTTAGAATTCATTCGACAATACCTTTTTCTTTCTCTAACCTTATAGTTATTAATTCATTTATCCTTCATAATTCTATAAATATTTCATATTAAATGCACCAATGTCTAAAATTGGAAGAAAGGTCATGATAGGTAACATTACCCAAATTTAATGTTAGTGATAAGACATTTATTCTATTAACAACTGTGATACATTATCAACGAGTTGTAACTTGTAACTTTGTAAGACTTGATATGTGTAATACTTTTAAAATGGTGTAATTTTATATGGATAATTAATTGGGTACATAGTTCATACAACTTTGATTAATGGTTATCTTAATTTAGGAATTTTGAGTTTCTGACAGTAATCGAGAAGGTAATTGCTAATGATATTTTAAATATTTAGATTTACAAATGGAAATACCATTGCTTCTTTATTTCTATTGAAACATACTTAGTAGTTAGTACTTAGTACTTACATGTCTAATACATAGATTAAAATATTGCAATCACAGAGAAGTCTAAGAATATTTTTTTGTACCCATAAAATGCAAATTGAAATGAACTTACAAAATCTTCATTATCTTTTTTCATAACATTAATAGTTACATTTTCTAGTACAAAGAAAAACCTACTACATCACTGGTAGTGGACCAATGCCAGATTGTGAGTGGTATGTTTGTATAAAAAAAAACCCAAAAACATGGTATGTTTGTATAAAAATAAAACCCAAACAAGAGGGAAGATGGGATATAGCACTAATGATTTTTCCTTTTAGCTCCATCTAAGTAGAATTCTCTAAAGAGGATTAACTACAATAATTCATCGAGACACCTATATTGCCCCACCTGAGCCTCCATTTCATCAAGCAAAAACCACTTTCAGAGAAAATCCCTAGCTATTAGCGCCCATTTCCTATGGCGCTTCAATTGCCCAGCATTCAGACCCAACAAAAATGGTTGCATGACAAGATTCTAGCCTAGGAGGAGAAGCTTGGGTATTTAACTTGCCCAAGGGATCCCCACCCCTATTTCTGCATACACGACAACATTAATGTTGTCCCCAAGGTATTCTTGTTTGAATACCTTCCTCAGTAGCATGAACATGTCCACCTTCTGTCCTCCGAGGTTGAGAAGAGATGCCTAAAAATGGGATGTAATGCCTATGTTGACCCAGTGCCTATCTTCATTGTGCATAAACTCTTTTCCCTACACCATTTTAACAGCCTCTATTACAAAAGGCCCACCCTCAATACAAATTGATTCTAAGGTTTCAACTGAAAAGGAGCCCAAAAAGGCCTTTTGAGCCTCCTCAAATGTGCATCTAAGCCTAATTGGAGTGTCCATATAAAACTTTACTTTCGAAAACCTAAAAAATAAATTATTTATAGACTAATGACTTAAAACAAAGGTAACTACAATAATTTATCTAGCAAAGATGAATTGAAATTCGAGGAAGAAAAAAGCTAGATCATTTATAAATAGCCCTTGATTGATACTTAGCAGTTAGGAATTAATTATTCTCTCTTTGATCGTATTAAATCCATTGTCCTTAATATTTCATGTAAACCTTTCCCATAAATGAATGCGAGTGAGAAATTTAAATCCATTGTCCTTAATATTTCATGCAAACCTTTCTCATAAATGCATGCGTGTGAGTTATTTAAATCCATTTTCCTTAATCTTTCATATCGGCATGTAAATCTTTCCCATAACTAAAATTGGTAATATCCTTGATTCATCTGTAATATCACTAATAAGGCATTTATTTCTTACTAACTTACGAGTTACAAGTTTCACTATAGGACTGTACAACATTATCCACCGTCCACGTGTCAACATTCCGGTTACTTCCTTGAGAACTCTATTTCCTTCAAGAAATTGAGGCCGAAATCAAACTTCAACCATTGATCTTGGATCATTAGATGGTCTCAATTAATACATTCAACATTCTAAAATAATGGATGTGACTAGATGTACTTATCGATACCAACGTGTTGAGTCTACAGACAAGTTGACAACCCTATTTTGATACGTGTCAACATGTC
This sequence comes from Chamaecyparis obtusa, assembly GCA_027943335.1. Taxonomy (NCBI): domain Eukaryota; kingdom Viridiplantae; phylum Streptophyta; class Pinopsida; order Cupressales; family Cupressaceae; genus Chamaecyparis; species Chamaecyparis obtusa. The sequence goes on along the minus strand of BSBK01002604.1, from coordinate 221,294 downwards.
AGTGACTTCCTAGAGAACTCTGTTTCCTTCAAGAACCTGAGGTCAAAATCAAACTTTAGCCATTGATCTTGGATCATCAGACAGTCTCAATTAATATATTCAACATTGTAAAATAATGGATGTTACTGAAGTCTGACATACTATTAGGTTATGTGTCAATGTGAATCGCCAATGCAATTATTTTTTTCCCATAATTAATGAATGAATCGCCAATACAATTTTCTATTTCCCTTCAAAACAAAATCATTCGCCCCATATATTATAATTTTTTACTTCAAAAGAAAAAAATTCACCTCATATAATATATATTTTCCCCTACATGACTATATAATTTGCCATGAATTTATGGAAGTTTCATTCGGGAGGGAAAAAATTGCCAATACAAACTATGAAAATTTGCGGATTTGAAAAAAAAATCGCCTACATTAAGAAAAATTTCCCCCTAAAATAATGTAGCACTAGTATATTTGACCTAGTTTTTCCACCAAAATTTTTGACAAAAAAATAAAAAGGTTTTGCTAGATCGGATTATAGAACGAAAACTTTTTTAAAAAAAAAATTTATGCTCATCTTTGTCGAAACATTGACAAATCCCATGGTGGTCGAGAGATTGAAAAAAATGAGCATAACTTAAAAAAAAATGGAATTTCATTTCTCATTTTATTATTCTTGACCGACGAATTAGAAGGGCAGTGCATGCACAAAGGAGATTGAGTGGCTAAAACGACTCAAGGAGATTGAGCTTAGAAACCTTAACCTAGGGTTTTTGGAGGTTTTTCATTCTTTCTCTCAACTGCTTAATTTACTGGATACCCACTCAACATTATCATTTTCTTCTTTTATTCATCCATTTATGCTTCGAGACTAGTTTTACACCTCCTAATTGCATACATTTGCATACATTTGGCATATACAAGCGTAGACTATCTTCCCAAGGAGAAAGAAAGTTATCTAGTTAGCTGGATGGATATGACAAGGAGAAATAAAGTTAGGTCTCCAAATAATTTTTTTTGTCCGATCGGAGGGGAAGGATATTTTATTTCCCCACTAAGACCGCAGCATGGTGAGATGGCAAGAACTAACTTGATTAGGACATTAGGGTAGTCCCAACAAGGGTTTTATTATCTTAGCTCTAGTAGTGACCGTGGTTTTTCATGGGCAAGCCTTTGTTTCCCCTCCCTCCTTTGTGCTCTGCATTGCATACATTTGTCATACATTTGGTTTTACGTGCCTTATTTATGCTTCCCCATTTGGCATACCCATTTGGTGTATATCCTACAATTATCACATTCCATGAGATATCATCTCTTTGAGGCATTTCGTCAAATCACTTATTTGTCTTGTGTAATATCTATGAGAGAATTTGTGGGCCACTATAATATCCAATGAAAATCCCCCTTCCATTATGGTTTGATGGATGCCCATACCTTGTTCTAACACTCCCGTTTTGGCACAGGTTGGTAGGATGCAGGAAAAAGTCATGGTTGTTGGTCTCCCAATTTAGCCTATTGTGGGAAGCAATTGAGGCGTTGAAGTTTTGGATTCAATTTTTCTTCCTACCAGTGAGCTTTGCGAGCTGTTTGTTACAAGATTTTTGGTGGCAACCTCACCCTACTCTCCTTTGAAATGTGCACTAATCATTGGCAGATCGGCAACCTTAGTACTCCAGTAGTTAGCATTCTATAGAGATCATAGAATAATTATCACTATAGGTCTAAACAAGCAATGTGGAGATTGAAATAGTGCAATTATATGGGAGTGATCATTGTAGAGTGAGTACCAAATTGATACCAAAACGAGCATGTTTAACAATCATTTTTCACCTCCAATAGAATCAAGTTCATTGAAAAAATCAACACATTCATTCATTCAATGTAGTTGTGTCCCCATAAGTCCTCACTGAATTGTTCATTATTTCAAATCCCTCCAATGGTGATACATTCTAATATACCCAATGTACCCTCCTCACACAAACCAATCCCAGTCACTAGCTAGGCCTAAAGACCTTTCTCTTATGTCAATTATACCTTATTGATATTCAACGGGCCAACTAACTCTAGGTTTAACCTTATTCTTGTCACAAAACCCAAACTGTCCTACATTGACAGTACAATTCACCAGTCAATTCTGGGTATAGTCTTGTGGTTCCAGGAAATAATTTCCACAAGACACATGCAGACAGTCATTTGATTTAGAACATATCCTTGAGATAATGCATTTCCCAAATGGACATCCCTTGGATCTCTAACAAAGCCCCTCTGCTCCAAATCTTCTTCAAGGTGTGATAGACCTAAAACGTGAGGCTTAAAGAAGGAAGTGTACCTTAGGTTTGTCTTTCCACAAAACCAACTTCTCAAACATTTATGGATGCACAAATAGAAGATAATCCTCTAATCTTAGCCTCTGATTCAAAGCTGATCAATAGTTATGGGGTTTACACTAGTCTTTTACTCCTCTTTGTTGATCACACGAGGATGCCCGACTAGGGTTTGAATCGTATCTCCCTGCAAGAAAGACCATTCAAACCAAGACCACATTAAAACAAAAGAAGACTCTCATATCTCTCATTCAAGCCTGGTTTCACATTTTTCCCATGGCTAGAATTCAAGATATGGCTAGGAAAAGTTGACAGCCTAAAATGTGTGTCAAAATGGCCTATAAACGACTACTAGTTGATTTTTCCCAATTTACTCCACCTTAGAACCTCTAGTTGGATTTAAATAAAAGCTAGGGACATGCCCCAACTCCCTATGAAGTCAAATTGCAAAAACTTATCCGTACATGCTCGAGAAAGAACAAACACCAGTAAAAATACTTCCAAAACACAGTTTTGCTTATTCCAGTTTGCAAAATTTCTTCATTATGGTAGCCTCGATTCTATGGTGTTAAATTTAATAGCCTTGTTACATGATTTAAAACCATTATCAGTCATTCCCAATCCCCTAACCTAGGACCAAATTAAGAGAAAGAAAAGGACATAACACAACCCTGCCATGATTGGGCTTTGAGTATTTAATCTGCCAATTACTAATAGATTAACCTTATTATTACTATGCTTAATGTTGCATTTAAATGAATTCAACACAAAAAACAAATTTACAAAACTGAAACAATGACATGTTTACAACAAAGGTCTAATAGAACTCCTAACAATTCTTAAACATATGTTATCTGATATGATGAATTCTTAAACAATTAAGGTTGGAGTAGACATAGTTATTCACAATTTTTTGTGTGGTACAAGGAAGATTTGGCTAGGTCAAATCTTCCTTCGTGCTAGCAGTCTACAAAATTAGACCTTTATTAAGAATTCATCATATTAGATAAAGTATGTTTAAGAACTATAACATAATTTTAATGTTTTCAAAACATAATATGTCATTAAAAATTGGGTCAATGGTTGGCCAATGAATTTTTGCCATATTTTTTGCTGATTTCATGTTTATCTCTTATGTATGCTATTTACTGTAGAAAAATAGAATCATTCATGAATTTAGAAGGAAAGAAGAAGATTTTCTAACTAATTCTGAGGATTCATATAAAATAGATTTCTATAACAAGGCTTCAGAATAATATAGACTAGTATAAAACAAATTTCCATAACAAGACTTTATAATAATAAATTTTATATACCATACCATACCTATCAGTTGAAATAGATTTTCTTTGTTGTAGAATTGATTTAGTATAGAATATTTTCCAGTGGGATTTTTTTTTAAAAAAGCAAGGTTTGATAAACTAAATAAAGTTTCAAACATATGAAGAGATAAAACTCATACAAGCAAAAGCCAGAGCCAAATTGAATAGCATTGGGTATTTATTAGCAGAAGGTCCCTACTAGAATAGACACATTTGTCACTTCATTAAGACGACAATTATGTACTAGTTCTCCTAACTGTATAAATCAACTGGTCAAGTCAGCCAGGCCTTAGCAATACATGATCGATGATTTCCAAAGATATCTGAAAGGAAGGATGGGAGAAAAGGTTTTCTTTCCTATGGGTAAGCACATTCACATTAATATATTAGATGAAGCTACAACTAAACTAGTTCCACTCAACAAAACAAGAATTTAAAACATAATGGGCATACGTAATGGTCGAGGTATCACAACCTAATTACTTAATGGCATATAGATATATCACCACCTACTAGAATTTTTGTACAAGGTTGACAAATTTGAGAGGTAAGACCCATAGAAGAATTTCAAAGAGCTTGCACAATTATGTCAATAAGGATCACTAGATGCTTACATGGTTGATTGTTAGAGGATAGCACTTATAGTACATGATGTATAAATAATTTTTCTACTATTCCTTTTCATGGAAAGACAAAGAGAACCCTTCAAGAGATTAATTAAGGCTCTTGAACCAAATTTTTAATTGACTGCAATTTATCATAAAAATGTCCTTGCACTTCGAAATAACTAAACCTACACTAGTACAATTGACCTCATTTTTTGACCAAAAGCAGCTAAAAAGCTCCACGAACCTTGGTCGAAATTTCCACCAACCCTGTTTGAAATTTCCACGAAACACTATGTTGGTGGAAATTTTGACCAGGGTTGGTGGAAATTTTGACCAAGGTTCATGGAACTTTTTAGCTGCTTTTGGTCAAAAAATGAGGTTAATTTTACTAGTGCTAGCAGACCTTTAGAAGAGTGAAATTAGGGGGCATCACAATAGAAGAAAAAAATACCTCCTTGACTCAACAAACTTCAAGGAACATGAAACACAATTAAAGGTCAACATTCAAGACATGTGACTAACGATAAAATACAGAGGAACAATTTTTGTTCAACAGTAAAGAACCTTAAATCCCACCACATAAGTATTTGGGAAAACTATAGGGATTTTAATTAAGGTCAAATCTAAAGACAAGGAAGGGTCCAAAGCATGTACTAAGGGACTATGTGAAAGAGGATGAGGTTTCACCAATCAATATAGTAACTCAAGTCTTATAGTCAGCTGAAGAGATAGTCCAACCAGCTACTATTTTTTCTTTATCTAGAGCTCTATTTACACTCTTTCCAAGTTAAGGGATATCAAAAAATAATGGTACTTATAGATTGAGAAGTGACCGATAACTTTAGTTGTAACAGAGAAGTAGCACTTTTTATATTGAATGCTGATTTTTTTAAGGGTGTAAAGTGACAATATTAGATGGTTATTCATTAGCTTGCAAATTAAGAATTAGACCTTTATTAAGAATTCATCATATCACATAAAGTATGTTTAAGAATTCTTGGGACTGGTTCTTTGGCATGTATTAAACAGAATAGAATTTTTAGCATATTATTATCATTCTATTTCTTTGTTGTAAACATGCCATTGTTTCACTTTTGTTTCTTTTTTGTGTTAACATTCCATTGGTTCAGTTTTGTAAAAAGAAATTGTGTTAACTGCTCGCAATCTCATTGCCAAAGTGGCCTAAGACTATGTTAGGCTGATAAAATATGGGGATTCTCTTTACTGCTGCAAATCTTTGAAGGTTGTTGCACTTGGATGGATGTGTACCATTGTTAAGAGAATTGGACAGATAGTTACCATTGTTTTGATTGTCTAGTGATTTAAACCAAAGACTTCAACTTACTAATAGATTTAATCTGCCATTTACTAATAGATTAAGCATATTATTACTATGCATAATGTTCCATTTAAATGCATTTAACACAATTTCTTTTTACAAAACTAAACCAATGACATGTTTACAACAAAGGTCTAATAGAACTCCCAACAATTCTTAAACATACACTATCTAATATGATGAATTATTAAACAATTAAGGTTGGAGTAGAGATAGTTATTTACAGTTTTTTGTGTGGTACAAGGAAGATTTGGCTAGGTCAAATCTTCCTTCATGCTAGTAGTCTACAGAATTAGACCCTTATTAAGAATTCATCATATCAGATAAAGTATGTTTAAGAATTGTTGGGACTGGTCCTTTGGCGTGTATTAAATAGAATAGAATTTTTAGCATATTATTACCATTCTATTTCTTTATTGTAAACATGCCATTGGTTCAGTTTTGTAAAAAAAATTTGTGAATTAACATGCCATTGGTCCAGTTTTGTAATTTGTTTATTGTTGTAAACATGCCATTAGTTCATTTTTCTAATTTTTTTCAAGAACAATCTGGCCAATCACTATCTACACAATACCAATTACTCTTTTGGTATCACAAACAAAGTTCTTGCATAAAAAAGTAAAACTAATGCCTGGAAATGTTCCTACATTATCACCAAGCAAAGATCAAATTCTAAACTTTCAAATCAATACACTGGTGTTTCGACTGTACCTACACGATAGTGTACTCCAAAATTGTAGGGAATTTAAGTGTACTCCAAATAGACTACCCTCTACAAAGAACCAGCTGGAATATATTAACCAACCTTCTAACTGTCAAATCATTATGCTTTCAAATCAATTACCTATTCGTGTATCCCTTAGAGGGAGAGAAGCCAAACACATAAAGAACACACACATAAACATAAAAACTGAAAAACTTAAATGGAATACACCAAGAAGTACCAAATGATGAATGCTCAATTGTTGTAATGGCAAAGCAATATCAGAACCGTCCATTTCGAGAACTTTATTTTTCTATAGTCCTAATGATTTTTCTTATTTCTTTTCTTTTGTCCCTTTTTTATTTCCTATGTCTGTGCTTGGTGATAGGATTTTGAACATTGTTGACATACTTAAATGGAATACTTAAATGGAATACACAATACCAAATGATGAATGCTCAATTGTTGTAATGGAAAAGCATCAGAATTGTCCATTTCTAAAATTTGATTTTGTATAGTCTTAATTATTTTTCTATAGTCCTAATGATTTTGAAAATTGTTGACAAAGAGTGTTTTATTTATTTATTATAGTCTAAATGATTTTTCTTATTTCTTGTCTTTTGTCCCTTTTTTATTTCCTATGTCTGTTTTTCAAGACAAGATTTTGTCACCTTCTTTTGATGGTATATTTCATTCACTCTATGTGGATTACTATTTTGTTTAGTATTTTATTTCAGCTTGATATTTCTTTCATTTTTCATATACATAGAGACTACACATGTTGATAAAAAAATGAGCTATTTTATTTAGGTTTACTTTTCATTATTGTAAATGGTTAATATTTCTGATGGTAGTCCTTGGTGTATTCCATATAAAAATAATCAGGTTTCTTTTGTATGATAAATGTCCCTTTGCGTTGAGAAAATTAGAGTTCCGAAAATGGTTATTCAGTGACGATTTGTATCTGCAGGTTGAAAACAAATCATCTTTCTTCCACCAATGAGTCATTCCATTCAAGAAAAACCATGTTTGAGGATATCAACCCACAACAAAATAGGGAGACAATTCTTAGATTATGGTCTAACTTTAAAAGAAAAGGTGATGGAAAATGTTATCTACCATTGATTGCAAACATTTTTTAAGTACTTGAATCTGCAATAGAACAATAGTGGTGAATGTGTGATTATTATAACCATATGATTATATATTATAATATTTATGTAATAAATGTAGTAATGATGGTGCAGTATATTATTGATATAGGATCGATGACTCTTCTCAATGTGCCAAATTGTCAATGTGGTGCTGAGCAGTATGTGTTGAAGACTTCACGGACACAGAACAACCCTGGATGACAATTTTGGTGCTACCCAAATAGAAAAAAGGTTGCTTATGTGTATATATTTGATGTTTATAATGTAAATACTATTCATTATATTATAAGAACTAATGTAGATTGGGCATCACAGGGAAATAATGGCTATGGATACTTTAGTTGGGTTCATGACAACTCATCCGCATGTATCCGCCAATCTCCACTTATCCGTGATGAAGGATTTGAGTGTGAAATGTGTCAAGCTAAGGCAAATACCAAAATTATATTTTTATGATCCCTTTTCCGTATTGTAATCACATATCTTTGTTGTGACCATATGCGGAGATAAGCTCAGGAATTAGTCAATTTATTATTTTCATATTGTAACTAATATTTTAATATGGACATGGCGTAACTTTTCTTTGCCTCAAGTGCACATATATATGGTTTACATCTTTTTTAACAAAATTTCTTCATGTTAATGGCTCAGGTGAGCCCCAATATGCTATCAATCACATGATTTAATGTATAGTGTTTTCTTGGTTATTCTATTTGTTCCTTGATACATCAATTTGACCACACCCACTCCACTTCATGGATGTCTTTGAAATAGACTCCTAACTCTAATAAACTGACTGCAACTACTAACTAACTTCTAACTATTTGATACCAGTCACCAAATTGACTGTATTAACAATCTAAACAAGAAATTCCTGAGATCATGGATGGACACAATGTTGTAGACTTTATTGATCCATATATCTTGTAGAGGCTTGAAGAACTGGAGAGGGAAGAAGGGCTTAGGATGGCAGCTGAGGGTGATGAGGATGATGAGATGGGGCAAGTGGAGTTGAATCCTAATGAAAAGGAAGCTCTGGCTACAATTAGGAAGAAGAAGACTACTGCAGAGAGCAAGCCTACTGTACCAAGGAAATTTGACAAGAACAAAGAATATGGCTTAAACAAAATGGGAGGACATCTTTCTAGCCTGGGCTTGGATCCTTCGACCTCGGGTGTTAACAGTTCAATTAATTATCTTAATGAATGTAAGAAGATATGTATCATGTATGGTGCTATTTTTGGTCACATTTATGGTGTGTGGTGGTCCTCTTCTCAATCCTTCCCACCATAATAATCTTTAGTGCCAACCTAATTGAAATTTAGTTTGGTCCTTTCTTGAACAACAGTGGGATTTTCACAAGACCGAATTGGGTATAAATAAAGGATGAGTCATTATTGAATAGTATATTTCTCCTTGATTGCATAAGTTAAGTTTGAAGTGTGGTGCATAGCATTATGGACTTTAATATCTTAGCTAGGAGAAGTAGTGAGCCTTTAGTTTTTGACAAATATTTTAGTTGTATTGTGGTTGGACATTAGTGGTGGATCTATTCTCTCTTATCATTCTTCATAATCCCTTTGGTAGTTATTCTTTCTTGTAACTCACCTTAATCGGTGTGCATATATTTGAGAGCAATCTTTTCCATGGTTTCTCCCTTTACAAGTTGTTCCACATATATAAGACCTAGAAGGTTGTTGAAAGAAAATATGTGAAACTAACTAGTGAACTAAAACCTTCAAATGTTATATATAAGACCTAGAAGGTTTTTCAGTGTTATATCAAAGGTTGAGTTAACTAAATTTATATCATTAGAAATAACTCATGATGTTTGGGAAAAGTTAAGAAGTTGTTATGAAGGAAATGATATGGTGAAACAAGATAAGTTGTAGAATAATAAGGCTAAATATGAAGGCTTTGTGGATGGAGTACAATGACAATATAACTACCTACTTACATAAGATTGATGATGTGGTGAATAAAGTCAAAAGTCCTAGCAGCAATTTAGAAGAAAATGATGTTTTACAAAAGGTACTCATAACACTCACCAAACCCTCATAATTTAAATCCATTTACCAAATGACAAATTTATGGATCATTTCTTTAATAATATAAACACCAGACTGTGTCTTCACGAGTAGAAAAGTGATTGTTTGTAAACAACTAAAGCATAATATTGTTGTGCTTAATTTGATAGTATATATATTTTTATAAAAATTAAATTTTCTGTCACTTTTTCGACAAAAAAAGAATAGACTTATCGACTATAGTGCTATATAGTCGATGATTATTCCACCAATTTCTAGTTGCAATTTCGATGAAACTTGATTGTTATTTTGATGAGAATGCTATACAGTCGACAAGTATTCTGACCAACATTGGTAACAGAGATAAAAGGTATAGCTGATAATTCTTCCAGGTTGAAGCGATTATTTCGATGATGTGGTCATCAATAATTCAACCACTTTAGACGTCATAATTTTGACATCGGTTTTATGTGTCATATCATAGACGAAAAAACTTTGACAATTGTTATGGTTGTTTGGTCATCCAATTGGCATCTAAAAATTGACTAAACCTCGTCGAAAAATAAGCTAAAATTTACTAGTGTAGGATTCACCAAGATTTTACACTTTTTCCTAGGAGGGGGTTTCTTAAAGTTATCCCTGATCTTACTAAGGGCTACTCTATACTAGAGAGACTATGATGGACTATTTTTAGCTTGAGTCCCTAGGTTCAAATGGCCACAACATTGCAATTGTGGCTTCAAAGGACAACAAAATGGGGTTGTCAAAGGCAAACAAATCCTTGATGAATTGATAATTTCTCAATAAGCCATTCATTCTTCGATTAGCACTAATAGAAGAATAATGATGGTAAAATTAGTTTTTCTATAACTAATTATTTTCTTAGAAGAAAAATCCTCTTAATGGTTCTCTGCATATTCGGTTTCTTCAGAGTAATGGTTCAATTGGGTGGAAGGCTGCATCAGTTCAAGCTCTTTCTCTATTCTACTTGATGGTAGATCAGCCTATTTTTTAAAACCACAAGAAACAAGACAATGTTTTTCTCTTCACTAACATTGTATGCCCATATGATGGAAGCATCGAGCTATTTACTTAAATATTCAAAAGTGAAGGGTCAAATAAAAGGTGTTTCAATCACCATGATGTGGGCAATCCTTCTCATTTCAGTCCCAAATCTCTTGATTTATTTTAGCAATTTGTCAATCCTAAATCTCTTGATTGATTTCAACAATTTTTATAGCAGCATTCTAGGGTAATCTTTGTTATAAACTATTTTGTGAATGGATTCCAAGTGGATCATGTTTATAGATCTTTGCAATCTATCATGCTTATAATATTGAGATTATTGTTGAGGAATTGGTAAAAGTTGTTGAATCTATTATCAGTGTTTGTTACTCAAATCATAAAACCTTAGCTTATATGAGTGTTAACATATTTAACAGAAACAACAAACTATATGTTAAAAAATAACCCATGTTATTCATCATAGTTGTTTGTTTATCCAGAAAACCCTAGGTCTCAAAGAAGGGGGCATTACACCACCCCAGTATCAACAAGGAGGAGATATAACCCTAAATATGGACTATTATTCAATTTCTAAAAGAAATCTATTCAAAGAAAAGACTTAATGAAAATTTCAAATATCTTAACCCTATACCATAAATATCACTCTTTCTCACTCTAGTTTTGTAGTATGTGGAAAAATGAGCTGAAAAAAAGACACTTATAAACTAGCACTTGCACCTTTGAAGGGTGCAAGGATTGCACTGATAGTGTTATATATGTTAAATGATGACTCTATTTCTCATGTACAAAGTTTTCTTATAACCTTTTTTTTATATAGTAAAACATTTGGTAGGATAATTTAATTTTTTTTATATAGTAAAACATTTGGTAGGATAATTTCATCTTATTGATGTATATGCACCAAAATAATCTCCACTTTCTACTAAGGATAGTTAAAGAAATGTTTATCACAATTCACTTCACTATAAATAATCATTAGATGAGCAAAACTGTGAAATTCAATGTGGCAATTTTACTTTCATGCCAAGCACTTGTTATCCAGTTATTCTTTTTGACATCGTTCCCTCGCCAATCATTAATGCACGCCCAAATGATTTCCAAAACACACTTCACATTGGCATTGCTTCTCCATCATAGTAAACACAGGTGGGCGGAAACAAAAACCTCTGCCATAGAGAATGATAGTGAATATTTTACTTTTCATTGTTGGCATACCAAACTATTTTTCCTTTGTACGTGGTTGGTTGTAGCTAGTTTTTATATTTTAAGATTATGTTTTTATATTATATTCATTTACAAATTAATTATTTTAGCTTTAGCTTTAATGTCATTGTAGATCACTATGAGTGAAATAAACTCCCACATAAAATGCATATTGCCAAAATTGGAAATTAGAGTACGCCCCTCACAATTGAGATTATATATTTTTATTTTAAATTTTAGTTGTCGCATCTATGAGGCCTACCCTCTCTTATGTATGAATAGTATTCTTTTTACTCACCGATAATTTTTATAGTACGAGGCCTTAGAAAAGGGCCATTACATTGAGTGTCTCTCCTATTCTTCAATCCAATCTTTTTAAGCAAAAGATGGAATTTCATTAACTTTGAAAAGCACTTATTTGCATTTATATAAAAATGGAATGTACATTAAAAAATTCATGTAAGATTGCACATAAAGTTTCAATCATATTGTCTCATCATAGCCATCTCCACCCCCTAATCATAAATAGTTCACTTTTTCTAATAAGCTAAAATTGTTTCAAATAAGCAATATAGTATTGAAAAAATGAAATAAACAAACAACTGGATTGCAACCCTTCTAGCAGAATTTGAGTCTGGTCACTGGTGTGCCAACCCTATGAAAATTCAAAATTGATTACTAATATGTTGAGAATCAAAGTGCGTTCACATTGAAAGAGAAAGGAATAAATTTAGGTACTACCTTGGATGAAAACTTTAGGTATGCTATAATAGTTCGAATAACTATTAATAATATAAGAAAATAAATCTTTATTAGTAATCTATTGGTTATGGAAGAACACTAGTAGAGGTTATGAATTTGACTTTGCACCCACCAATACATTTCAATGAAAGCTCCCAAAGCCATTTTACAAATCTATTTTTTGTAAACCCTGCTTCGAAGACCATACAATTGCATTAACTTTGGCATGGGCACAAAGAATACTGACAAAGGCTATTGAAATTTGGCTATATGCCTGCTTTTTCTTTTGTGTCAAGTTTTTAAGCCTTTTCAACAAATCTAATTTGTGTTATTCCTGCACTCATCACATATTGTGAAACTACATTTGTTTGAGGCATTTTATCAGATGATTCATATGTCATGTATGTGCTTCCCATTATGCTTTGATGCGTGCCCATACCTTGCTTTGTAGCTCCCATCCGATATGCACAAGCAGACATGGGACTGGCAAGGTTAGTGCAAATCGGTATTACATCTGCCATTGCATTTTCTTAGAAGATTCATAGCCTTTTCAACAAGTTTATTCTTATAGACCCTCAAATAATTCTGATGAATTTACTAAAATGCTTCTTTAAAAATCTGAGTAAAACCTTAAATAGTGAGGTTCGAAACTTGGACCATGCGCATTGCAGCATGTATCTTTGCAATATAAATACTAAACATTCCATCTTTAATTAAATTTCTCTAATAGAATAAACTAATAATACAGTTTTGCAAGCTACAAAATATATAAAACTAAATACAACTTTTGCTGCCATGCAACATTATTAAGTAGTTTACAGCTGGTGTATCGAATGTATTGAAGAGCTAAATGCTTAATTTGAAAGTTGTGAAATGGCAATGGAGAATCCAGAAGACATACCTGATAATCTTATGATTTCTTGACCTGATTTTATTCTCTCAATCGGTGTTGTTTTTAGTGACTGCATTCCTTCAGTGCTTAACATGATTCTATTCTCTCAACCGGTGTCATTTTCAGTGACCACATTCCTTCACTGGACAATCTCCTATACAAGTATGCCTTAAAGCAGATATCTTTTCTGAACTCAAAATACAGTCCACTGAATAAAGAAATTAGAAATTTACTTTCATCATTGCTTATATGAGACGCACAAGTGAAGAACAGGAAATAGAAAATGGCAAGCTGCAATCTAGGGCACTAAGGCAAGGGCTACTATAGGAGGGAAAGAAATTAATAAATACCCCTACCTGTTATGTTGTAGACGACCTTCAAAATTCACGAGGCCCTCATATTTAATAGATAGTTGTGAAGGAATGAAGCAGAGAATGTGAATTGTTTGAAATGCACATGAAGAAGAAAATACACTAAACCCACATGCATGACGTCACATGAATCCTCCCATAAATGACACACCTACTTCCCTACAAAGCGCCACAGTACCATATGTGCAGATATTTTTCTGCATAATTATAGAAACAAAAAATTAAAAAGACTACCAGAATGTTTTTCAGTCTTATGCCGAAAAGTCTTAATAATCTGACAGGCATCTCTGAGGAGCAATACAACATAAGAATCATAATAAATGTAATTCTCATTATATATGACTAACAATGTTAGTGTTTAAATGAGCATTCCATATCTAGGAGGATTAATGTCTAAGTAGCTCTTGGCGTAAACAAACAAGAAATAAAAATGAAGTTATTTGAATGTACACCTAATGACTTTAAATGCTATGAACATTATATTGACTTATAGCAATTAGGAGAATGCAGTAAAAAATAAAATTTGTGTTATGAGGTGATACTGTAACTATAAATTTCAATTCAAATATATCCAGAATAGAGCACTTGAAATAGGGGAGAATAACAAAGTAAATCACAAAACTATCTTTTTATGCAATCGACCAATAAATTGTTGAAGAAATAATAATAAATGGACAAAGATTAAGAATTAGTTCAACCAAAAAAAATTAAATTTTCATAGAAATGTAAATTGAAAAATAGATGAGAAAATAATAGCCCTTCATGTAGAACTAAAGAGTTTGAAATAAAAACCATAAATACAAAATAACATAATAACATAACAGATTACACATAAAAACAAAACAAACAATTTATCGTGGTTCACCACAATAGTGGCTACGTCCACACTGAGAGTAGAAGAATTTTATTAATCTCCAAACTGAATATTTACAATGAAATAGAGAGTCTTATTTATAAGCTCGTCATTGAGCAGCTGAAAAGACAAGGTGGCAACAGACAAAAGTTTGTTGGCCTTCCAAAACTCAACAAACTCCCATCAGAAGTAAACAGATATCTTAGCTGATCAGGCATTCCCTTGCTCTACATGCCGACCTACTTTAGCTTAACAAGTCCAAGAGAAGTTCTTGCACATTCAAACTTCTCTTTGGTCACAACTTTCATGAATATATCTATTGGATTGATTTTAGTATCAATCTTTTCAACCTTCAACTTGCCCTCTTCAACTATGTGTCATACAAAGTGAGCATGGATGTCAATGTATTTGAACGTCACTGATAGGTATGATTATGAGCCATAAAGATGGCAATGTGGCTGTCACTGAATAGAACATAATCATTTTGTTGATACTTCATATCTCCAAGTAATCGTTGCAAGCAGATCATCTCCCGAGCACCTTCAGAAAGTGCCAAATACTCATATTCAATGGAAGAAAGAGAAATAGATTGTTGCAACCTTGAGGCCCAACTAAGAGCAGCTCCAACAAACATGAATGTGTAACCGGTAGTAGATCTATGCTTATCCAAATCTCTTGCAAGATTTGAATCTATGAATTCCCGTAACTGTTCATTATTGTTACAAAAATATAAGACCAAATATGAAGTGCCTTTAAGATATCTTAATATCCATTTGACGGCCTCCCAATGAGTCTTCCTAGGATTGCTCATGAATCTACTCACAACTCCCACTACATGAGCAATGTCAGGACATGTCGAAACCATAGCATACATAATACTACCAACTGCAGATTTGTAAGAGATGTCCTCCATATATTCCTTGTCCTCTTGTGTTTGTGGACACAAATTTGTTGATAACTAAAAATGTGAAGCAAGTGGAGTAGAAACGCTATGCGCATCAGCCATACCAAATCTCTGAATTACTTTGTCAATGTATTCTTTTTGTGACAATGTAATTACTTTCTTCTTCCTATCCCCAGTGATAGTCATACCAAGAATCTTCTTGGCTTCCTCTAAATCCTTCATAGAAAATGTGCTTGCCAACTTAGTTTTCAGCTCACTAACAACTTTAGAGCTTGTTACTGCTACTAACATGTCATCAACATAGAGAAGAAGAATGACAAATTCACCATTCAAGAGTGTCTTGTAGTAAATGCATGGATCAGATTCACATTTGATAAAATTATGTTCAAGCATGAAGGAGTCAAACTTAACATACCATTGCCTTGGGGCTTGCTTGAGCCCATACAAACTACACTTCAGCTGACAATAAAGATGTTCCTGTCCCTTTTTCACAAAACCTTCAGGCTGATGAATATACAACTCCTCATTTATGTCTCCATGTAAAATATTGTCTTAACATCTAACTGCTCCAATTCAAGATCCCAAATGGTTACTAATCCCAATACTATTCGAATGGATGTCATCTTCACAACTGGAGAAAATATTTAGTGAAATCAATCCCTTATTTTTGAGCATATCCTTTTACCACCAATTGAGCTTTGAACCATTTTTTACCTCCATCTTCCAATTTATAAACCCACTTGTTCTTAAGTGGTTTTCGATTTGGTTGAAGAGTAACCAAATCCCATGTTTGGTTAGCTTCTAAAGAACTTATTTCTTCTTCCATAGCAACGAACCAATGGCTCTTATCACTACTTGTACATGCCTCTTTATAATTTTCCGGTTTGATTTTCTCAGAAATTAACAGCTCTGGCTCTGCCTCTTCAGCTAATAACAATTCTCAATCTGAAAAATTAGAGGGAATTTTCTTCAGTCTGGTAGATCTCCCGAGTCTTTGATTTTGATTAGAGGGTAAAAGCACAATGTTGTGTCATGTTTCAGGACATCTTATCAGCACAACATAATTTGAGTATTTCTAACTAAAATTAATTTTTGTCAAACATATGGTCCAACTAGATTCATTCTAGCTAAGTTAGATAAGTGCTTCACCTTTTCCAACTGGAAATATCTATTAAATGCATGTTTTATACCAATTACTAAAGAAATAAAATTATTTCAGAAAAGTAATGTTTCAATAACTCCTACTTTTTTTAATGATATTTTTTTACAAATATAAAAATACCCTTTTTTAGAGCACAGGATCAAGATTATCATCATATAATTTGTATAGTATTTTAATTAGATCTAATATATTATAATTTCAAAATAATGCAAGTAGGTATTTTAACATTCGAGAACAAGATGCTTCAAAAATAGAAAAAAATAGTAAAACTTATCAAAAAATTAAAATTTTATATTTAACACTAGAGGAGAGAGTTCTCTTCAAGAATGTGTAATTTTTTTTCTGAATGGTGTACATTTGATAAGGTAAATTTGGAGAGAGATGAAAACTGTCGATTTAAGGTATGTTCGACTTTGAGTAGTTATAATGGAGAAAATATACATTGAAAACTATTTTTTTTTCTTTTTTGCACTAGCTGTACCTTCTATCTATAACATATTTTGAAATCAGTGGAAAAAAAAGATTATTTTCATATACTTTTTTGGTGTGAACAAGACCCTCATTTTTTATTATTTTTTAGCAAGTAAAAAATGGACTTAAAAAATTAAAAAACTATGTGCATTCTTGTTCAATTTTTTTAAAAAAATTATAGGAATAAAATTCATCCACTTTTACACATTTCATTAGTTTACACCATCTTCTAAACACAAATGCCATTTTTATGTCATTAATGTTAAAAAGTCTGTGTGTTTTTGACCTTTTCCTTTATAAAAGTGTGATAGAGCTTTGTACTTTTACCCTAGAATCAATGCATAATTTTGATTATAAATTGATATTGTTATTACAACCAATATTATTTGTCTCAATATTATCAGTATGTCTCTGCATATCAATATGTTGAACATCCTCTAGATTTCAAATTCCAAACCCTGTTTCCTTTTCAACCATCAAATCATCGTGCTGATAAATGGATTTTTCCATTCGAGAAACTGTGTGAGGATGAACTCTAGTAGTTTTCCCAAATTTTGTATGCCTTGTCGTAGGTGAAAAAATGTTTGTAGTGGCAGTGTTTGTGGTTGCCACACATGCCTGTAGAGGAGAATGAGCTGCTGCGAGACCCCTGTTGTAGTTCACGTGAACTAGTCTGCAGGTCACACAAGGTAATTTGTGGCTCATACAACATTCTATAGGCAGGTTGTGGCTCACACAAGGCAGTTTGCTACTTACGCAAGCTAGGTTGTTGCTCATGTGAGCCAGTTTGTTGCTCACATTGGCTTTCTTCCATATTTAGACCAGGAATTTCTCTTGTGAAAAAATAATCATTGTATGTATTTCCTTGCTAGATGTGAGAGGGAGAAGTGTCGTGGAGATGGGAAGGGAAGAGCATGGTCTCTCCCCTATTTGCTGGCAGATTCTAATTGTAAGAAAATGTATTTCTCTATTCTCCATTGAATATATTATCCTATGTGTAATCATCCTCACTTGATGAGGACTGAGAGGGAGGAATTATAACAGAGGTTGGAGTTTTCTGTAGAGAACTTCTTCCTGAATGTGTAGAGGCAGCACTATTTGAGAGTGCCTTGAAAGAACTGCATTCGCCTTCAGACTTATCAATGTCTGTGAGACCTAAAAAAATTTGCTCATTAAAAATGACATCACGACTATGAATATTTTTATTTTTAACTAGATCCCAAACTTTGTAACTGAATTGGTCTTCTCCATATCCCACAAATATGCCCTTTTGTGATTTGAAATCCAGCTTTGTCCTTTCTTTTGGGACATTAACATGAGCTTCACACTGAAAAAATTTAATGTATGAGTATGAAATTCTCTTTCCTAGAAATTTCTCTTCCAGAATACTAAACTCTAGATGAGATGAAGGAGTCATATTGATTAAATAGACTATTGTATTGTAGGCTTCTGCCCAAAATTCTTTGCCCAAACTAGCATTGGAAAGCATACACCATTCTTTCTCAAGAATGGTTTTATTTAGCCATTTTGCTACCTCATTTTCTTGAGGGGAATAAGGAACAATCTTAATTTTTTTTATACCATGATCTCTACAAAAGTTATCAAACTCCAATGAAAAAAATTTACCTCCATTATCCATTTTCAAACACTTAATTTTATGACGACTCTGATTTTCCACAAGAGCTTTAAAAACTTTGAATTTAGAGAATACCTCAAATTTTCTAGAAAGCATATAAACCCATACCTTTCGAGTGCTATCATCAAGAAAAGTGACAAAATATTGTGCGCCTCCATAAGAGGTTACCTCTGTAGGTCCGAAGACATTTGAATGCACTAACTCCAAGGGTGTTCTTCTTTTGTCATGTCCATCCTTAAAAAAACTGACCCAATTTTGTTTCCCATGAAGACAATGCTCACAAAACTCCAAATTTGCAGATTGGAGACCAGGTAGTTGATCGTGATTCAACATTACCTCAAGGCCTTTCTTACCCATATGGCCTAGCCTTTGATGCCAAACTGCAACATCATTGTCCACAAGTGTCAAAGCAGCTCCCACCTTATCAATAGGTTTCAAAATATAGAGACTACTGGTTTTATCTCCTTTAGCAATAGCCAATAAACCTTTGACTATTTTCCATGTATCTGTGAGTTTAGTTTTAAATCCTTGGGTATATAATTAGCTGACTGAAATTAGATTCCTCTTTAGTTGAGGAACATGTCTAACATATTTGAGAAGTAATTTTGCTCCACCTTCAAGATGCAAGGAAACATCTCCTTTCCCAATAATTTTACATGCTTTGTTATCACCCAAATATACCTCTCTGAATTCACCTTCTTAATAATTTGTAAATGCATTTGTGGGAGAGGAAGCATGAAAGGAAGCTCCCAAATCAATTACCCATGAATCAACTTTTGTATCACTTGTTGATAGAATTAGGATACTCAAATCTTTTTTATAAATTGTGTTTTCTTGACTGTCCAATACTTGTTCTTGTGCCTTCTTATATTTTCTACAATCTTTCTTAACATAGCCAACCTTCCCACAAAACCAACAACCATTTTGTCTCCCTATTGACTGCGATCTTCTTGTAGATTGGGACCTCTGATTGTTATTAAATCTGCCTTTATATTGACTTCTTCCTCTATTTTCAGTGCTCACCATTGTGAGAGCATTACCAGATGAGGACTCATCATTCTTTCTCCTCAAATCTTTGAAGAGAAGGGTGGTTGAAACTTCATCAAAGACCAGCTTCCTGGTAGTTGATGCTGAAGTGCTTATGCTTGTCACAAGTCCATCCCAACTATTAGGAAGAGAACATAACATTAGGATAGTCTTATTCTCATCGTCTTGTGTCATGCCAACTGAATTTTCTTGGCTGATCAAGGAGTTAAATTCATTGAGATGATTTGTCATGACTTCACCTTCCCTCATTTTAAGATTGTATAATTTCTTCATGATGAAGACTTTGTTCATAGTAGATGCTTGTGCACATTTTGAAGCCAATTTATCCCATACGTCTTTGGCTATAGTTTTGTCTGAAAAATTATGTAATACATTATCGCCTAATGCAAGAAAGAGTGTCGCCATGGCTTTTTCATCAAGCTTTTCCCAATCTTCACCCGACATGGTTGAGGGTTTCTTTGCTTTTCCTTCAAGTGAAAGAGAAAGCTCTTTGTTGACTAACAAAAACTTCATTTGAATCTTCTATATCCCATAGTTCTTCCTAGAGAATTTCTAAACTCTTAAATCTTCCATGATTTTGAAATTTCAATTACCGAAATCTCAACTAGTGATTACCTTCACTCTGATAACAATTGTAGAATTAAAGAGTTCAAAATAAAAACTAGAAATATAGAATAACAGAATAACAGAGCAGATTACACATAAACACAGAACATACAATTTATCGTGGTTCACCACAATAGTGGCTACGTCCACACTGAGAGCAGAAGAATTTTATTAATCTCAAAACTAAATATTTACAATGAAATAAAGAGTCTTATTTATAAGCTCTTCCCTCAGCAGCTGAAAAGACAAGGCAACAATAGACAAAAGCCCATTGGCCTTCCAAAACTCAACACTCCATTATTCTTTCTTGACGCCTTCTCTTCGTTCGCACCTAATTCCTTCGCTTCTCTGTTATAAAGTTGTCAAATTTCCAAAGTCTACAAACTAGAAAGGTATTTTTGTTAGAAATATATGAAAACTTTAACTTAAAACAAAAAATGATTAGGGTTAGATTTTTGGTGTTACCTATGAATTTAGCCATCATCTCAAAGCTCATACTAGAAAGAAATTTGCTCCAGAACAGAAGAAGAGGAAAAGAAAGCTGAAAGATCTGTTGTGACAAATACGATCTTCAAGTTACAAAATACATTATATCAATCTAATAGACTAAACATTATAATTCTTCACAATTTGAAAGAATTGTCAAAGAAATATAGAATTTGAAATGCACAAAATAGATTTGTAGAAAGCCATTAGAACTTACAGGTGAATACAAATAGAAGGTGTAATACCAAGCTTCAATTCCTCTACCTATGCCCAAACACTCCTCTTTCCCTTGTGTGTGTAGAGCATGGAAAGTTAGACAACACTATCACTTGATTATACCTCAATTGGGTAAATTTCTCTACTGGAGAGTGTGAGAAATTTGGTTGACTTAGCCCTCTTTCTTTTTTCATTAATTCCTACTTGCTAGATATATTTACTTGCTTGTTTATTTTCCATCAAGTAAGGTGGTTTTCATTTCAACTTTATGAACATTCCAATGTTACATTTACATTAAAGTGGTTTTATCCTGCCAACACATAATTTTAATCCCAATACTACCAGGGATCTCTATCTCAATAGAGGGAATTTCTACATTTGAGCACATATCAAGTTCACTTCACTTTTTTCCCCTTTTTGTGCTATTCAAGGATGGATTCTCAATATTATAAATGTTTTATTCGAGGATGTTGGTTCTGATTTGGGTTTTAGGTTGATTTGGGTGTTGCTAGTAATTGAGAAGTATTCTTGCCATCTCGTGGAGTGTTTCTCACTGAAGAAGTGGATTCATACATAATATTGGCTCAAAAACAAAACATGGATCCACATGTCCACAGGAAATTGCTACCATGGATTACTTCTGAATCGTAGTTGGCCAGAAATGCATCCATTTCCATAATATTCTTGATCAGAGATAGGCTAAAAATGCATGCATTTTCATCTCTCATAATTCACTCTAAACACTCTGCTATTGAAAAAGCTTACTTATTAGCTAATTCACGCCACCGGATTTATTATTCTTATCAAATATGCATGGTATAGAAAGAAAATGAAAATAAGTGAACAAAAGCCAATGGTTGAGGTATCAAAGCCCGTAAATTTGCTCTTATGTTTGCCAACTTGAAACAAAACTGATGGATAATACATTGATCGAGATAATTTCACACATGATTTTTAACAATATTTTTGTAGAATTTATGTATCTGAGAGACATAATAAAGGGAGAGAAGCATTTCAGTCTTCGATTTGGGTACATGATATAGACCATAACTGGGGACAAACAAGGCATATGAATTGTTTGACAAAATGTCTCAATGGCTGCACAGGGGACTTAACAAAATTACATCTTTACGTATGATTTTAATTGTCTGCATATTAGAGCTCATGGATTTTTTAGTGTTCAGTTAGATCCAATATTAGTGAGATAGGGATAACCTGTAAATTTTAATTTTAATTTGAAATATAATGAATATGTTATAGTTGTTTTTTTACAAGCATATTACAAAGCACCATAATCACATATATTAGTAGTCAACTTATGATATGGTTATCACAATCTATTTATTATAGCAAAGATCGATGATCTATTGGAGTACAACATTTTCCAATTCCTAATTCTTGGAATGACTTGGACCAAAACAACATTTTCTAATTGTAGTTCTATTTGACAGATTAGATTTCATTTCCTTGTAAGTTTTCATTTGATGTGCTTACTATTACAATAACTCACTTGTTTAGTTTAGACATTTAAATAATCTAAGTAAACCACTCTTTCATAAACATCTACAAACCAAATTTGTAGAGCCACTATTGCAACTAATGGTGAGGATATGAGGATGATTAGCTGAAGGGCTGATGGTTGAAAGTGTAAATGGTGGTTGAATGATGGTTTAGGTGGGTTTGCATATGAAACAAGGTATGATATTGTATATAATTATGAAATTGAAATTTTTTCAACAAATCCATATATCATACACATTGTTGCTGCCTTGAACATTATACTTGAAAATATCTTTGCAATCCAAAGGGTTTCTAAACCTATCACTAGTAAATACATTGAAAAACTTGGAAGACAGAAAAAAATTAGGCATTCAAAATTTCACTTGCAATCAGAAATAAATCATTCATATTCCAACACAAAAAGTATGAAAAATACGTCTCATGTTGCATTTCTTCGAAGTGGGTTGTCTAGTGCATTAGTTGGTTGTTCATTATCAAGTATCACTAGGAAAAAATTCTAATTCTATAATAGGAAATGAAAATATTAGGAATCATCCTTATAAAGACATAATTTTAGTTGCAAACACATGAGATCCACATATCCAGTGGCTCTACAAATTTGGTCGATAGGAGTCCAAGAAAGAGTGGTTTATTTAGGTCCTTTCAATTTATAAACTAAACAAGTGGGTTATGTTAAGGATGTGCATCATAAAATAGGAGGTCAATAAAGCGTAACTAGGGTACACTAATGAAGTATATGAGAAAGAAGAGTGTGGGTAAATGCAATGAGCAAATGAGAGAAATGGTGATGGGATGAAAAGAGGTGAGTAAAGGGTTCAATAGTATTTCCCATATTCAGGGGAGGTGCACATGTTAATTTGGTTTTGTGCATAAATACCTTGTTGAGTTTAAACAATATCTTTGAGGAATAGACATCTCTTAGTCCCATACGAACCCAAAAACCCAAAATCATCAATCACTCATAAACACGTACTAATTTCCAAATTCCATCATTGTAGAAAGGTAAGAATCTTAACTTTAATCCCAAATAATTTTCTAGAGAATTTTGAAAAGACAAGTATCATAGATATAAAAATAATCATTATGAAATTAGACACTTGGAACATATGCTTGACAAAATGTCTTGCTAATTGCACAAGGGATTTAAAAGGAAAGTTAGTAAAAAATATATACCTGAATGTAGATACATGGAGCCATCAATTTCAAGTGGATGAACATGTCCTTGTTAAATAATCTCCCTCCTTTATTGCTAGTCACCCTAAAATGCCAACCTCTCATTTTGGAATCAACTTTCCTTCCTTATTCCTTTTACTCTGCCTTCATTCTCCTTATGTAAAATGGAAAACCCAATCAAAATAATCATAGATGAATAAATAAAAAAAATCGCAAATGAACAACATGGAAAAACACACAACTAAGAATTTAATATTGTGGAGCATTGTTTGTGGAGAGGATCATCTTCAGATCTATTCCAAAATGCACAAGGTAGAGGGACCAACATAGATACAACTAGAACAAGGAGACTAGTCAGCGATAACAGATTCTTCAAATAAGTTTTGTTCTGAGAGTGTAGAACTTGGGATTTGGGGAAGGAGGGAAGGCACATCAAACATGGTCAGATATTCAGTTAATCTAAGAAATAGGGGATTTATTTTCATAGTCAAGGTGAGCATTTATACTCCAGAATAAAACCCAAGATTTTTTTCCATTTAGAATAGTAATATATGATTTTAGAAGGGAAACTCAAAGGGAGAAGGTGTGGGAGGGAAGGAGGTCCTTTTAAAAAAAAATAACGATTAAGATCAACAAATTTGGCTGAAGTTTCATCTATCCCTCATTGATAAGTAAAATAGGGCAACCATAGAATGAAATAGCTCAATCCAAACCACTAAAATATCAAAGTAAGGAGGATATATTTTTAACAGAAGAACTATCAAGGGAAGATTTTGGGTAAATAAGATGCATGAAAGAAAGAAGGAAATTTTTTAGGGAAAACCCTATCTTTAAGGGAATGATATGGTCAACTCAAAAATAAGATAGAGTGGGGAATGGAGACATAAAAGGAAACCCTAATGGTAGAAAGGATATGTGGGTTCATCCGCATAAAGATCAGTAGTTTTAGAAGGCTAAAGGTGAGAAAAATGGAAAGGGGGAGGCTAAGATCTAGAAAGAAAAAATCTATAACAACCAAGTTGCATCTTCTTTCGAATAGGGTGTTTCAAAAGAAACACATTCATAAGATTCTATTAGAAAATCCATAGACATGGATAACCCAAGGAGTCCAAAGACCCCAAATGATGGACTTCAATTGCATCCTTCCAAAATTAAGGACATCAATATCATATTCTCAAAACATATGTTGCAATCTAGAATCATAAAACTGCATTGTTGAGCTCTTATATGTTGTTACCCATTATTTTCATAAATTTGAATTAGATCCTTTTAAGTCACCAAATCCCCCTCATCATGCTCTTTAAATATTCACTATTTTCAAAATTGACTAATTGTTTGATCAAACATGCTTTTAGGTACCAAGTCTTGTTTATGCCTAAAGGGACGCAACCCTTACTTTCACTTTATCATTGTTTGATGGAAGTGATGCCCTATCACTATTTGGTGAAAATATTTCTAGTTAATTCCTTGTTCTTAGCTCCTTGTTCCACCTAATACCTAATCCCCGATAGTGTTGTGGCAAATGGTTTCTCACTAGTCATATATCGACCTATCACACTCCGTTGATTGTCTTGCACACACTTCTCTTGTTTTGTGATTCTTAAAGGATGTGATAGTATGATGGTTTGATAGTAATAGCCTTGTGAGTAGCAACTTGTGTGGTGACATCAACAAAGTACCAATTTTAATGCCTAATTGACAAGACATTAATTAAAAGGCTTTATTTCAAATTTGAAAGTGGTACTATAGCCACCGAAGTAAAGGCATTACTTACTCTAAGCACAAATATGTATGCCACCTATTTTGATCATTTACATTTGAGAATTATAGAAAATTCAAAGGAACTCTCAAAGGATAACATGAAAACTAGGTTCGAATCAAGAGTCTTTCTTGTGTTTGCATTCCCTGAGTTTTTTTAATTTTCCATATTTTTTTGAAAGGGTAAAGGAGGGATTGTTAAGCTAGCATTCATGAGCACGTGCTCTTACTATAATTATCCTCCATTTTTCTCCTTCTTCAATCCATATCCTTTGCTATAAACCCTATCTCTTGTCTCTCCTATTCCTATGGCTCCCAAAACCTTCTAGCCCATTCAGAGAAAATTGGACGACATTAGAGATACAAAGGTGGGGTCATTAGTAATGAACGATATAAATAGAAGGTTGTGGAACTCACACAATTCCCCAAATGTTTCCTAGAAGGTTTTAGAGTCAACCTTATCTCGAGTTATCCATCTATCATCGCATGTCTAGAATCAGTCTTCACCCATGTACAACATTATCATCCCGACTCTCATGAGGTCCGCAGTGTTGAACAAACCTCAATAGCTAGAGAAAATTGATGAAAATAGTATTTTCCTTGTACTACATATCCCCAACATGGAAGATGATTCAAGGGGATTTTCACTAAAAATTCAAGTGTCCCAAATTCTCTTGAAAATGGCGCTAGATCGAAGAGCTCTTCGAAATGGTCAAAACACAACTTAAAGGGGTGATAGGCCTTTTAAAAGGCATGTAGATCATTTAGAATGCACAATTCCAAGAAGGGAATCATTTCTTAGTGAAGACTTTGGAAAAGTCACTATTTTCACTCATTTGCAATCAACCCTAGCCATTTCAGAACCTTCCTAAGAAGTGCTTGGAGTCAAGAGATTTCTTATGACTTTGTGGATAAGCTACAAGATTATATCTGTTGTTACTATTGGAAGCACTTGTTCAGTGTGGATCTAGGGACTTCTTGTAGGGCTTTGAACTTCTTGTTCAATGGTCCAACTTTGTGAATGCAATTGGAAGACCATATTTTGTAAGAAAGTTTATAGATTCAACATTAATGGAAAATTGATCACGCTTATTTGAGAAGATCTAGAGACATAGTCGGTGTCTGGTGAACTCCATTATCAAACTATCTCTTGTCATTTGGTTTATTTAGCTTCTATGTCTTCATTTTTTTCTGTGTTTAATAGTTTTACTTAACTATTGATTATGGTTCTTTATTCCACATTGAACTAAGTTTGGTTAAGTAAAAAAACACTAATCAAAGATCTAAGAAGGTTAATGGATTGAGATTTCATAGTGGATTTAAAGCCATTAATTAATATCTTGGCATAGATTTGAGATTATTTAAGTTAAGATATTGATTTCAAATCTGGTAATTGAAGAACTTAGTTGAGTAAGCACACTCACTAGAGTTTTCAGATCATAAGAAGAGGTGAATTTGTCTCTATATTCGGGGTGGGAATTCTTCCATAGCTAGGTAGACTAGTGTCTCAATAATATTACTTAGAGTTGGTTGAAAAATCCCAGTTAGGAAAATCTAAATTGCCTCCTCGAGTAAAAACAAAGTTGTTCCAAGAAGAAAATATAGATATTATCATTTTATTGTGTCATGTGGTTGGTAGGCCTAATTCAAAATACTTCAAGGAGTGGATGTGCTAGTTTATTCTTACTATCTGTGATGATAAGAACCAAAATCAATTAGGAAAAAAATGACAAGTGACTTGTTGCGTGAAAAACTTGTGAAATTTGAAAAAGAAAGGAAATTTCACCTGTCTTTTGTGCTCCTCTATATGCTCGTTGTTGGTAGAACTTGGCTAGGCTGGAGACAAGAGGGTAAAATTGTATAAGGTATCCCTATTTACAAATGTTTCCCTCAATTATAGGAAGAAGGTATGAAATTTTTCCCATGTTCATCACACTTTATTTATGACACTCATGAGAGTTATTAAGGAGTGTCTTCAGAAGAGGCTCTTCAAGGAAGCTAAGGCCTTGGTGTGGAATTATGGTAGTTTCTATATATAGTTCAAAATATTGTCATATTTGAGAGTCGAGGTTATGAGAAGGTGCCCTTGAAATTGTTACAAGCCATGTTTTTCATTGAGGTAAAATATCGACCTATTAACACCTAATACAATAACATAATTTATAGAACACAAGAGGTAATTAAGCCATGTCATGAATCCCAAAGGGGGAAATTGGCAGTTAGTCAAAGATTCCCCACTCAAAATCACTTAAGGGGATTCAAACCTATGACCAAGCTCTGATACCACTTGTTACAAGTTTTGTTTATCATTGCGCTAAAAGATCGACCTGTTAACACTTGATATAATAACATGACTTATAGAACACATGAGGCAGTTAAGCCACATTGTGAATCTTGAAGGGGGATGTTGGTGGATAGTCCAACAGAAGTTGCCCAAGTATGGATCAGATTATCTCATTTTCTTGGAGCTTAGTCATCAAATGACATATGTAAATATTAAGTATGTTGAGATGAGAAAGAAATGATACTCTTTTCCCATAGGTTTGACCCATTTTTAATGCAAAAGTAACAAATATGCTAAGTTTCAAATATGCTAAGTTTGTTGTCAAACTGGTAGTTGAGTTTGGTTTCTGCTATTTGCCTACAAGAACCCATTTTGATAGTAAAGGGCATGCCAATAAAAACTTCTATGGCTCCACTCAATAAGTTCATGTACCAAAATTATAGGACTTTTGGGAAGATTTTGTTTACAAAAACAAAGTTGTAAGAAGAGGCTTTATGAGGTTGACCTTAGATCAAATGATTTCTTTTGATATTATTTCCTTAGTTCCTAAGAGTATTAAAGATGATGGCACATGTGTAATTGATGATTCATATCAGAATGATCATGTTCTACCTCATTTTCAATGGTCAAAGGATGATGAAGAAATAGATATAAATATTAGAACTACCTAGGTTATGAACAAATAACATGTATGGTGGCATAATAAGGTCAAAACTTATTTTGGTTCTTCATCTCAGCCAAGATGACCCAAAGAAACAAATTTTGATTACTAGACAATCCAAATCACACTTGGGAACCTAACATCACAAGATAGAGCTTCTCAAACATATTCACAATCAGATGGAGATAATGATCTCTTGGAGAATAATCAAAAATTAAAATTTGTATGTGGAGTGTTGTGGAAATGTCCAAGAAAAGAAGAGTACTTTTGTAAACCAACTCAAGTAATGAGGATACACAGTTCTTGAATCAATTGGGGGAGAAAAGTCCTATAATCTCTTTGGTAGATGAAGATCCAAAAACCCCTGTATCCAATGATTTTGTGTTGTCATATAATTGTGATGTGAATACTTTGTTAGTCAAAGCTCCCACAAATACCTGGTCTGGTCCATGGATTAAAAAGGCCACTAAACAGAAGAAGAAACAATGTTCCCTAGTTATTGAAACTAAAGTTGATATAGTTACATACCTATTAGGTGAGAATCATAAGCCTAAGAAGGCTTGGTGAATGGACAGATTGGTAATAGACCCCGAAACTAAACACGATGTGCTAGAAATTGTCAATCCTAATGTGGCTAAGAATGAACATGAGATTACAATTTAAGGGGAGTTCAACATAAGAAGAATTTATGTGGGACCCTCAACTACCAAAGGGGATATATAGCATATTGAGTTCTCTATATTTTTTTTGTCTAAAAGAACTAAAGCCATTGAGAATAAAATTTGAGATCTCACTCAATATATGGACACTCTCACCTCTTTTATCTGATCTTCCCTACCTACTAGAAATATTCCAACTAGATCATCCTCAAGGGTGTTAATTATAGAGCTTATCGATTCTAATAAGGTATAATTTGTTAAAAGATCCCAGGTAATCACTACAAAAATTAATGCTTGGTCAAGCTAGATGATTGTCAAAGGGTTGTCTCTATTGAACATGGCTTGAGAAACTATCACACACTCATGGAGATGACCAATCTTCACTGAGTTGAGGTGAAAAAGGTGAAAAAGGATCTTGCTAGGTTACCTACCACCTTCTTAGAAATGTAGGAAATAGCCAAAATTCCCCCTTCTATCTTAACATTAGAGGATGGCATTTAGAATCCCGATCTCAATAATATCACTCTTTGTGTAGAAATTCTAGATTGGAAACACCATGTTACAAAATAATTTTAGTCTAGCATTACATCATCCATTTTAAAAACATGAATCTTTAATGTGATTTGAGAATTCGCTTCTCCACAATGGGTATAAGAATCTTTGGAGATGATGGGATATAAATTTTAGGGGCAGATATTGTTAAAAATGCTTTTTGTCAAAATGTAAAAGATGCTGCAAATAAGGCTGACTTTAGGTCCCTTGAATGAATTAGAATGCAATTGTGGTGTTGGATTCTATTAGTGATGAGGTAAAGGATGTCCAAAGGATATCTCATTGGAGATACTGGAGGTCAGAAAGAATGTAAAGAAATGGAGGGTAATAGTTGGAGCTACAATTGAGCCTATCGAAGAATAAATATCACCAATTCTCATAAAGTTTAGGGCATATAGAAATAAGACCAATCCACATGTAACTCAATAGCCCCAGGGTGATGCAATAGTGTAGGTACAATAAGAGTTGGATGAGATAAAGGAACTAGAAGAAGATGAAGAATATGTGGATGTAGATAATTGTTAGTTAATATTCTCTAGTTTCTTAATTTCATGATTTTATGCCTCAAAAACTATAGGCTTCGAAGGACCATATTTTAGGATTTTTTCTATGTTTATTTAAATTCTTTTTAAAAATTGTAATTAATCTTTGGGGTGGTTATCTTCAAGAAGTTGTCGGTTATCAAATTCAATATTGAAATTGAATGCTTATTTATAGTGATTATTTTATTGTGTGTTGGGGTTAGAAAGATTATCCTAGTGAAAAGTTTTAATAAAAATAGTATCTAAAAGTAATTTTTTGTAAATTGTGAATTGAGTTTTAATGTTTATGGGATGTCTTTCTTCCTATGTTGAATGACAATTACTATAGGATACTATCATCTATCTATTGATTTATAATTTCAGTTATTCGATTGTTGTTTTAGTATAGAACTTTGTGAGGAATTTTTTTTTATCTATAACAACAATTTTATTTATATGAAAAGTCGAGATCTTGCTCAATATCTGGACACTCTCACCTCTTTTATCTGACCTTCCCTACCTAATAAAAATATTCCAACTAGATCATCCTTAGGGGTGTTAATTATAGAGCTTATCGATTCAAATAAGCTAGAAGTTGTTAAAAGAGCCCAGGTAATCACTACAACAATTAATTCTTGGTCAAGCTAGATGATTGTCAAAGGGTTGTCTCTATTGGACATGGCTTGAGAAACTATCACAGACTCATGGAGATGACCAACCTTCATCGATTTGAGTTGCAAAAGGTGAAAAAGGATCTTGTTAGGTTACCTACCACCTTCTTAGAAACGTAGGAAATAGCCAATATTCCCCCTTTTGTCTTAACATTAGAGGATGATGTCATTTATAACCCTGATCTCAATAATAACACTCTTTAGGTAGAAATTCTTGTTTGAAACACCATGTTACAAAATAATTTTAGTCTAGCCTTACATCATCCATTTTAAAAACAAGAATCTTTAATGTGATCTAAGAAGTCACTTCTCCATAATGGGTATAAGAATCTTTGGAGATGATGGGATATAAATTTTAGGGGCAGATATTGTAAATAATGTTTTTTGCCAAAAGGTCAAAGATGATCTCTCTACAAATAAGGATGACTTTAGGTCCCTTCAAAGAATAAGAATACAATGGTGATGTTGGATTCTATTAGTGATGAGGTAAAGGATATCCAAAGGATATCTCATGGGAGATAGTGGAGGTTAGAAAGAATGTAAGGAAATGGAGGGTAATAGTTGGAGCTACAATTGAGCCTATTTAAGAAGAAATATCACCAATTCTCATCAAATTTAGGGCATATAGAAATAAGACCAATCCACATGTAACTCAATAGCTCCAGGGTGATGCAATAGTGCAGGTACAATAAGAGTTGGATGAGCTAAAGGAACTAGAAGAAGAGGAAGTATACGTGGATGTAGATAATTGTTAGTTAATATTCTCTAGTTTCTTAATTTCATGATTTATGCCTCAAAAACTATAGGCTTTGGAGTGCCATCTTTTAGGATTTTTTCTATGTTTATTTAAATTCTTTTTAAAAATTGTAATTAATCTTTGGGGTGGTTATCTTCAAGAAGTTGTCGGTTATCAAAGTCAATATTGAAATTGAATGCTTATTTATAGTGAATATTTTTTTGTGTGTAGGGGTTAGAAAGATTATGTTATCAAAAAGTTTTAATAAAAATAGTATCTTAAAGTAATTTTTTGTGAATTGTGAATTAAGTTTTAATGTTTATGGGAAGTCTTTCTTCCTATGTTGAATGACGATTACTATAGGATACTATCATCTATCTATTGATTTATAATTTTAGTTATTTGATTGTTGTTTTAGTATAGAACTTTGTGAGGAATTTTTATTTATTTATAACAACAATTTTATTTATATAAGGGTAAAAGTACACATCTATGTTGGACTAGTGGACAAACTGAGGGGGTCTAGTTGAAAGAGGTCTAACCGAACCCCAAAAATTCTATATAAGAAAAAAAATCTTCTCGCGTGGGTCATTTGGATTCAACGGCTTGAGGATAGTGAGGAGAGCCAAGTGGGTGTTTCGGCCAGAAGGGGTAAGTACTTTTTTAATTTTTTAATTTCAATGTTTTTTTTAAAAGTTGTTTCTTATTTAATCTTAAATAATTATAATTTAATTGAAAATGTTTATTAAATAGTTGTTTTTTGTTTAATTAATATAAGATAATTGTAATTTAATAGGACCTATACTTAACATGTATGTTTAAATTTATAATTTATGTATGCACGTTTAAATTTGTAACATGTATGTTTCTTAAATTTCTAGTTCATCTATGCATGTAACATGTATGTTTCTTAAATTTCTAACATGTGACTAATATGACCAATTAAGATAGACCTAACATGATTAATACAACCCCTTAAGACTTAATAGGATTAATACCCCATAAATAACATAAACACAAATTGTAGAAATTAATTAAGACCTATTAAACTCTAACACTAGAAACTAACATAAACAAAAATTTCATCTAAACCAATTAAGACCTTCTAATTGACAAATTAAGACTTAACATGTGACTAATATGACTAATAACACCTAAACTAATTAATACGACCTAATAAGACCGAATATCTACTTTAATAAGAACTAATAGTCCACACTTAAGAACTAATAGGACCTATACTTAACATGTATGTCCAAATTTGTAGTTCATGTATGCACGTTTAAATTTGTAACATGTATGTTTCTTAAATTTTTAGTTCATCTATGCATGTAACATTTATGTTTCTTAAATTTCTAACATGTGACTAATATGACCAATTAAAACAGACCTAACACAATTAATATAACCCCTTAAGACTTAATAGGATTAATACCACATAAACAACATGAACAAAAATTGTAAAAATTTATTAAGACCTATTAAGCTCTAACACTAGAAACTAACATAAATAAAAATTCCATCTAAACCAATTAAGACCTAATACCTAACCAATTAAGACCTAACAAGTGACTAATATTATTAATTGACCAATTAAGACCTATTAATTGACCAATTAAGACTTAACATGTGACTAATATGACTAATAACACCTAAAATGATTAATATGACCTAATAAGACCTAATACCTACTTTAATAAGAACCAATAGTCCACCCTTAAGAACTAATAGGACCTATACTTAACATGTATGTCTAAATTTGTAGTTCATGTATTCACATTTAAATTTGTAACATGTATGTTTCTTAAATTTCTAACATGTGACTAATATGACCGATTAAGACAGACCTAACACAATTAATACGAGCCCTTAAAACTTAATAGAATTAATACCACATAAACAACATAAACACAAATTGTAGAAATCAATTAAGACCTATTAAACTCTAATAGTAGAAATTAACATAAACAAAAATTTCATCTAAACCAATTAAGACCTAATATCTAACCAATTAAGACCTAACAAGTGACTAATATTTAACCAATTAAGACCTATTGATTGACCAATTAAGACTTAACATGTGACTAATATGACTAATAACACTTGAACTAATTAATATGACCTAATAAGACCTAATACCTACTTTAATAAGAACTAATAGTCCACCCTTAAGAACTAATAGGACCTATACTTAACATGTATGTCTAAATTTTTAGTTCATGTATGCGTGTTTAAATTTGTAACACATGTATGTTTCTTAAATTTCTAACATGTGACTAATATGACCAATTAAGACAGACCTAACACGATTAATATGACCCCTTAAGATTTAATAGGATTAATACCACATAAACAACATAAACAAAAATTCTAGTCTAAACCAATTAAGACCTAACTAGTGACTAATATTTAACCAATTAAGACCTATTAATTGACCAATTAAGACTTAACATTTGACTAATATGACTAATAATACCTAAATTGATCAAAATTACCTAATAAGACATAATACCTACTAATAAGACCTAATAGTCCACCCTTAAGAACTAATAGGAGCTATTAAGACCTAATAGTCCTACGAATTAAGACCTAACATGTGGCTAATACTTGTCCAATTAGAACCTATTAATTGACCAATTAAGACTAATTAAGGCTAAACATGTGACTAATATGACCAATTAAGACAGGTAACATGATTAATATGGCCCCTTAAGATCTATTAGGATTAATATGACATAAACAATGTAAATGAAAATTCTAGAAACTTTTAAGACATATTAAACTCTAACACTAGAAACTAACATAAAATTTTTTTTCTAGAAACCAATTAAGACCTAACAAGTGACTAATATGACTAATAACACCTAAACTAATAGTCCTACCAATATGACCTACTAAGACCTAATAGTCCTACCAATTAAGACCTAACATGTGACTAATACTTGACTAATTAGGACCTTTAATTGACCAATTAAGACTCATTAATACAAGTAACATGTGACGTTTAATATGTTTATTAAATGTGTATGTACATGTATATATAGATTTAATTTTTAAACTAGATGATCTTAAATTTGTAACATGTATGTTTAAATTTGTAGTTTATGTATGCATGTTTAAATTTGTAACATCTATGCACGTAACATGTATGTTTCTTAAATTCAAGTATGTACACGTGTAGAGATCTATATATATTTTCTTGTTTATCTATTGCATATGGCATCGAGTAGAGGTTCAGCTGATTCAGGAGAGCCTAGTGTTCAGGGGGGGACCTGGTAGTGGTAGTGGTACTAGTAGTTACTCCTCTCATAGATCAACGCATACAACACATGCTAGAGAGAAGCTATTTGCAAACACTATTGATAGATTGAGATGAGCATTACATGTTTTGGATCAGACATTAGCTTCATTCACCAACATTCCCAATAGGGAAAGGGTGAACATTATTAGAGATGAGTTGGTGCGTATGATTGACACAGTTCAATCATACAACCCGTATCATACTATGAGCATTGATAGATTCTATGCTTCTTTGTCTCACAGTGTTATTGGCACTGTGAAGCATAGTGAGATCAATACAGTTGTTTCCACCCCTATGGTGAAGGAGATGTTTCCTCATTATCGAAATCTGAAGAAGGTGAGAGGGCACATGCCTACTAGATGTAAGGATGACCTAGTGGGACCATTTATATATCCTTGATGGTTGGCTTCTCACCACATGTGTCCCCAGAAGGATGAGTTGCCACTATATTTCTACAAACAATTATTTGCAGAATTTCATTTGCACCTTGATGTTGATTATGCACAATTTTTTGCAGCAGACTGCACCACCGACAGGTCCTCAGATGACTACATCACCACCAACAGCTCCTCCACAGTAGACTACATCGACAACTACTCTGCAATAGATTGCACCATCGACAACTCCTCCGCAGCAGACTGCACCACCGATAGCTCCTCCGCAATAGACTGCACCACCAGCAGGCCCTCAGATGACTACACCACCATTGACAACTCCTCCGTAGATGACACCACATATAGCTCATCATCAAACCATGCAGGCCACTTCATCATGTCTAGGCAGTCAACTTTTTACTACATTTCTTATAGACGACTGGATTTATCCTGTGGTTATATCATTAGAGTTGTCAAGTTTGAGCAATTTTGGGAGAGCATTAGAGGCCAATTTGGTATATTTATAATTAAATTCAATTTTTATTTATTTAAAAAACTTACACATATATTTGAAATTTGATTTCATGATACGCAAGTACACTGAGATGTTTGTTCACAAAATTAATTTTCCTATGATAATATGTATTTAAAATTTATTATACATGTTTGTATGCATGACATATTTTGTTTATTGTACACAGACATCAGGAGGAGGTACACCGACATTAGGAGGAGTTGCATCGGCATCAGGAGGAGGTGCACCGGCATCAGGAGGAGGATCAGGACATGGCCCTAGTTGAGCGACCATGTTATTTTAGATATTTCATGTGACATTTCATATATACATGCTATAACATTTCATAGATATTTCATTTTAGACATTTCATAGATATTTCATTTTAGACATTTTATACATGTAGATATTTTAGTCATTTCATATATGTACATGGTATATGGTTGTGTATTATTTCTTATTTTATACATTACATGGTATATGGTTGTGTATTATTAACATAATTAGGTAACTAACATAATTAGGTAAGTAAGTAACATAATTAAGTAATCTAACTAACATAATTAACTAACATAATTAGGTAACAAACATAACTAAGTAATATAACTATCATAATTAACTAAAGATTAATAACCAAAAGCATTAATCAAAGCATGCATTTAATAAAACTAACTAATTAATCAAAGCATACAATTAATTAACTAACATACATACATAAAAACATACTATATATATATATATATATATATATATATATATATATATATATATATATATATATATATATATATATATATATATATATATATATATATGATTTCAAACATTAAAATTCAAACTATAGAGTTCAAATATATGAAATTACAAGAGCTACAAAAAGAAGTTTATTCTGAAGTTTATAGAGTTCTAAAGCTCATCATACATATAGTTTGGATCCTCTCTATCTTTTATTATCCCCAAAAAAATTTCATGTTCTTCAATAGACAACCTCCACTTTTGATTGCCATTTTTTCTTTTTGGCAATGTCTCGAATTGCAACTGTGTTGCTCTAACCAAGTGATTGTAATGTAGAACTTTTTGGCCAGATAGGTATTCAATAAATTGAACACCATTTCTATTGACCTTTATTTGCTGATCATAGGTTCCTTCAATAAAAACTGAACCAAATGGATATGTATGTCCATCACCATCTACAGTTTGTTCTGTCAACTTGTATTTTACTCTCATGCATCTTAGTAGATAATAATCTACACTTTCTATATTGTCAGGATCTACAACTATAGCAAAAATATCACCTAGATACAACTAGATTTTATTAAAATTAAACATCACATATACGATAAATTAAAATTAAATAAAATAACATGTATTTACACACACCTATAACAACTAAATCAGAAACATGCTCATAATCAGTTGAATATATAGGATCATGAATGTTTATGTCAATGTCATCATCTTCATAAGGAGGCATTTTGATTAACTCTTTCATATCCCATCATGAAACACATCCATTTGCAATATTCTCACAGTGACTCAATGGATTGTCCTCAATGCAGTGAGCACAAAAACATGATTTTTCTCTTACTTGAATCAAAAGAGGCTTGTGTTGTCCTGTAGCGATCAATTGATGTAAACTTCTAATACCAACAATTCTTTGACAATTGTAAGGATTAGATCGGTCTATATCTGTTACAAATATGAAATGAAAGTTGCACATTTTTAGATCAACAATTATAAAAAGATAGACATGAAAATGGTATCAAAATTTAATTTAAAATTTTACAAAAAAATATAAATTACCTTTCACTTCCCAAAAATAACGTTTGTTGTATATGGTGTCCTAAGGAGCAAAATGACTTTGACATTATTCAACAATTTTCTTTGAATTCTCTATCATGTTACTTTTACATTTGCGAATTATTAGTTTAAAGAAAATGGATCTAAGCTAAAATTATATTATTTGAAATATATATATACATATATATATATATACATACATATATATATATATATATATATATATATATATATATATATATATATATATATATATATACATACATATATATATATATACATACATATATACATACATATATACATACATATATATATATATATATATATATATATATATATATATATGTATGTATATATATATATATATGTATGTATATATATATACATATACATACATACATATATATATATATATATATATATATATATATATGTATGTATGTATGTATGTATGTATGTATGTATGTATACATACATACATACATACATACATACATAGATATATATATATATATCTATGTATGTATGTATGTATGTATGTATGTATACATACATACATACATACATACATACATACATACATACATATATATATATATATATATATATATATATATATATATATATATATATGAAAAGTTCACACTTCACACATGGTCCTGCTCCATCGTGCTCTCCTTTTTCATGTCCACTTTCAAAGAAGTTTCACAAAAATTTAACATTGCATCTAGCATGTTGCATGACTAACCAATTAAAGGCTTTTATAGATTTAAATTATTCTACAAAATTAAGTTGTACATGCCTACATTCACGTCATCTTTTAATAATTTAACAAATAATTAAATGACAATGAAAATAAATTGAAGTATCTATATACACATACCTACACAACCATCAAACCAAATCTAGTGTTGTGAAGCCTTTATCCTGCGATTCGCAATATCTTCAAAAAACATTGCAAAACAATGAGCCACATAGCTCCTATCATGAAACTTATCATCACTGATATAGAAATGAACCTCCTTGATGATAATGCATTCATTTAAATCGAGAATTTCTACCTCATCCAAATCATATTGTGCATGTCTATAGGTCACTTACACAAATATTGCAACCTGATTTGAATGATAATATTGAGCTTGAAGCTCTTTTTGAGGGGAAAATGTATAGTTCTCAGAGAAATCTACAATTGAAAGAATACAACCAAGTGGAAAAAAATCTTTGGAATCATGAAAATGTTTAGCTTGCCATCGTGCACCATGACAATGATGGATATGTGGATAAATTAAAGTACAAAATCTGGTCATAAAATCAAGGTAGGGCAATTCATTCTCCTTCAATGCAATTTTTTTGGATTCTTCTCCCCTCTTTGTTTGATATGTCTCATATTCAAATCTTTTCCATAAATGAAACATTAATATTCTCAATTTGCAATAGAAATTTATGCTAATCTCCATAATCACTACATGCATTCTTTATACACTGTACTTTGAACTCATCTGAATCTTCTAATTTATCACATAAAATAGACTTCACAAATTGTGTCATACTTCCAAGGATGACCATATTTGAATCAAGAACTACCATAACTTTTTTATATGATTGCAAGTATAGATGAAACTCAACATGATTTCAACAACAACAAGTTTCATGAACATTATTTATGCGTACAAAGCAAGGGCACAACCTCTCAAACATTCTTTGGCATATTTTCACATTTGAAAATTCTTTCTTGAATGCTTCAAATAATTCACTTTGTGTTGTATTTATAAAATATTTTGGCTGTGCAATTTTCATACCAGTCTATTCATCTTTCATTTGAATTGTATCCATTCTATTAGAAGAAACACGAGAGTGAGTGGTTGAATATTTAATGACCTATTTTTTTGCATGTTCAAAAATTATGTCTTTTTGAGGAAGCCTACAAATATTTACATCTAACATATTTCTCTTCCTAATGTATCTTTGAATAGTTCTTCTAGATACATTTAGTAAATAAAAAATTGCATTTACTTGTCTTCTCTGTGTCAACTTCCTACTAAATAAAGTAGTCATAATTGTTCTACGTGCAACACTTAAATCACCTCCTCGACTTGAGTTATTAATGTTGTTTAATGCATCTTGCAAATTTTGAACTATTGTTTGATTTACATTTTCTCATAAATTTTTCTTGTTATCAACACCCAACAACTCAAAAACATGAGTCATTTCTTTTTTCCTAAATAACCTAAAAAATAATTGAGCTCTTGCAACCATACTTTTATTTTCAAAATATTCATCCCAAAGTTTTTTGCAATGAGTTTTAATTGTACTTTTAGAGAACATTTATTTAGATAAAATTTGACTAAAAAATGAATCCTCATTCATCTACATCAAATTGCCTATGCCAAAAGATATATTTTCACCTCTAGAACTACCAATTTGTTCCTCTGCTTGAATTGCATCTTCTTGAATATCAATAGGTTCTTCCTGAACTTCAACTAGTTGAAGCTTGATTATGTTGTGTCCGATATTTTTTGTCATCTTTTATTTGGTCATATTTTATTAATCTATTCCTTTTATTCCCCATTGCAAAAACTGTTCAGATTGCAAAATATAAAAGAATCACTTAATTGGAAAAACTCACACATTTCTATAAAAGCTTATGCTCATAAGGAAACAAAATATATACATATTTATCATTCATAAAATTACAACAATCTAATCTTGCAAAATTTCTCAAGGACAATGAAAAAAATATAAT
The DNA here is from genome assembly GCA_027943335.1 of Chamaecyparis obtusa. Taxonomy (NCBI): domain Eukaryota; kingdom Viridiplantae; phylum Streptophyta; class Pinopsida; order Cupressales; family Cupressaceae; genus Chamaecyparis; species Chamaecyparis obtusa. The sequence goes on along the minus strand of BSBK01002604.1, from coordinate 180,939 downwards.
TACTCCAAAATCATCAACCTATCTTGGAAACACAATAAAGAGAATATTTTCTAAAAAATAATTGCAAAATTTTTTTTTCAAACCCTACCTTAAACCACCACTCGACAAAAACCGTGCAAAGAACAATCCAACAACCCTGAAATTTCCCAAAGCTTTCACAATCCTCCAATTAATCTCAAAGCCAAAATCTATAAACCTGTATATCGAATACTAGCCAAATCATCTTAATAAAGAAAATTGGATAATATTTTCAATGCATGCAACACCATAAACAGGTAAATTGCCCTATGAAAAATAGAAAAGAATCAGTCAACTTGAAAACACTAAATCAAAACTTGACATGCAATACCAAAATATAAAATAAAAATAATTTATAAATTTCAAAAAACTTAAAAATCACTTAATTAAAGATAAAAACCACTTAAATCTTACAAATGAAATTAAAATAATTTATAAATTTCAAAAAAACTATTATAAATCTATAAAAAAAAAACCAATTTTATTTAAAAAATCAGGCGCATTGTGAAAAATCAGATTTAAGGAACTTGTCCATGCATGGGACTGTGTTTGGTCGCCTATTAGTTCTAGCCAGAAGGAGTTTGGCTGGACGGGGTTCTAGCCGAAGGGGGTCCGACCGAACCCCTTATGGCCAGACCTCCTCCGGTCGGACCCATGTGGAATCCTATTTGGCAGCCAAGTCAACAAAAAAGGGTGGCTCTTAGAAGTTCTCACTTCTGGTCCTAAATTCTCTATCAAAATTTACCTTTTTGTAAAATCTAAAAATACCCTTTTGTAGAGATCATAGTCAAGATTATGATCATATAATTTTTATCAGATTTTGATTTCATATAATATATTATAAGGTGAAAATACTTCAAGTAGGTATTTTAACATTTAAGAACACACTCATTCGAAAAATATTAAAAATAACAAATCATGTCAAAAAAATTAAAATTTTATATTTAACACTAGAGGAGAGAATCCTCTTCAAGAACATATTATTTTTTTTTTAATGGTGTAGATTTGATAGGGAAAATTGGACATGAACTAAAAACTATTGATTTTGGGTAACACGAACTTTCGATAGTTATAACAGACAAAATATATACCAAAATTCAATCTTTGTTTTTTTATGCATTAGCTATACATGTCGTCTAACACATATTATGGAATCAGAGGAAAAAAATATTATTTGCATATAGTTTTTTTATGTGAACTAGACCTTAGATTTTCAATATTTTTCAACAATAAAAAAATGGACTTCAAAAATTAAAAAACTATGTCAATTTTTGTTCAATTTTTTTAAAAAAATATAAGCATAAACGTCATCAAATTTTGTACATTTCATTAGTTTACATCATCTTCAAATTCTAAACACAAATGCCACTTTTATGTCGTTAAAGTTGAAAAATTTGAATGTTGTCGTACTTTTCCTTTATAAAAGTGTGACACAGGTTTGTACTGGAATGGCATGTAAGCATTGTCATAAAGTTGGTCATTTAAGCAAGGACTATAGAGACCGAGCACCAGAAGAAAATCATGTATTTGAGAGTGGAAACACTATTGTAGATATCATGAAGATAAGGAACACTATGTGGAGAAAGGTGTCTAAAGAGAATGCTGAGTCAAGTAATGCTATCGGTGAAACCTTGTCCACTGGATTGGGTGACATCGGTTCCTCCACCTAAGGTGACATAGGTATGTATGGGACTGACATTTCAAAATGATCACATTTTACATATAGTTCCTTATATATGACAAGCACATACCAAATCTACATGAAAAGAGATGCATTATGGTTTATATGTTAAGAGCTAGCAAAGTTACATAATCGATAAAAGAAAGACCAAGAGTTGGTTACCTATCAGCAATCACTATTCAAGGTTAACTAAACACATGTATCAACCAATGAAGGAATTGTGTTTTAACTGAGCTGCTGACATCCTAGAGTCTTTACCGAGCTGATAGCTATTATGAACCAAAAGGTAGGTCAAGCATTTAATGCATAAAAACTCTATAAATTCACAGGAAACAGAGTTCATTTTTACATTGTGATCTTGAAGAGCGAAGATTTCACAAAAGGAGTTCGAGCTAAAAGGATTTTCAGAAGGATTCAAGGCTACTGTAGATCAAACCGACATCACTCTTCGACAACTCTAAGTACATTTTCTACCGAACACTTTATTAACCTACTGCTTGCCAAAACCCTAAATCAATTTATGGCATTTACATCATCTGCAAGAAAATCACACAGTGTTGAGGAAGAAGTAAATCTAATTGTTAGAGAAAATTTTGATGAACCTAAGTACAAACCACACCCTAAGATTGCATCACAAATGGATTCAATGGGCGCTTTTTGAAGCATCCCACAAAGGGTTTTGTTAACAAAAGATGTACGATCATTCATTCATTGCAAGATTTGAGAAGTAGGAGATTTTGAGACTATTGTGGCATATCAAAAATTGTGTGGCACCGATGAAAAATAAAAAATGGAATATAAACAGACTGAGAAATTAGGGTTATCATGTGCCATACACTTTTCACAATCATTCAAAATAGATTGGATAAGGATTGTATTGAGTCAGTATCATGATGGAAAATTCTAGTTGGATAAACTAGTAGAGGTCACAAAGAAAATGATCAGTAGGGTTACTGGCTATCCTACAACTGACAAGATAAAGGCTTTCCCAAGCTCATCCCGAGCTGATGTTGAAAAGAACTCTGGAGCTACATGGGATGGTCGAGCATTGAAGATTTTAACAATTAAAGACCCAACAGTAAAATTTTCATCACATGTGATTGGGCACAAGATATTTCAATCGAGTAGATTAAATAGTGTACCCTGTAGTGCAGTCGACATGACACATAAAATTGTAAAGAAAGATCACCAGATTGATCTTGCAGAGGTATTGCTGAACCAATTATAGGAAAACATGAAGACTATACGGTCAAAAAATTCAAACACATGTTAGTTTGGTTCACTTCTTGTTTGTTTATTTTTTTATCTACAAAAGTATCACCCTAGCATTGATAAAGTAAATTGGATAATAGATAAACTGATAACTCTACAGATTACCGAGATGATGAACAAGTTAGGAGATGATATGAATAAATATTTTGATGAGTACTTTAAAGAATTTAAGGCCAAGATGAATCAAAGAAGTAGAATTCCACAAGAATTAGTTGAGAAATTTGAGACAGATATATGTTTTCTAGTAGACGCAGATCATACAATGATAAAAGCAGTTGAACCTAGAACAAAATGGCTAGCACCTATGGGCTATGAAATGAACTATGATTTTGGATTGAAATCTATTGAAGCACTTCTCGCATTACCAAAAGACCCCAAGGCCACTAGGTTTGGAACCTATGAAGAAGCTAAGTCTAGAATCACGACAGGTTTGGCCATTAATAAAATGACTAGGAAGGAAAAGAAGATGATGAAAGACCTAACTACTAGATTTGGAGATGTCTTTGACTCATCTGAGGAGTCACCAGTTAAAGCAACAACCGAAGGTTAGTCACTGTTGGCTGACAAACCTTATGACAGTGAGGAAACTAAGTCTGAAGAAGAGAAAGACCCTACTCTGATTCCTCCCACCAAAATTCAAAAGATGAAGTAGTTGCCAGTACAAATAGGTACAAGGAAAAGATCATCAACTGTAGCCTCGCCACCATCAAAGAAAAGAATAGTGAAAATCACAAGACCAAGGGTAGCTACACCGATAAAAACATATGCCAAGAGAAATACCAAGGTTGTAGTTGAGGCACTGAAGAAAATGAGAAGACTGATAAGAGGTAAAGAAGACCTTGAGGATAATGAAAATGAAGATGACATCAGTCAATTCAAAGTAGTCAGCAACAAGGTAATGTCAGTAGATGAAATCATTGAAGATATAATTGAGAACGGTGACCTTACGAATCTGAAACTTAGCAGATTTGACAAAAATGTCAAATGAGGATCAAACAAAGATTGAGGAGCCAGTTATCCAAATGATGATAAAGTTTAAAAGAGTTCCATTAGAGTTTTAACTTTCATTACCAAAGGATTTGGATGAAAGAATAAATAAAAAATGGGCTTATGCACTAGACACCGAGAATAGAAAGAGATAAAGATCTCTAGTTTAGGTAGCCCCACATCTAAGCCTAGTAGAAATTACTGAACACATGGCTAATTATCAAGCAAGATTTACTATAAAGAACCATGCCATGATGACACTGGATGAGAATGTGGTGGATGTAGATGAGACTGGCAGTTCCCTATGGAAATCAATTCTTAAAGCCAAAGAACAAGCTGAGAAAAATGCATTCTTAAATCTGTCTAAAAAGAGACAACATTCCAAAGGAAAAGGTATCTACATTGATGATACTGCAACAGAGAAGTCAAAGGACTCTGGTATATCAGTTACCGAGGTAATTGATATCACTGATTAAAAGGAAGACATAAATGTTTCACAAGATGCACCAGATCTAGCAGAGATCCAAATGAAGAAGAAAACTAATGATGATGTACTCATTGAGGACATCACAAATGGTGATCCTGATGACAAGGATGATGAGGATGTAAATATTGTACCATCAATCACACAAGATGAAGCACAAGTCACTAAATGTGCATTTACATCATTACCGAGCAAGCTTCCTATACTTGTAGAAGTAGTAGAAATTCTTTCACAGGAGCAACCCAACGACTTAGACCTCGAGCAACATAAAGATACAACAGGGGAATAGGACACCAAAACACCTATAGAGACAAATAAGTCTGAAGGAATAGAGGAAACTACTATAGAAACATGGGCACAAGATGAGCCTAAGGTAATCGAGGTGATCCCACCTGACACCACATCTGAGGCTCCCACTCATTCAACTGACACACAGGTTACCGAGGAGCAGAGGAAGGAAGAGAGTGTGTTAATCAGGTATACTTCTCAACTAATGACATAGGGACTCTACCCCTCTTCCTCATTTTCTTTTTGAACTTAATAAAATAATTCTCCATTAAACCATTAAAACTTTCTCCTATCTGACCTATGAGCTCATTGATTTGAACTGTAATGGGTTTCTTCTTATCACATATCACACCTCCAACAGTAGGAAAACACTTTTGTACGTAAAAGAATAGACAAACTAGCAAAGAACCAAACTTACACATAGAATTCTTTGCAGTCTGGATTGAATTTAGGTTCTCGACAAGCTGAGTTAGCTGGAGCTTGGCAAGATCATACGTGTGTCCCTTCTTGAGAATTTTCCATGCCTGGTCCATTGCCATACATGGGATGATGTCCAACTGATTGGAATGGTAGAATTTGTGTGAGATAAACCTAACTGAAAAGTCAATTTCCAGATCGGTGATGGTGGAAATCATCATTCCACACTTGTTCCAAACTACATGTGTGTTCACCATTATTTCTTCTTTACTTGAACACTTCATCATTCTTTTTCCCTAAATTGTAGGGTATCCGGTTACCCGGTGGATCATTTCCTTTGTTATCTTCACTGGTCCATCTTTCAGCCATAATTTCATATCATGCACTTGACTCAACACTATTTTTATCCATTCAACCTTGAAATTATATGGGAAATCTAGGGCATGCACTAACCCTTTCTCGACAACCAATTTATATTCTGGCTTCAATACACCATTATCACACAATTTGTCATATGCCTCCCTAATCTCGTAGTCTCTGATCTCTCCAATTTTGCACATATAACAAGACCTAATATCATTCATTATCAACACATTTCCTAGAATCGAGGATAGAGCGCCGATAAGATCTCCTTTAATTGCGCTTTCTAGAATTGCCTTAAACTTCTGTGGCTTACAAACTTCATTCCTTACCAACTGTGTGTTGAAAACCTCCATCCCTTGTTTCTTCATTGTAGCAAACGACGATGATGCCATTTTAATTTTAAAATTTTTGAAAAGAAATGTTTGCTCGGTAATGTACCTTTCTCATAAGTGTTTTGTAGATGATTTTTCGATGGAACGCTGAAAAGATTTGGAATCGCCCTTGACAAACTAGTTACTCGCTCTCTGAATCACTCAAAGAAATCTCAATTCACTTGGTGAAATGAAATGAATGAAAACTTTCCGCTTTATAGATCCCAAAAAGTTGAATTATGGCCTCATAAATGCTCTGTACAAAATTTTAAGTGGAATATAGCTGTCTTGGCAAACTCATGTTAACCTCAGCTAACACAAACTCGGTCAGTATAACCATTTAGACATAGCTTGATGTACATCGCACCTTGGCTACAATAGGTGCTCAACATACATTGGTAACTCGGTCAAAATGCTAACGCTCGACATCAAAAAATGAAATGCTCTACTTTTTTTAGATATGTCCTAATGCATCTTTATCTAGATGTGCTAGCTTCACTTGTGCTTTCTTCTGCTTTCTTCTTCTATGTCTTATTCATTTGATTTCTCAATGTCTCACAAATATCTTCATTCTGATTCTGATCATTGCTCGACATAGGTGATCTACAATCTTTCTTTAGGTGACCTATCTTGTTACACTTGTAACATACCATGCTTCCATTCATCCAACTTTTGAATTTACCTCTGAAATGAGTCTTCATACAATTTTCTCCAATCTGTCCATATTTTCCATAGTAATGACAATTTTACCAAGTGTTATAATCCCAATTGTATGATTTTTTCTTCACAAGTGACTTAGTTTTTTCATTTGATGACCATTTAGGTTTAGATATGCATTCAAATGCTCTATGCCCATATTTCTGATAGTTGAAACAATGTCCTTGAAAATTTGGCGAGGTAGGTGGACTACTGACCTTAGACCTGCATTCATGTGCCTAATGTCCATGTATCTTACAGTTAAAGCAATGTTCATTGAACTTAGGTTTAGGATCAGACTTACGATGTTTTCTCTTGCATATGTTGGTTGTATCTCCTGGCTTTCCATAGTGATGGCACATGGGCTTGTTGTTCTTTGGTTGTGCATTCTTTTGCTCTCCATTCTTTGATGATTCTCCTTCTTCAGTGGATGATGAATGCTCATTTAGTCCAAGTCCAGATCTATCACTAGGTCTTCTAGGTGACCTTAACAACTCTTCAAAATATTTTGTAGCTTCATTTGGTTTGTTCATCCTTTCATTGATTTCCTTCTCATATCTCAGTTCATTCCTTAGTTGATCATTTTTAGATCTCATATTGTTGATTTCCATATCTTTCCTTCCCAACTCTTGATTAACCAGCAACCGTTGATTTACCATGTCTAATTGATTATTGGTCAATCTTTGCATGTCACTTGTCCTTTCCTCTAATCTCATTGCTATTTTTCTTTTGTCTTCTTCAGCCAATGTCTTGTCTTCTTCTACTTTTTTTTTCTATTCAACTACTTCACAGAGTTTGACAGATTGAATTTCTTGTTCTCTCTTTAGATTTCTGATGTCATCATTAAGTATGGTATTTTTCTCCAATAGCTCTTTTATGGCTTTGTCACTTTCTACAGAGTTCCCATTATCAAATAGTCCAATGGTATCTTCTTCTTGATATAGTGAATCATTTTGCTGAATAGCAATCTCTCTCCTCATGCTCAAGGATTTCTTCAGTTCACCTCTATTTGCTTCTAGTTTTTGTAATGCCAGATGTACATAAATCTTATGATTCTCTATGACCTTTCCTAACTTATATACTTCCATCTCAAGATCTTTTTCTTCAAGTGGTTAGACTTTCTACGAGAAACCTTACAGCTCTGATACCAATTGTTGGAAATATAGTTGGGAAATGTGATACTAAGAGGGGGTGGGGGGGGGGGGGGGGTGAATCAGATGTCACCTACTAATCCACTTTAACATTGCATAAAATTTTTGCATAGCATTAACAATACTTCATAAAAAAAAAGTAACTAACATGCTAAGCATCATTCACATAAGTACTCATGACACGACAAATTTGGTTACCCAGAAACCCTTGAAAGGTAAAACTAGGGTGGGGATGACACCCACAAATCTTCACTACTGCAGTATTAAAATTTTCCTGTTAGGGCTACAAGTTTGATCAAAAGTATGATCTACCCTATGAGGGGTCTGCCCTGTTAAGAGCTAAAAAGACTTATACAGTCTACTTGTTAAAGGATTTAAAACTTACAATAAAGTAAACACTCGGTTAAGAGATTACAATAGGTTTGTTAATACCACCAGGTTAATAGATTTACCCTAATACACTGGTTAGAATGTCTCGGTACCTGATCCTTCGATTTGCACTATATAAAAATTACAGATCTTCTCCTTACAGTATTGATTTGATCTCTCCTATCAAGTTTATCTCTATTTTGTCCTTCACTACTTAACTCAGCCACTGAACTCTATCTGAATGCTTTACTAATCTGAATTTTCTTCTCTACTCATTCCTTCATTACCTTCGTATCCTCTCATTCACTTTTCATTTTAGGGTTCAGATATTATCTTTATACATAACTAAACATCTTCATGATTCAAGATCTATGGTTCTGATTTACTCCTTTTGCTGCTTAAGCCTTACTAATTTTTGATTGGCTCTAAGTATTACATAGGGATCAATGATTACAAAATAGGTGCGAAATCACCACCGTAATTTCTTTAACAAACAAAATACAAAACATGAATGTTGACCAAAATGATTTACCTCGATCACTATGCCATAACAAAATCATATGTCATTTCTAGCTAACTCAACAAATGATGTTTTGAATACTCGAGATTCACTGTACTCGGCATATGTTGATATCTTTGTCACTCGATAATCATTACTTACATAGCTCGGAAAAAACTTAACTCGGCTAATACAAAAATACATAGTGACCATTGGTATACTCAGTAAGTATACATTACATAACTCGGCCTATATATAATGACTCGGTCGCAGTAATGACCGACCATCATTGCCTAGATAATGACTAAGTGTGAGTCACTAATAGTCAACAAAACTATAGAGATCCACAAAACCTATATATTGTAATAGTGTCTCTGTAAAGTCTGATAAAACTAATATGGTAACACATGGTGTAAATGCTATGGAAGTTAAACTTCCTTCTGAGAAAATAATGCTCTAGCATTATAGGATTGGCCATATTGGTGAGAAAGGTTTAAAAACCTTGAAGAATAAATATTTGGTTGAGAGGTTGGTTGATTTTAACCTTGAATTTGATTTCTATGAATATTGCATATATGGAAAGCAAAACGGTGTTCAGTTTTATTCTAGCTCTAAAAAATCTTCTAGTTTGTTGGACTATATTCACTCTGATGTATTTGGTCCTGTGGATGTTCCTTCTTTGTCTAAGTCAAGATATTATGTGTCATTTATTGATGATTATTCAAGAAGAACATTTGTTAATTTTTTGAAGAGTAAAGCAAAAGTGTTGAGTCGGTTTAAGGAATTTAAAATCTTTGTTGAAAATCAGACTGGGAGAAAGATTAAATGCTTAAGGACGGATAATGGTGGTGAGTTTTGCAATGCATATTTTGACAAATTCTATGTAGATCATGGAATTAAGAGGCATAAGATGACACCTTATAATCTACAACATAACAAAGTAGCAGAAAGGATGAATTGGTCCTTGATGGAGAGAGCAAGGAGCATGTTGGGAAGTACTAGTTTGGAAGAAAATTTTTAGGCTAAAGTGATAGCTACAACATGCTACTTGTTGAACCATTTTCCTACTGTAGCGCTATTTGACAAAACACCTATGGAAGCATGGTCTGGTAAGAAGCCCTTGTTAAGATATTTGTGCATATTTTGTTATGAGGCATATGCTCACGTTCTTGATTTGAGTAGGTCCAAGTTGGATAACAAAGTGGTGAAATGTATTTTCATCAGGTATGACATTGGTGTGAAGGGATACAAATTATGGAACCCTCTAACTGAAAAAGTGTTATACAACATGAGTGTTATTTTTTGTGAGATAAAACTTGTCTCACTAGACCAGCTAGAGAAGATAAAAAAAGAAAAAGGAAGCAGTTGAAATCCCTTTAGATTCCAAAAGGGAGATATTTCAAACTCCAAATGAACCTGAGAATGAGGATCCATATGTGCCCAAGAATGAGGATGGGGAGAACTTAAGTAGTCATACAAGTTCAAAAGAACGTGACCGTGAACCTCATGTTGAACCTCGTGAAGCTTCACCAAAAGAAGTGAGGAGATCTACTTTGGAAGGTGGCAACCTGATAGGTACGATTTTTCACCGGAGATGTTTAATTATTCTATGTTGAATACTAATTGTTCCTATGTTTTTCTTATGGATGTTGATGAGCCTAGGACTATAAAAGAAGCAATTAATATGCCAGATTCAGATTCCTAGTTGGAAGCAATGAAGGAAGAAATGAAGTCCTTGGAGAAGAATGGAACCTGGGATCTCATACCCTTTCCTAAAGATAGAAATCCTGTGGGATGTAAGAGGGTATTCAAGAAGAAGTATGGTCTAGATGGAAGCATTTTCAATTACAAGGAAAGATTGGTTGTGAAGGGGTATTCTTAGAAAGAAGGGATTGACTATGGAGAAATATTTTCTCCTGTAGCTAAGCTAACATCCATCATATTTATGTTGTCACTTACAGCAACACATAACTTTGAAATTGAGTAGACAGATGTGATGCCAACATTTCTTCATGGTGATCTTGAAGAAGAGATATATATGTCCCAACCAGAGTACTTTGTGGAAAAAGGTAAAGAGCATTTGGTATGTAAACTGAAGAAGTCTCTTAATGGTTTGAAATAGTTACCCAGAATGTGGTATCAAAAGTACGATACATACGTTTTATCTTTGGGTTTTACAAAATTTAAATCTGATCACTGTGTATACTATAAAGTTGAAGTTGATCGGATACTTATTATTTCTCTATATGTAGATGATATGTTGTTTATAGGCAATAGTAAGGGAATAATTTCAGAGTTAAAATCTCAATTGTCCTTGAAATTTGACATGAAAGATTTAGGGCCAGCAAAATTTATTTTGGGGATAGAAATTAGAAGGGACAAAGTTGGTATAAAATTTTGGCTCAATCAAAGAAAATATATTACCAATGTTTTGGAGCGATTTAATATGACTGGTTGCAAGCAATAAGTAGTTTCAGTGTTACATGGAACAAAGCTCTTAGGTAGTGATAGTCGAAGATATCTTGAAGAGGTTGAAGACATCAAGTGAGTAACTTATGCAAGTGTTGTTGTCAGCCTCATGTACGCAATGGTTAGTACAAGACTAGACATTGCCCAAGCAGTGGGAGTCTTGAGTCAATTTATAGCAAACTCGGGCAAGACAAATTGGGATGCCATGAAAAGAGTTCTGAGATGCTTGAAGGGTAAGTCACAATACGCATTATGTTATCAAGTTAACTCAACTCAATCAAACAAATCAGTTAGCATTATGTTATCAAGTTAACTCAACTCAAGGAAAATCACATCACATTTTCCTTTCTATTCTTAGACTCTCTTTTCCTGATGATGGATCATAGAGTGTGATCCAAAACGTCGATGCTAAAAAAATCACACAATCGAATCTAGAAACTCATATGCATGGTGTTAGGTACAATGCCATGTATAGTACCAAAGTGTGGTGATGGTGTGCAGTGACACTTGGCAGTTGGACGAATGAAAGTTGGTTATCCATTACAGGTAACATACCGAATTTTGCAAAAAATTGCACTGTGTATAAATAACTGCAAGATTCGTAATAAAATGTAAGGAATTGAAATTTGGTTGATTGTAAGGCAATTTGAGCCTGTGTAAAAAATTTGAAGTTCATTGTATGTAAATTTATTTACTATAATACAAAGTTGCTTGAGGGTTTTTTGGGTGGTGGGTTTTTTCCCGAAAGAGTTTTCCGATGTTAAATCTGATGTCTCTTTGTGTATCTTGTGTCTGGTAGTTTCATATTTTATTTACTTGCACATCTCTTAAATTTATAGTTTCTTATTTCCTTGTCAATTTGGCATTAGGAAAGCATTTCTGCACCGTTTCTTTCCTTACAAGAGCAAGTACTCCAAGGAAGAAAAGATTTCTCAGAAAGGGAGAGATGGGGTCAAGTAATCCCATACCAGTGAGATTCAAGGAAAATACATGTTGCTGACAAGAAGAGAAGGAAATGTCAGTCCAATTGTAGAAGGTGTGATTTGGAGACCAATCAAACAAGGAATTAAATGGATCCAAAAGGAGAGCGGATTTGAAAGCAATGAGGGCTTGGTGATCATAATAACTAGAAGGCTTTGGTACATGAGTAGGCAACACAAAGAGACAGACAAATATTAGCAAAGGAGGCAGCATGAGCATCATCTTCATTCTTGGCTTGCTTTACAGAGCATCCCAAATGACATATGTGTGGTTTATGAGTGAGGGTTCATTTTAAAATATGTCAATGTACTTGATAGAGCATGCGTGGATAAGAAGTTTGAGGTTTTTATTTGTTATAAGCATTTAATTGCAACAAGATGTTTATTATTATTTTTACAAAATATTACTTATAATTTGCTTTAGAGATACCCTGATATCTGCATGGATCCGTCTATTTATGTTAATCAGATATTTAAATGACTAATTATTTGATTCTATTTATCTTTTTGTTTTTATGCATATGATTTTAATTGAAAGATTGATTTTAGTAGTACTGAAAATTTAGTATTAATTTTTCATATACTAGTTTCCCAGGTGTTGGTATATCAATATGCTATAGATTTTATGGCCTCTATTTTTCTTTTAATGGTTTAGTACCATGGATGAAATTGATCTAGCCAACAAGTCTTTTTAATGTTGGAAGTACTACTTAGAAAGTCTAATTTGGAGCATAATTCATGTTTTAGAGTTGTCGTTTTAAAAGGAAAAAAAGTAGTAGCTTGTATTGTAAGAGATTAGAATTTGTAGTACTATTGATAATATTTAGCTATGTGAAAATGTTAAAAGGGTCTGTTTGTTTGCTGGAATAAGATTGGAATTGGGATTGTCAAATACCGGAATCGACATTTTTGATGTTTGTGTTCAAAACATGAAAGTGGAATAAGGATTTGTTAATTCCCATTTAACCCAAAAACCAACATTTGAATCTTCCATCTAAATAGATGGAATTGGAAAATCAATTCCAATTACAAGAATTGGTGGCAAAGCAAAATTTATAATATTTTGAAATCCATATGCAAACAACATTTTCCATCTTCATTTTCCAAATTTGAAACTTCCAAAATTAACAAGTATTAGAATTTATTAATTCTAGTATTATTTATATTCATTGACTAGGTACAGATGAGTGGTTTGGAAGCATATTGAAGTCATTCACCAAGTCGAGATCGGTGCGGGAGGAAAACGTTATGGAGTAGGGTTTGGCAGCTTTAAATGCATGACTTTGACTTTGCTATAAGACAAGTTTGACAAGTGTCGGAAGTGGAATGAGTAGAATAAAGCTGTATCCCATCCATAATCAATAATGCTTAAATAATATCCATCAAATCAAATGCATGAATTCATTTAGAATTTGGTATTTGGCAGAAGAGAGAGTCGATTCTGGATGACAAGTGGATGACGTGAAGGGTGAAGATGAGTTGCACAAACGTTACATGAATTTCCTCCAAAAGTCGTGAATGAAGTGAAGGCTGCACATGCTTCTGTCTGTTGTAACATTTGTCTGTTCTAACGGCGAAGATGAGCTGCACAAACGTTACATGAATTTCCTCCAAAAGTCATGAATGAAGTGAAGGTTGCACATGCTTTTGTCTATTCTTGGAGTTGTAACATTTGTCTGTTCTTACTGTATTTTTGTTTCGCGTGCAAGAAGCTATTTTGGACAACTAGGATGAATGAGTTGAAAGCTAGAAAGGTGAATTGTACATCTTGAAATATTTTATCTAAGTAAAAATAATAAATGGTAGTAGTTTGGAAATTTAGTCTTGTTATCAGTTTCTAATAAGATTTCTCAATAGTACATTTAGTCTTGTCAACCCATAATTTACACTTTCCAATTATACTAGAATGTTTTAACAACTACAATTCTGTACATGTTGCACTTGAATGCACTATGACTTGCTAGTATAATGTGGTAATTGAGGATACAATATTCTCTTCATAGAGTTGACAAGAATTAGACTAAGTTGTGTGAGGTAGATAATGTATTTGGGTGGACAAATTAAATGTACTATTGAGAAATTAACTAGGCACCACTCATAGTATGTGGAGTGGGAAAATGATAATATAGAATCAGGTTGATTAGATAGGTTTTTTTAATTGCATATGAATTTAAGAAAACAAATAGTGTAAGAAACAATGTTGTAAGTGGATTTGCACAAATGAATTCAAAGATTCTTAAACTTAAGAATCTCATCGAACAAATACTGTTGGAAATAGATGATAAGGAAAAGATAATATATGATGTAAGTGTAGAAAAATAGAATCAATTGTGTGCACACAACAAAGTTCTATCTACAAAAATAGATAGGATTTCTAAATAACTTGTTCAAGAAATAGCTGCATTTTGCAAATATGAGATTCCTTTGTAGCTAGACAAAAAATAACTGCAAAATCACATTATACATTTAGGTCTTTTCCCCGCCTTGACTCACTATGTGGTTAATTTGATACACCCCTTCACTTATGTAATGTCCCTAAATTTTAAATAAAGTGACTTAATTAAATTAAATAATTGAGCAGTCCCAAAATTTAAGTAATATTATAAAGGACCTTTAATTAATTATAGGCCGCCCAAATAATAAATAATAAAAAATATATGTCGGCTATTTTGTAGCCCTTTGGGAAACTTCCTGGAGGCTTTTTTAAGGCATTGGCTGGCACCATAGGTAATATCATAGAGTTTATGTTTCTTTTTATTTGCAATTCCATTTGGAATTGGGTATTTGGTTGTATGCAGTTTCGGAGGTGGAAGATCCTTCCTAGTTTGTAATTGTAATTTCGGTGGTTAGCATCCACCCTAGTCTTCCATTGGAAATATCATCTCAGATATTTCACCTTGTACTTGAATGCCAAATTGTTTAAGTCTCTCTTAGAGATAAATTTGTATTGTTAAACTTCATAAAAAATATATCTCAGATCTAGAAGTACAATATATGATTTATAGCAATTCATTCTTGTATCAGTAATATTTTTTGGTATAGAAATTTTACCAGTACAATTCCAAAATTAGAGGAAAATTCATTCATTGTGCCAAGATTTCCTTCAGGCCGCCATTCTACACCCCCCTCAGCACTACCTTTTTCCCATCTACTTCAAAGGAGATCTCCATCCTCTTGAAACTTTGTGTGTACTCATGTCAAGGGTTTCTATCCACTGAATTCTCAATATAACCTCCATGTCATCTAGATCTACTACAAAGAATTAATGTGTCATTGTGTGGTTCTCCATGGTAATGCTTAGTTGTAGAACTAGATGGGTGCATGATTAGAGATTTGCTTCTTCTATCTTGACTTAAAACCTGGTGTGCCTCCATACGCAAACCCCTTTGGTTGATGAGTGATGAGTTGATGAAGTTGAGTGTGGCTCCATTGTAGAGAATGACCATGACCCACTTCCCCTAGAAGGTACCCTGCACCTAAATTAAAGTGCACCTCAGAGTATTGACAAGTTTTGCAATGGCACCTCCTCACCGTACCAACATGAATATCCTCTCTGAGTGATTCATGTTAAGCTTCTAGGAATTTTATTGACCATCTCCTTCAGGATCAGTTTCCTCATGCTCCTCGTCATCATTGTACATCACCTCAATGTAGTGAATTTCTCTGTGTCCTAATCATTGGTTTCCTAGTTCCTACAAATCCTTATAGGTAAAATATAGTTTCTTTCTCTTGAGCTCCTATTTGACCTAGCCTCATCCAATGATGGCTTCTTTGGATGGGGTTTTTTAATTTCTCCTTTGAAGTAAGGGGTGGATTGGGTGTGAATAACACCTTGAGGAAGAAGAAGAAGAAGAAGATACTTACATGTCACGTGCCTTATTAATGGTTCAGTAAGGGTGCCAAGGTTGAAACCTTTGACCCAAACTTTTAGGGGTTCCATCAACCTGTCCATGAATAACACAACTAGTCTCCTCTCTGAGTTGTCAATAACCAATACATACAACCTCTAAAATTCCATGATATAACTATCCAGTGCCTTGGTCTTCTTTAGTTGAGCCAAGTCTTTGAAATTAAGCTCTAGATCCTTTTTGTCAAAGTGGTCTATAAGTATTTCCATAAAGTCATCATATGAAGTGACTCAATCATGATCGAGGGTGACCATCCCATGGTGCCACCATTTGTGAGAAACTCGTAAGTAGTAACTTTCTATACCCATGCTTGTGATGAGATTTTCCCAGATCCATCAAAGGATGATAAATTTATTTTTCCAATTTTCCAGCTAATGTCATCATTGTAATATCCATGTCTCATAGAATATATCATCTATAAATCCACATAATCCTTGAAGAGTAGCCCTCCTTCAAATCTGGCATCAAACTAGTCTTGCTTGAACTGATCTTACATCTCCAAGAAGGTAGGCTCTTTTTCTTCACGTTGTTAAGTCCTTTGGGGAAATGTCAACATCATTGGTTGTTTGTGGGAACACTCTGTATGAGGTCTCTCATTGAAAAAATTATCACCATGCTCATTGCGACCTCCATTTGTTCTTCCTTTCGCTAAAAGTCAAAGGATTTCACCAATTTGTTATTGTCCCTTCGCTAAGGTCTCATTGAGTTGTTTTTGTCCATTCATAAAAGTATCGTTGAGTTATTTTTGTCCTCTTGTTAGCTCCTATAGAAGTGTCATCATCTTAGTGATTGATTCCCCCATCCTATCTACTAATTGGGATCTTGTCTGCATCCAACACTACCTAATCAACTGGCAAGATCACCAACTCTAATACCACTGTAATGCATCAAAGAATACCTCTCAATCATTCATAATACTTCCACCTTACTGGATGCACAATTCCACCATACCATTAGCACTTTGCACTCGTACACTTGCTTGTATATATATATGTCATTATGTATCCATCTTTGTGTCCTCATTATGTTGGCTTACGTACAATCAATATGTGTCAACTCAACTTGTTTATTCTATGTGATTTTCTTCCTTCACGTCACATTTTCTTACATCCTGCTAACATGCATACCATGTTACACCACACTATAACAAAAAATTGCATCCCCAATTAAAAGTAAGTGTTCAATTAGTATACAAGATTCACATTTTTTAAGCCCCGTATTAGAATAAAAATCCCAGTGAAACCCTTATGTTTATTTTAGTTGTATTCCACCATTGATTGTCCCACCATGTTTCCATGTCATAGTGAACTTTAAGCTAAGTAGGGAACTCACCCCCGTTCTTGTACAGTGTCATTTGCATCCCATGCATTTTATAGTTGTGGAGAGCCCTCTCAAGTATCGTGTAGATGCAATCCTTGAATATTGATTGTACACAAAGATGGATACAGATTCAGGCTATTAGCACTGAAATAAGAACCCCTCCATATGTGTGTAGAGCATCTCTAGTATACCTATAGTTATGGGTTAGCATAGAATATTTAATATTGTTATAAACATTCACAAATGTATGACCATTCAATAGAAATTTGTGTATAAATGGGATGAGAGCCTTGTAATTGCATGAGAGATATTCTATATGCCTTTTAGGACAATTTTCGTAAAGCTCACATACCCCGAATTCTTCTTCCTCAGCAGAAGAAGAAGAATTTTGGCATTTTTGCATCACAATTGAAACTTCTTTCAATTATATATGTGCGCACGCACAAACACACAAATATATGTATTTATATATGTATATGTGTACATACATACATACATGTATATGTTTGGATGATAATCAGTGTTCAAGGATTGCATCTACACGAGGCTTGAGAGGGCTCTCCACAACTATAAAATACATGGGATGCAAATGACATGGCACAAGAATGAAGGTGAGTTCCCTACTTAGCTTAAAGTGTGCCTTGACGTGGAAATGTGGTGGGATAGTCAGCGGTGGACTACAACTAAAATAAACATAAGGGTTTCACCGAGTTTTTTATTCCCATATGGGCTTAAAAAATGCCAATCTTTTATATTAATTGAACAACTTACTCTGAATTGGGAATGCAATTTTTTGCTATAGTGTGGAGTAACATGGCACATGTTAGTAGGACATAATAAAATGTGACGAATGAAAGAAAATCACAAAGAATAAAGAAGTTTAGTTTACCCTAATAACGAGAATTTCTATTTGCAAATGTTGTCCTGCACAATGAGAAAAAGTTCGGTTAAGGGGATGAAGGAAGATGACAAAATAAGAATCAAGTGTGTAGGATATAGACTGGCTTTCCATTTAGTTTTTGGTATCTAAGTTCTCAATGGTATAATATATTTAGAGGGTTTAAAATAATATTTGTGCTAAAAAAAGGAATGGTTTTGAGAATTATAGGTGTGTTTTTCAAAATTCCAACCATTTCTAAATTTTGAAAACTAATTATAAAATGTGTGGAATTTTTTCTTGTAGTGTGGGAAAACAACAATAGAGAAAAAAAACACATGGGAAAATGAAACTAATAGTGTAGTGTATTGAACATGTTGCAATTAGTTGGAGAGGAGAAGAAGTAATCTTGCCAATTTTTGTGATGTAGGTTCTTATTGAAAAAAGATTTACTAATAAATATAAAAATAAATAAAATATACCACAATACAAGTTAAAATTAAATAAACAATATACTTTTATTGTTTATATTGTTTACAAACTATACTAATCATAATCAAAGATTAAAATATATAGCATGTGACAACATTTTTATCTATTGGTGGGTACAACAAAGGGGAATCCCCAAAAAAGGAGACATTGCATCAACATTGCATAAAATCTTGAAACTGGTTATGACATAGTAGAAAATCATGATTTGATTTCTTTTTGAAATTATTCTTAGAGTTGTCAAGTTGAGCATCATAATAAATTCCATATTTGTAGGTAAATTTATATTTATGATATAATGTTATTATCACTCTATGTTGGAACCATTATTTAAGGGAAAAATTATAAATGTCCCAAAATGGGGACATTACAATTCCAAATAAATTTTAAAAGACAATGGCTCAATTCCTAGTAAGCAATAAAATTCAAAGTAGATGGATGTACTATTCATCATCTTTATAGCTACATCATATGCATTTCAATAATATCTCAATCGTAATGGCATCTGCCTTCCACAGATTCAAATTCATACAAGATTTCATGTAAACACTTATTAGACTACATAAAGCATAGACTAATCAATATAATATAAATTACCTATACACAAACCACAACTGCTAAAACATTCTAGAAAAATGGCTCTCTAGCTAAGCATATAGGTCCAAATGCTGTCGACAATTCCAAATAACACCTAAGAGAAAAATTCATCACTGTCCTGGCTAATTAATACTCATGGATCTATAACATCAATCATGAATTGGGCAGTTGTGTTTCTGCACCTAAGGTGTGGATATGGCTCGAATGCAACAATAAAAATACAATTATAGATGAAATCCTATGTAAATCAACATGCATGTGTGGTGGCACTCTTGACCCATGCATATGGAAGACAATGTTAATTCTCTCCTCATCATGATCTCTTATATCCTACATAAATGTTTTCAATATGATTCTCATCTCTTTTTTTTCCTTTAGCATTGACTGAGAGACAATTCTTGCAACATAAACCTCACCATTATACATGTCATATGACCTGATGACTTTGTCCAATGTATTCCTTGGAAGAAAGCATTCCTCAATATAAGCCTCTGCAATTTATCTCAGAACAAATGGACTACAACAAATCCATGTATTGCGATAGAAAAATAGATACCAGCTATGATGGATATATGCATTGTGTCTTTGTATAAATAAGGTGTGCCCCAATGACTTCAACAATCACATTTTAAATAGTCAAGCAATGTGTGATTTTTAAACCAACTCATGACACAATCTTGAGGCATAATAAAATCTACGGGATATTTCCCTTCCCTCATAGGGATTGTGATCATGCAGTTTCTAGGCATTAATTCTATTGATCCACAAAATCAGCCAATATAGTAAATGCCACAATTCCTACTAGACAATCATGACCAAAGAAGCAATTTTTACTATTTGTGATGTTGGAACATCCATCTTAATGTTTGAAAATGCCCTCAGGAAGGTTAAAACATAGTACAAAACATACAAGCAACAAAACACAATCCTTCCAAGAAATAACTAGAAATTATAGAAATAAAGTACAAAATAACAATGAAACAACTAAAAAATGCTTCAAAAATAACTAAAAAATAGACCACCAGAGATTACAACCACCAATGCATTACTAACTTAGACCTAAACTATGGATCACAAATATTAACACATGAGTCAATACATCTATAGAGAATTACCAGCAATGATTGAAGGAATCTAGTTAGCTATAATATTAACATGAGTTAAGAAAATAGAGAAGATCATAAGAACCTTTCTCTAGAAAGGAAGCCTATCCAATGTTAAGAAAATGCCTTTAGTCTCGTTAAAAATCATGGCTGAAACTAAGGAAGCTAGGGGTGTGGTAATCTCTCAATTACATAATCAAAATATTTTCTTTGGAGGTAAGTTGATTTGGCAAATGTACAAAAATCCTAATTTGTTATGGTGCTAGATTATGGAGACTAAATATCTAGACACTCCACAACTAGTCAGAATCTTTTCAATTCAAAATCCTCCAGGTGGTTTTGTAATGTGGAATTTTATGATTCCATCCAGGAGCTTGATTACAAAGTATATATCCTGGAAAATTCATGATGGGAAATCTTCTCAAATTTGGAATGATTCTTGGAGTGGCTTCCACCCTTAAAGGAGAATGTCAACTTCAATCAACTATCCCCATCCTTACTGCTTCTTATGGACACAAGGTAATAGATTACATTGGATATATAGACATTTTTTCTGCAAAAGTAATCTGGAAATATTTCTCTAATTTTAGTACCTAATAACTAACACATCTAACTACTCAGTTAACAATAACATTATCCTTCTACTAAGTCTAGTATTTTAACTTTTCATTTAAACAATGATGATTGAAAGAGATGTTAGTAATTTCAATGATGTATTCTCCACATCCTATCATAATATCTTAGTATCTTATACTAATGGTATATTTTATCATATTTTATATAAAAAATAATAATTCATCAATTTCTAAATATAATTTTTTATTAATTATGAAAGAACTAATAAAACTAAGAAACTATTCAACAATCATAAATTACTAAAACATAAAATAAATTTTAAATTGTATTGATTACTTCAAAGATATAAAAGCAATACTACAAAATAATTCATATTTAATAATAACAATAATAATAACTATATGCCTCTTTTATGGGATTTTCCTTTCCATTAAGATATATTTAACCATGTATCTAGATAATTGATATGTCTAAAATATATTACATCCATATCTCCTTTCCATTCACAATTTCACATGTAAAGACTTAAATCAAGTCGCAATATTATACCATATAGGTAGAACAAGAAATCTCAATATTATAACATTATTTCATCCACTCACAATACACTATACTAGCTAGAATAATAAAATTAGGACATCATGTATTTTGGATTTGACATGAAACAAAGAAAGAAAAATTCTTTCGGCCTAGGATGTAGATGTATAGGAACTTCCCTTGTTTCCTAACTCAGTAGTATTTCTTTCGCTATTAATAAAAGGTGTGATATCTATTGGTAGTACCAAGAAACACACCTCTTATTGTATTTAGTCTATCAACTATCTCAACCATATCAGGTCGCTCTTGAGGTGACTCCCTTGTGCAGAACAACCCAATTTGCATAAATTGAGTAAGGCATTCCATCACCATTGTTGTTTCTAGTTCATGAGCATCTATAAGAAGGAAATTATCAATCACATCTGAGATTCTATTAGGAAAATGCATTCCTATCCATTTTTGGAGATTGGTTCCACTAATGAACATATCATCTATTGGTCTCTTCCTCGTCAACAACTCCAATACTAAAACTCCATAACTATATACATCTCCTTTGGTGGTAATATTTGCGCCTATTCCATACTTTATAATAACAATTAAAGAGGAATAAGTTACTCTTAATTCATTTGAAGCATGGACTATGGTTAATAAGACAAATAGAGAAAACTAATGAAATGTAGAGTGCAATAATAAGAAATGTGTACCTGGTGCAATGTAGCCAACAGATCCTTTAAGTGTATCTGTAGAAGTCAAAGAATCTATGGAATTTCTAGAAATAATATGGGAGAGGCCGAAATCTGCTATGTATGAAGTCATGTCATCACCTATTAGAATATTTTCAAGCTTGAGGTCGCCATGAATTACTTGAATAAAGCAATAATGGTGAAGGTATGTCATTCCTTGTGCTATCTCCATTGCTATCTTGATTCGATCACTCAAAGTTAATGTGCATCTACCCGCTTCAAGAGGGTATAGCCATTTCTCTAAATTTCCATTCGACATGAATGGAAGAATTAAGGCTTTAAAATCAAGGTTGGAGCATGTTGATATGATTTTGATTACATTCTGATGCCGAACTCTCTTTAATGCATTGCATTCTTTGCTGAAACTTTGGTGAGCATGTTCATCTTGCAACTTGAGAACTTTAACAGTGATATTTGTACCATTCTTTAGAATCCCTTTATAAACTGACCTAAAATTGCCAATTCCTAGAAGATTTTCATCATTGAACCCACTAGTTGCATCTACAAGTTCTTCATATGAAATTTTTGGAGGCCATACTTTAAGAGTTGGAGTACTGGAATTTCTACAAGATCTATAAGAAAATACTACCAATAGAAGAGACATGATCAAAATTGCAATCCCAACTACAAGAGGAATTATTACCATTTTGGAGAGTGATGGGTGTTTGTGATTGGAATGAGAGCATGGTGGCAAGTTTATCCATCCACCACAGAGGCCAGGATTTCCCATAACTTCTGAGGCATCAAGTGTTGCTAAAGCTCCTCCCTTTGGTACCTCTCCAGTTAGCTTGTTTGAAGTGAGATTGAGATGCTTGAGCATATTCATCTTTTTGAAAGCAACCGGTATCATACCTGATAAATTATTGCAAGAAAGATCCATGTATTGTAGATTTTGGAGATCTGCTAATGATGTTGGGATTGGACCCTCAAATGCATTCCCAGAAAGATTTAGATATTCCAACCCCTTGCAATCTGTGAGTGCTTTAGGAATGGCACCAGAGAAATTATTTTGAGAAACATCTATAGGTAAAACCATGACCATTTTGCTCATTTCCAAAATAGAACCTTGCAATAAATTTCTAGAAACATTGAAATATAACTGAAGACTTTGAAGACCTTCAACTTCAGGAGGTATATTTTCCTCTAGTTTGTTGTATGCCAAGTCGACCGTTTCCAAAGTCTTGCATCTCCCTAAACTGGCAGGTATTTTCCCTGATAGCTGATTGTGACTAAGATAAAGGTCTCTTAATTGTGGAAGATTGCCAAGACTATCAGGAATTTGTCCTGAAAGCATATTCCCACCGAGTGATAACAATACAAGCCTTTTTGATTGGCCAAAACTTTGTGGAATTCTTCCCTGTAAACTGTTTGTGTGCAGATGTAATCTCTCCAGATTTGGAAGTTTACCGAGTGCAAATGGAATGGTTTCGTTAAATTTGTTTGTATCTAGGTATAATGTCGCCAAGTTTGTCAGGTTACCAATCTCATCTGGTATGGTTCCCCCAATTTTATTGGTCTCATTCATATTGACGGAGTGCAGATGAGTGCGTGGTTAAAACGATACAGTGGAGCGATTTCCTCGGATGCAATTTGAAATGTCTTCCATTATCGTTTGAAATACAATTTTCTTCGTAAGTCGTGAATGAAGTGAAAGCTTCTGTCTATTCTTGGAGTCGTAACATTTGTTCTTACTATATTTTTCTTTCGCGTGCAAGCTATTTTGGACAACTGGGGACGAATGAATTGAAAGCTAGAAAGGTGAATTGCACATCAATCTGTCTATTCTTGTATTTGTTATGACAGGCCTAGGCAACAACTTAAAAGGTATTTTAATTAGTATACTAAATTAAAGGTAGGTATGACTTATTCACATGGAATTTTTATTTTTGCCCTATACATATGGAACTCGTTTCCACGGAATTTTTTTTTGCTGTTTTCATTTTTTCTTGCAATAATTTGTTTTTGGCAATGCTATTGTACTTAATATTTATGTAACAATAATTTTAATAAAGCTATTATATTTCCGTTCATTTCACTTCTACATCTTGAAATATTTTATCTAAGTAAAAATAAATAAATGGTACTAGTTTAGAAATTTAGTCTTGTCATCATTTTCTAATAAGATTCTTAGAGGTTCTTTTAAGTAGAGTTTCTTATTCTCATCCGAGGTTTGGAAAAATAGATTAGATAAATGATTATGTAATAATTTGATGTGTCCTATTTTATGCACATAAATATTATAAAGTCTTTTAGATATTATATGTAACCAAGCTTTATTCTTCTAAATGTTATAAGTCATAACTAAATTTTATAAAGTCTTTTCAACAAATACATTTTGTACATTCTTAATATGGAACATAAAGCTTGCTCATTATTTTGTAAAGATACTATTTCCCACTTTATCTACATGTTCATATTTCTCATGTATTTATACCTAAATACTTTCAAAATTAGCAAATTCCTATTATTATCATAAACAAACATTGTCAACCCATTATTTACTCTTTCGAATTATACTAACTTGAATATTTTAACGACTTTAAGAGAAAACAATTCTATACATGTTGCAGCTAAAGGCACTATTACATGCTTTCAACTACCATGTCCACTTTTGAACAAGTGCATGAATTGCACTTATAAATCTCTCGACGAAAGGAGTAAGCATGTACTTTTTCACTACACAAATAAATTTCAAACTTCTTTTAATCAGAATTATAAATATTTTTTTTTAATACTAGCCTTTAGAATATAAGAATATATGTATACAATAGAAGAGAAATGACTAAGAACAAGTCATTATTTGGTGATTAGTATGTGTGTACTAAGATAAGTACCTTCATAGGGTTAGTATTGTCAAATAAATTAAAATAACAACTAAATTATCACAAATAGAAATCTTATTAAGCAAATGAAATGACAATTGAGCACTCTATGGCTCTCTAATTAGGATTGCTAGTGCAAAGCCCTCAACAAGCTTCCACTAGTGACAACCCTAATATGAGAAAGATTGATAAATAAAATTAAAATATTAACTCTAAATGAAATTACAACTATTTAGCTCTAAATTTGCCTTTCTAGCTATAAATTGCAAGAGGTTTGATGCTATTCTCAAATTTTTGGATGATTTGTTCTTCAATTATGCCTTGCTTTTATAGATTTTGGCAAGGGTGGGGGGTGGAGTTGATTTGATCATGGCTAAGTTGAGGTTTAGTCCATGGTTCCACCTTTGGAGACTATTTAAATATTATGTCCTCAAAGCTTGGGACAAGAGGATAAAATGGGTGGACAAGATTCTTTCTCCTTATGTGTGATGGAGATTCGATGTGAGCTTGATCCATGTGAGCTTGGTTCTCAAATCCTATTGGTTGATGCATTTTCCTCCCATTTGGTGGTTGAGGGAAAATTAGGATTTATTAATTAAATTTATTTAATATGTTTAACCATATGCACCCCTTAAATGGGTTGATTTGATTTAACTGAATTATGTAATTAATTAGATCAATTACACAATTAATTTATTTATCATGATTTATTTGATTTAAATTAATTTTATGACTTTTTATTTTCAATTAAATTTGAATTATGGCTTGATTGCAATTTTGTTTTTATTTTAGCTTGATTTGATTTTATTACCTTAGTTTTGCCTTGGTTGCTCACATGAATTAATCTTGTCCATTTTCAGGTGATTACCAATGCCCCTATTTGAATCGATGCATGAAGCATATCGGTTCAAAGAATGTCCTGATCATTTTGATGTGAAGTCCTGATTAGATTTGATGTCTGATTCAATATTCGATAGAAGATGCAGATTTTGATGATGGGATTGATGCAGTTTCGATTGATTTGAAGTCCATGAGGGTCAATCTGATGATAGGTTGTCTGATATGGTACCTGATTCTTTCTAATTTGACGTTTGATGCCCCTTTAGATTGATAAGCGAAAAAAAATTGATGAAAGATTAAGCTTTGATTTGATAGTCATGCTTCTGATTTACTCATTATGATGCCATTCCTGATTATCCAAGTGTATGCCCCCTCAAAAATGAAATGAATTTGAGTTTAGGTGAAAGATATTACAAGCTCCTCCCATAGAGGCTCGAGGATCTACTGCTGATGTTCAGGTATTACAATCCAACGTGTCAAAGATTCGACAACAGGTGAGCCAGCTAGGTAGCATGATGCGGGCCTTTATGGCGGCCATGAGTCAACATGGGTTACAGGCTAGCTCAAGTTGAGGTCTCGATCTTGGTCCCGATCCTGATGGTGTCAGTGGTTCTGGCAATTGACATTTTTGAGATGATATATTTATTCTTTGATGTACATGTTGTTGTTTATTTTTTATATCGATACATTGGAATCACATTATTCTTTGATCAGATGATGTTGCGTATGATTTGATACTTGTTGATACTTTGATGGACTTTGATTTCCATATGCTGATGATTTTTTATGATACTATGGACTCTGATACGCATTGATAGATTTACTTTATATAATGTCATCATCTGTTGGACGTTATTTTCCAAGTGCTTTATATGATATGCATATCTACATTATTCTATTACTACATGCTTTATTTTTATGCTTTTTAAATGTAGTTTATGATATGAATGCACATGTCTATTTATGCTTAAATGATTTCCTTACTTATGACATAGTATAGATGGATGTATGTGGTACATGATTTAATGTTTATGATATATGATTTTAATGATGCTAATGATCAATGCTATGTGATGATGCTTTATGGATGCAATTTATTGGACGATATGGTTGTATGCAATGTAATACCATGGATGTAATAAATGTAAATGAGTTGTAAATGTGATGTACTCATATGATGAAATATATGGATATTGATGCTTTAATGATTAATGAGATAAATGTGATAGTAAATGAGATAAATGACAATAATTCAAATGCAATGATTTTTAAATGGATGAAATGATTATGTATATGTAAATGCAATGACCTAAATACACTTATTTTTTAATAAAATTCAATGTGTAAATGCAATGGATTTGATGAAATGATTCTATATGAAAAATGCAATGTATCAATGATATGAAATGTTAATAACATCCTAATGATGTAATTAATGCAACTATAAGATGCTAATTAATTAATTCATGCAAACTTATGTAATGTAATCTTAATGAAATGTGATGACCTAATGAGAATGATTATGAATGATTTTAAAATGAATGCAAACTAATGCAAATGATTCAATGGATATGACTTATAATGATAATTAAAGATTTGTTTGCAATGAATGTGATTAAATGGAATGAGCTAAAATGAAAGCAAGCTAATGCAATGCAATTTAAATGAACTTAGGTTAATGTCCTAAATGGATGCAAGATTACCATGAATGAGATGAATCTAACAAATGCAATTAATCTAATGCAAGACACCTTTTTTTTAGTTGATTTTGATTTCCAACACACTCGATCATATATAGTTTTTGATTTTTTATTTGGTTTTTTATTAACTCCACCCCCCTTTCTTTTTTCTCTTTTCCAATTTCTATTTTCAAAATAAGAAAGGCAAATCACTTAAATGAATTTAATCTAGGATGGATGCATCTAGCTATCACTATTCATAAATTAGGAGCTTATATTCATCATTGAGAAGTTTTGGAATCCTAAAATTAACTTACAACCATCACTAGCTCAACCATGATGATACAAATACATTTTTCCTTTTGCATGGTGCTTTCCCCTTCTTGGTACAACTATCACTAATTGAAATCAATCATGAGAGTATGAATACCGAGCTCATCAGATTCTATATTGCAAGTGGATTTTGGTACTATGATATTTAACATCAAAATATCCAAGGTATCATGTTGCGTAAACAAACAAAGATCTCATTTTTTCATATGTACATGTCCTCGATTATTCTTTGATGATCATGTCTTTAGACAAATAATACATACTTTAAAAATTTGACCTTAAGACACTCAGTCAGAAATCAATAAAATATCATGCTTTCATCATAGCTTGTCTAGTTGTAAAACTTTCATCAATTTTCTAGAAAGACATGATTTCCTCAATCAAGTCAACACTTAGAAAAAAATTTCATCATTTTTCAAATCCATATTTCGAGTATAGTTCCATCCATTTCATATTTTTAATCCTGATAAAGGTAACATCTTGGTGAGATCTTGGATCAAAATTACATGTTTGGCTCAGTTGATATTTGGATTAGGATTGATCGGGTAAGTGTTTCATTTGTGTTTTGATGAATTTGATTTGGTGACAGGTTGATGTTTTCTTTGATGAATCCTTCCTCCTTTAGAGTATTCTTTGTCCCCAGTTTGATGTGATTTCTTTGTAGGACTTGGGACACTTTGCAGATTAGATTGGCAATGAAAACTTTAGGTACTTGCAAATGCAACTGTGGGGTTTTATTATGCAATATATACAAATGTTGGTGATTACATTATTTACAAGGATTGCAACTAGGCATGAGATTGACTTGGACTTTTAATGACGTCTTTTTACCGATTTTTCACTGATTGAATGGATTTTCTCTCTTTTTTCTTTTTTTTAAGCTTTTTCCTTTTTTTGCTACCAAGGTGCCTATTTTCTAGGTTTTCACCAAGGCACTTTTTTTCTTTTCTCATTTTTTTTGTATTTTCTTTTTTATTTTTATTTTTTTTGTTTCCATATCATCAAGGTTTCTATTTGCTAGGTTTTCACCAAGACAACATCCTTTTTTAGGATCATTTCTAAATGTTTTTGGCTTTCTTCATGCTCAATTTTCCATTGTTTTTAATCTTTTCTACATTTTTGATTTGTTTTCTCTTTTCTACTTTTCAATGTTTTTAAATTTTTTAGGATCTCTTTTCCTTATATACAATAAATAGGATGCTCTCTCATCTGATTTTTTGATACTCTTTTTCTTTATACCTTTTTAGTTGTTTTATGTGTAGAACCTTTTTAGGTGTATACTATTGATGGGTACTTGCAACTCTTCTCCTTCACAATCAACTAGTTTGTAAGTGCCAGTGCCAAAAGATGAAGTGATCATAAAAGGTCCTAACCAATTTTCTTCCAATTTTCCTTTCTTTTCCCTTTATACTTGATTTTTGGGATTTTCTCGCAAAACTAAGTCACCTATTTGGAGTGTCCTTGGTTTAATATGTCTATTGTAGTTCCTTGACATACGATTTTGATACACTTTTAATGGGTCAAAATCTTATTGTTTTCTTTCATATAACAGCTCTATTTCATGTAACCTAGCAATCCTATAGTCTTCTTCACTTAATAACCCATGTAATGAGACTCTCACAGATGGGATTTCTATCTCCAAAGGTAAAACTGCTTCTTCTCCATAGACAAGGGAGAATGGTGTAGCTCATATTGGTGTTCTGATGCTTGTCCTATAAGCCCATAGAGTTGGGTTTATTTGAATGTGCCAATACCTACCTACATTATCTATTGTTCTCTTCAATATTTTTAAAATGTTCTTGTTTATAGCTTCTGCTTGTCCATTACCTTGTGGGTAATATATTGAAGATGAGTGATGTACCACATAAAATTTTGTACATAGTTCTTTCAAATCGTTATTTTTGAAATGTTTGGCATTATCCATTATGATGGTATGAGGAACACCATATCTACAAATTATGTGATTTAATATGAATAAGGATATCTTCTTTCCTTTGGTGGTGGATAAGGGTATAGCTTCCACCCATTTGGTAAAATACTCCATTGTAGTGATGATGAATTTATGACCATTTGAAGATGGTGGATAAATCATCCCTATCAAATCCAAACCCCATTGATAAAAGGGCCAAGGTGTTGTCACAGGATGAAGTTCTTGTGCTGGTACGTGGATTAAGTTCTCATGGTATTGACATTTATGGTATGTTTTTTCAAAGTGACACACATCTTTCTCCATAGAAGGCCAAAAATATCCTATCCTAAGGATTTTCTTAGCTAGAGTTAAACCATTTGAATGTGACCCAAAAATCCCTTCGTGGACTTCTTGCAAGGCTAAAATTGATTCCTCTTTCTCTAGACACCTTAGAAACATTCCATATAGACTCTTGCAATACAACATGTCAGATACCAGGGTATAGCGAGAAGCTTAGTGTATAAAGCTTTTCTTTTGATTTATGGTTTGGTCGAAGGGTAAAATTTGGTCTTTCAAGTATATGTAAATGGATCCATACCAAGGTGAGTCATGTCCCATTAGTAAGAAAATGGTATGGGGATGGGAAGGGTCGAATGCAAGTTTCTCAACTTCTTCTACTAGGAATTCATAACTAGCGCTTTGATCTGGTATATGGAGAAGTGATGCCAATGTAGCCATTGCATTTATTGCTTAATTCTTATCCCTTATTACTTTCTCAAATGTGATTAGAGTGAAGTATTTCTTAAGATTCTCAATCATGTTCTTGTATGGTATCAACTTATCATCTAGTTTGATACTCGTCATTAATTTGATTAATAACTAGTTGGGAATCCCCATAGATTTGTAGCTCTTTTACTTTCCATTCTAATGTCAATTTTATGCCAATGACCAATCCTTCATACTAAGCTATGTTATTTGTGCATGGAAATAGAAATTTGTATGATTTTGAAATTTAGACCCTTGAGGACTAATCAATAGTATCCCTGTTCCTGATCCATGTTGTGTATAGGAACCATCAAAGTATAATTGCCATGTCTTTACTTCAACATTAATAATTTTAGAATCTGGAAATTCCACTTAGATTGGATGTTCATCTTGTAAAGGTGATTCTGCTAATTGATCAACTATTACTTGGCCTTTGATAGATTTTCGGTCCACATACTCTATGTCGAATTCACTTAGAACCATGACCCATTTGGCCAATCTACCATTCAATACTATTTTGCTGAGAAGATATTTCAAGGGATCAATCTTTGCAATGAGTCAAATTTTGCAGGATAACATATAACGGTGTAGTTTTTGGGAAGAAAAAACTACAAATAAACATGCTATTTCAATAAAGGTGTAGTTCAACTCATACTTCACCAATGTTCTTCTTATGTAGTAGATGGCCTTTTCTTTACCAATTTCATCCTCTTGAGCCAAGAGTGCCCCTAATGCATGTTATGTTGTTGAGATATATAAAATAAAGGGCTTGCCTCTTATTTGTGGCATCAAAGTTGGTGGATTCATTAGGTATTTCTTCAATAGTGCAAATGATTCTTCACATTTCTCATCCCCTTTGAAAACTATGTCCTTGTGAAGGAGTTGAGTAAAATTGTGGCACTTTTTTGCTAATTGAGAGATGAAACTTCTAATAAATTGAATCCTTCCTTGAAGTGACCTCATTTGAATTATGTTTCGAGATTCCCCCATTTCCATGATTTCCTTTACTTTGGTTGGGTCTACCTCTATCCCTTTTGTTGAAACTATGTATCCCAATAGTTTTCCTGATTGTACACCGAATGCACATTTCTTTGGATTTACCCTGACTTTAAATTGTTCTAATCTTACACATATTCTTTCTAAAATGGGTAGATGTTCCTCCCTTGAGTGGGATTTATCAAGTATATCATCTACATAGTCCTCCATGAACTTGTGCATCATGTCATGAAATATGGTCGTCATGGCTCTTTGATAGGTTGCTCCATCATTCTTGAGACCAAAGGGCATAACATTCTAACAAAATGTTCCCCATGCAGATGAACTACTACTGATTGAATATCTGATGAACTGAAGAAACAATGATTAGAGATCACCGAGCCACATAAGTGATATATAAGATGATTAAATTAGTCAATATGTTGTCATTGATTTCAACTAGTTTTGACAGTATGTAAATCATGACAGTTACAAACTTCTGAACATCTGTTGAAGGAAGAAATGATAAAGAAATGAGATATCTACATGAGGAAAAGATGGATATGATAGAGAAGGATAAGGTAAACATTGGGTAACTTACTGATGAGTCTATGGCTTTATATTGTTGACTTGAGCATGTTACATTAATCTATTATGAAGAAGATATTTGAATTTGAACAAGTCAATGTGGTCGGTAATTGAAGATTTTTTTATACACCAAGCCAGTGCAGTGTATACCGAGTGACAATATAACCGAGCTAGTTATCACTGTTGCATTTCTATATTAACCGAGTATGGATAAAAATATTAAATGCTAAGAACAGCAGACTGAAATTGATGAGTTGGAAATTGTTAAGATTTTGAGGTTAAGGATGAAGTTAGTTATGAGATCTACGGCTGACAAAATTCAAAGATGATCTAAAGGATGAGATTGAAATGTGTTATGGACATATCTACCGATGAAGGTTTAAGCAGTAAAATGGATGAAGGAGATTAAGAGGAAAAGTCTAATGGTTGATATGAAAACAATTTACTTGTCTATATAAGAGATATGAGTTTCATTATTGAAATATATCAGACAAAAGGAGACAACAGAGATTTTTTCTGAAGATTTTATGCATGCATACTTGATCAAACAAGTTATTTAAATAACCAAGCCGCAGACATTACCGAGCCTCAAAGAACTATTTACCGAGTAAAGTAAGTTGAGAAATATTGAGGAAGTAAATTGTTTAATGATCAAAGGATTTAATGAGTTTAGCATAGATCTAAATATTTGCAATTAAGTTGTATTTGAATCATATCAGTACTATATCATTTTAACCATTGATTCAAAAAATCTCTTAATCGAGTGGACTTAGCAGTCTTATTGTAATAACCTATGACATTCAATGAATGTAAAGTGTTATCTTGTTGACCCCATAGTGAATGCTGGTCAAAAGTTACTGTTAGTGATAAATCCTATAACCATGTCACACCTAACAGTATGTATTGTAACCTTTAACATGGTTGGCTCTTCACCAAGCTCACTTTAGAAGAGTGAATTAATTTGGGTTACCGGTCCCAGGTGGTTTTTTGCTTAGTAGGGTTTCCATGTTAAATCATTTTGTTATGTGTTATTTGTTTTTCTATCATACTTTACATACTTCATAGTTAATTTAGTCAGTAATCATAGTTTGAATCATTACTGGTAATCGGTAAAGTGGATAGATAGATTTATATGTTAAGTTACTAAGCTACATAATTTGTTGAAATTGTTTTGTAAGGTACATATGTGTATTTGGGATTGTAGGATAACTGATCTAACTAATTCACCCCCCTCTCCCTTATTCTAAAAATTAGTATTAGAGCTTATTGGTTGCTTGGAAGAAATTTTTAAGGACTTGAGCAGAAAGATCACAAGAGATATAAGAGGGAAGTGCCAAAGTTGAACAAAGATAACTTTACTACATGGAAAAGTCGGATGAGACTTCACACATCTAGACTGGGAGATTCTTCCTTACATTTACTTGACAATGGCTACTTATAACCGAATTTTGGACCTTTGACTCTTGATCAGTTGAGAGACTGACATGAACAAAATATTACTATGATAAAGATTGTTGTTTCTCTATCTGATGTTGAATTTGAGGATGTCAAGGATTGCACTAAAACAAAGAAAATATGGGATAAAATTTTTCTAGTTTATGGTGGTGATGTGAATGTGATGAGAGCCTAAGCTGAAAGCTTGAGAGGCTCATTTGATGACATGAAGATGAAGGAAGGAGAGAACATCACACAATACTCAAATTGAATCAAAGAGGTAGTCAATGCTATCCAAGGAGAAAGAGGTACTATTGATGAAGATTTTGTGGTAAGTAAGACACTGAGAACCTTGTTGTCTGTCTATGCAATCAGAATATCTTGTATTCATGAAATGAGCTCTGCACCTAATAGCACTCTTACTCTTGATAGTCTGATCGGAAAGTTAACAACTTTTGAGCTAAATAATTTTGGTAATAGTGTTGTACCAAGTGTTGAGTTTGTTTTTATGTCATCTCTTAAGATTGGTAAATGTAGCAGTAAGCATAACATAAGAAATGAAAGTGATAGTAACACTGAAGATGAGCTTGATGAACTTGAAGCACTTATGGCCCAGAGACTATAGAAAGGTAAAGAAAGGTATAATTTAAAGTTACCTTTAGCTTGTTTTAATTTTAAAGAGGTTGGCCATATTGTTGCTAGATGTCCTAACATGAAAAAGGAAGATAAATACTGATCTGGTGATGGAAAGTTTGGCAGAAGGAATAACAGAGGAAACTGATAGTACACAAGAGAAAACAAAGATCTTACAAAGATAAAGGAAAAAAGACATGTTACTTGTTGGAAAAAATGAACATGACACCGACACTGACACTGGTGATGATATTGAAGCAGTATTTGTTGCAATGAAAGATGATTCGGAAGAGGAAGAAAGGTATGTAGAAACAACACTTATTTCTAAAGTTAGCAAGAATGATACTTGGATCATTGATAGTGACTCTACACATCACATGACTGGTGATGAAGATAAGTTTGAACATCTTGAGCATTATAATGGAGGATCATTGAAAATGAGAAATGATACACCTTGTTTGGTGAAAGGAAAAGGATATATTTTATTGAATGATAGAATTAGATGTGAAAATGCATAGTGGGTAAAAGGACTTAACTACAATTTGTTGAGTGTAGCACAGTTGAATAACTCAGGTCACCAAGTTGCATTTGAAAGCAAGAAGGTGAAAATATATTATGAAAAGGGAAAGCTTGTTGGTACTGGAGGACAATCAAAAGGTAATTCATTTTATCTTAACAATGCTGAAACTTCTTGTTTAGTAGTGAAGAATGAAGATGCATGGCTATGGCATAAGAGACTATGTCATGTAAACTTTGATAACATGATTAAGATCAGTAGAAAGAGAAAAGTTAGAGGATTGTCAAATCTAACCAAACCTGATAATGTTATGTGCCATCAATGTCAGAAAGGAAAGATGACCAAATCTAGTTTTAAAAGTAACGACTGTTCATCTAAAGTTATTTTGGAGTTGGTACACACTGACTTATGTGATCCTATGAGAAATCAAAGCCACTATGGTGATAAATATTTTATTTTATTTGTTGATGACTATTCTAGACTGATGACAATAATGTTCTTGAAATAAAAATATGAGGCATTCAAGCCATTTAAATGGTATAAGGCTAAAGTTGAAAAAGAAACCAAAAAATTATTGAAGTGCTTAAGGTCTTATAGAGGAGGTGAGTTTGTTTCTAATGAGTTCACTAATTTTTTTAATGAGCATGGAATCAAAAGGCATGTTTCTACACCTAAGACACCACAATAGAATGGAATTGTTGAAAGGAGGAACCGATCTATTGTTGATGTGCTAGAATGTTGATGATTGAGAAAAATATTGCTCAAATGTACTAGAGAGAGATAGTTAGCATTGTAGTATACACCTTAGACTGAGTTCAACTGAAGAAAGACACAAATAAGACACCTTATGAGTTATGGTTTGGATATACACCGAGTGTAAGTTATTTTAGAATCTTTGGTAGTAAGTGTTATATTCTGAAAGATGATAGGAATGGTAAATTTGACTCCAAAGGTGATGAAGGAATATTTTTAGGATATTCTACTAAGAGTAAAGCTTATAAATGTTTGAACAAGGCTACTAATAAAATGATAGAAAGTGCTAATGTAAGAGTTGATGAGTTTGCTGAAAATAATGATGAAGAAAGTATGAAGGAACTAGAATACTATAGTAGGTTTACTTATGTTGGAAATCCATATTATCTACCAAAGCCACAGGTTGAGTCTATCAAGCATCAGGGAAATGCTACTAAGAATCAGAAAATGAAAACTGAGAATCAAGAAGAAGCTACCGAGTAGGAAAATGAGCTTGAACTTAATGATGAGCAGAGAAGAGATCAAGTGGTAGCAAGATTTGATAGAAGACACCATCCAAAGAATCAAATCATTGGAGATAAGCAAGATTGCATGATGTCAAAAAGTAATTTAAGACAACAAATGCTTAGTTTGTGAGTTTGAACCTAAGAATGTTAGGGATGCACTTGAAAATGAGGAATGGATTAATGCTATAAATGAGGAAATTGAATAAATTCAGAAGAATAAGACATGGAAATTAGTACCAAGACCAAAAGATAAAAATATTATTGGTACTAAGTGGATTTTCAAGAATAAATTAAATGAAAATGGTGAGGTCACTAGGAATAAGGCAAGACTTGTATGCAAATGATATGC
Organism: Chamaecyparis obtusa; assembly: GCA_027943335.1. Taxonomy (NCBI): domain Eukaryota; kingdom Viridiplantae; phylum Streptophyta; class Pinopsida; order Cupressales; family Cupressaceae; genus Chamaecyparis; species Chamaecyparis obtusa. The sequence continues at coordinate 144,641 of BSBK01002604.1, read as the reverse complement.
ACGACAAGAAGGTATTGACTATGGTGAAACCTTTGCACCTATTGCTAGACTTGAATGAGTCTATATACTACTTGCATTATGCTTCACATAAGGGATTCAAATTGTATCAAATGGATGTGAAATCAACTTTTCTAAATGGAATTCTTGAGGAGGAAGTCTACATAGGACAACTGGAAGGGTTTGTTGATCAAAATTAGAAAGACATGGTATGTAGACTACACAAAGCTTTTTTTGGATTGAAGCAAGCACCAAGGCCATGGTATGAAAGACTACATGCTTATCTTATCAGTATTGGCTTTGTAAGAACTAGTGAACATAGTAATTTGTACATGAAAGGAGAATCAGATGATAATATTTTGATTGTTGAAATATTTGTTGATGATATAATCTTTGGTGGACATGATCTGATTTTCAAATATTTTGCTAATGAAATGAGAAAGGAATTTGAGATGTCAATGTTTGGAGAGATTAAATTATTTTTAGGTTTGCAGATTATACAATAGAATGATGGGATTTTCATCACTCAATCAAAATACATTAAAGAAGTGTAAAAAACTTTTGGCATGGAAGTTGCAAAAGTAGTAGGAATACCAATGGTAACTAGATGTTAGTTGACATAGGATGATGAATCTAGAGAGATAAATCAGACACTATATATATCTATGATTGGAAAACTGATGTATGTGGTACACAGTAGGCTTGATGTTGCACAAGAAGTTGAGATTGTGGCAAGATTTTCTACCAAACCTAAAGATTCACATATGGCTGCAGTTAAAATAATTTTGAAATACTTGAAGAAAATTGAAGACTATGATTTATGGTACTCTAAGGAAGGCAAAATTGAACTTCAATTTTACACAGATGCAGATTGGGCTGGAAACATTGATGATCAGAAGAGCACAACTGGTGAAGAATTCTTTTTAGGGGAAAGGCTTGTGACTTGGATAAGGAAGAAACAATCATGCATTTCTCAGTCTACTATTGAAGCAGAGTATGTTGTTATTGTTGCAAATTGTTCAAATATTTCTTGGATCAAACAAGTGTTGGAAGGAATGAATGAGGTAATCATTGACCTGGTGATTATATATTGTGACAACATTAGTGCTATAAATATTTCCAAGAATCTTGTGATGCATTCAAAAACAAAGCATATTAAGTATCACTACTTAAGGGAACAAGTTCAAGAGAAGCAGATGAAACTGCAATTTGTAACATCTAAAGAACAACTTGGTGATATCTTTACCAAACCCTTACCGAAGGACACATTTGAATATTTGAGGACTAGACTAGGGTTATGGCCCCTGTCTATTGATCACTGAGGTGATCTGGCACAAAGGAGGGTAGGCAGGGGCTAAAGGATGGCACACCCTAACTAGATCCACCTTGCTCATTACTACATGGAAGAAACAAAAACACTATGGGAGAGAGAAAATGCACGATCAATTATATATTAAATTCAATTTGATTCATACATGTCAGGCTGTATGGCCTTCCCAATTATGGCCAAATATTACAATGAATTACAGAAGTCCTTAAATATGTGAGGATCTGTAGAGAAACTCCAAAATTCTATCTTCTATCTTCTATCAAAAACTTCCTCTCAAAACTCACTCCCTAAACTCTAACCAAACAACTACATTTATACAAGAGTGTGCCGAATTAAGTCAGCCTTCAAATTCACAATCAACAGAAGGAACAATCAGATCTGGGACCACATGCTTCCTAATAATGGATACTAGCATTAAATCTGTGACCCATAATAAATGCATAAGTCAACCTCAATAGAAACTCAAAATAAACTACTCGGTAAGAAAGGATGACTGATCAACAGACAAGCATCACTGAGTGCCAATGAAACAACCAACTGCCCAGGAGATAACCGACCATACTCGGTAACCAAAGGAAACCAACCACCACCGACCAACTCGGTCAAAGAAGGAACTGAGAAACATAGCCAAACTTCAAAATCTTTTTGGTGACATAGGATTGCCAAGGACCCGAGATGCTCTTGCATTAGACACCTGGAGTTATTTTCAAATGATTCTCTGAATCATTTAGAAGGTATGATCCGAGCTGTATCCAACTCAAACTATGAAATCCATGAATTGTCTTCAATTGGTCTATTCTTCCACTTTATCAGATATTCCATATACTATTTTCCTCTTGTGCTTTTGCCAACTCTTTTCTCCAAAATTTGCTCAACTTCTTCATTCTGCTTCTTAGGATACTTTTTCGGTACTGTCATTTCTTCATCAGGTTCATGATACTCATATAAATCAACAATGTTGAAAATTGGTGATATGTCCATGTCATCAGGTAATTCAATCTCATATGCATTTCCACCGTCAAACTTCCTCAAAATCTTGCAAGGTCCAAACTTATTCATCTTCAGCTTCCCATATATTCCAATAGGAAATTGACCTTTCTTCAAATGAACCATCACTTCATCACCAACATCAAAAGTCTTATGTCTCCTTAATCTATCAGCTCTGTCTTTGTATTTCATAGTACTCTCTTGTAATTTCAGCTTCACATCTTTGTGCAATGTCTTCATATACTTAGCAAATTTCACTCCTTCAGCACTTTTCTTATTTTCATCATCAATATTTCTCAAATCAGATATACCTCTTGGCTACATGACATTTACAATATCAAATGGTGTCTTTCCAATACTCCTATTCACTAAATTAATTTATGTAAATTCTGTTTGTACTAACACATAATCTCAATTACGCGGTGTGTCTCCAACTAAACATCTCAAAAGATTACCCAAACTTCTATTCACAACCTCTGTCTGTCCATCGGTTTGTGGGTGAAATGTAGAACTATATTTCAACTGAGTGCCAAACTTTCTCCAAAGAGTCTTCCAAAATGATGAAGGGTGCTCCCCTTAATACCACAAACACATAATAGAAACAAAGAAGCAACAACAATTTGCAAGAACAGAAAATGGGCTTCTTATTATCTCCATAAATGTGGAATTACAAATTTTAGAATTAAAATATACAAATCCACATGGGCATTTTCCCTTACAATATTCTAGAGGAAAAATCCTTGAATTATTACCCAGATCTATACAAAATTGTCCTGAACTGTCTAAGACAGCACTACGGGCCTTCTTTATATAGGCAATTTCCACCGCCCGAGAAGGTTCCAAAAATTTAGCCTTTTAGGCTGACTAAACATAGAATTATTTTATTTTTACAATTATTACAATAGGGTCGGCTCAAAAGAAATACAAAAAATGTTCTTAGGTAGCCCAACTTCTGGAGGCCATAACTTTTTAACCATAGCTCCATTTTTCTATTGTAACCACTTTTCAGAAACTCCATGATGAAATCGTATGACCAACTTACTAAAAATAGTAAGTTTCCATAAATAGAAGCTCTGCACAAGATTGCCCTTATTAAAAACAAAACAAAAAATATTTTTGGGTGATGCAAGATTGCTCTTACACCCAAGATGCTCCTGCATCAGACACCTGTGTAATTTGAGAAGTGACACTGTCACGACTCAAGTGTGAAGAGGAAAACCAAGATGATTAATCTCCTCCCTTGTCAGCCATAATGAATCTTCAACAGGTCATCCTTTCCATTTGACTAGATATTCTTCATATGTCTTGTTCCTTGTACTTCTACCAACATGACTATCCAACATATCCTCAATCTCCTTGGTATCAATACCAGTTGCTAGAATACTCCACTGTGTCGCTGCGATCTCATCTTCAACACCTCCTTCATGATACTCTACCAAATCTAAAATGTTAACACTAGAGAAATATTTAGCTGACTAGGTGATTCTACCTCATATGCATTTTCTGAATCTTGCTTCTTCAATATCTTGCATGGCCCAAACTTCTTCATTTTCAACTTGTTATATGTACCGACTAGAAATCCCTCTTTTCGCAAATGAACCATGACTTCATCTCCATCCTGAAATTCCTTATGCCTCCTTTTCTCATGCCTTAGCCTTATACTGCACATTCATCTTGGTAATATGCTTCCTCACCTCCTCATGGATGTTCTTCAAATGTTTTGCAAAATCCTCAGCTTCAACACTACTTATTTCTCCTTTGTCTATCATTCTCAACTCAGATGCATTTCTAGGACTACTTCCATATACAATATGGAATGGTGATTTACCAGTGCTTCTATTGACAAAATTATTGTATGCAAATTCCTCCTGTGGTAAAATCAAATCCTGTCCTGTTGGCTTATCTCCAATCAAATATATCAGCAAATTTCCCAAACTCCTATTCATCACCTCTAGTTGTCCATTAGTCTGTGGATGATGTGATGAACAAAACTTCAAATATGTCTTCAACTTCTTCCACAATGTACACCAAAAATATCCAACAAACTTAGTGTCCCGATCTGAAACTATGGTCTTTGAAAAATCATGTAGTCTCACCACTTCTCTAAAAAACAATTCTACTATATGAAGTGCATCATTAGTCTTCTTGTAGGGAATGAAATGTGGCATCTTTGAAAATTTGTCAACTACCACAAAAATTGAATCATGTCCCTATTGTGTCCTCGGCAAACCAAGAACAAAATCCATACTGATATCCTCCCATGGCTTCTCTGATACAGGTAATAGTTGATACAAACCTGTATTCTGCTTCACTCCTTTTTCCATCTAACATATTCTGCAACTCTATACAAATTTTTTGACATCTTGCTGCAACTGTGGCCAATAATAGTTCTCACTAACAATAGCAAAAGTTTTTTCTGACCAAAATATCCATCCAATCCTCTGCTATGCTTCTCCTTGATGAGATTCTACCTCATAGAAATTCAAGGAATGCACAAGTGACTCCCTTTGAATAGCATACCATCCTAGATGATGAAATCCAGCCACTTTGTCCTGTCTAGAGTAACAGGTTCTGTACAAGCTTTCCAAGCTTCACCAAAATCAAGATCCTCTAGATAAAAACTCTTGAGTTCGTTGAACCCAACCACCTCAATCTACATCTCTATCAGTAATAGTTTCCATCTGTTAAGCACATCTGCAACCCTATTAAACTTTTCACTCTTGTGTTTCAAAATAAATTTATAACTCTGCAAAAACTCAACCCATTTCAAATGTCTTTGATTCAACTTTCCTTGACTATTCAAATATTGCAAAGCTTGATGATCAGTATACAAAACAAACTCCTTAGGAAGAAGATAGTGTCTCCACTTCTTTAATGCCTGAACTATAGCATAAAATTCTTAATCATAAACAGAATATTTTCTCTTAGCATCTTTTAACTTCTCACTAAAATAAGCAATAGGTTTACCTTCTTGGCACATAATAGCTCCTATTACAGTACCACTAGCATCACAGTCTACTTGAAACACCTTATTAAAATTTGGAAGTGCTAAAATAGGTTGTTCTATAACTTCCTATTTTAAAATTGAAAACTCTTATCTGCCCCATTAGTCCACTTAAACTCTTTTCTATCCCCTCTCATTGTTTCAGTCAAGGGTCCACAAATACTGCTAAAATTTTGATAAACTTTCTCTAAAACCTAGCCAAACCATAAAAAGATCTTACCTGAGTAGCACTCCTTGGAGTAGGCCATTCAAGGATGGCATGCACTTTGTTTGGGTCCATTTTTAGACCTTCTGTTGAAACTACAAATCCTATATACACTAACTCCTTGAAAAAACTACACTTCTTCAGATTAATCAATAATTTCTCTTCTCTCAGCTTCTCAAACACCTTACGAATATGCATGATATGCTCCTCCAATGTCTTACTAAAGATCAAAATATAATCTAGGTAAACAATGGAAAACTTACCCAAAAATTCTTTCAGAACCTTGTTCATGAGCCGCATGAAAGTGCTCAATGCATTGGTTAGCCCAAAATGCATGACTAACCACTCATGCAGTTCTTCCTTTGTCTTGAAGGTAGTCTTCCATTCATCTCCTTCTCTAATCTAAATCTGATGATATCTGCTTTTTAGATCAATCTTTGAGAAATACACAGCTCCACTCAAACAATCCATAATGTCATCCATTCGTGGTAATGGAAACCTATACTTGATTGTGATCTTGTTTATAGCCCTAGAATCTATACACATTCTCCATTCTCCATTCTTTTTTGGTGCTAATACTGCTTGTACAGCACATGGACTCAGGCTCTCCTGAATCAAACTCTTCTATAACAACTCTTGTACTTGTCTATTCAACTCTATACTTTCTGCAGATGTCATTCGGTGTGCTACCTTATTTGGAAAACTAGCTCCTGAAATCAAGTCCATCTGATGACTGATCTTCTTGACTGGTGGTAATCCATTAGGCACATTATCAGATACAATATCCTAAAACTCATTCAATAGATCTTTAACTTTTATAGGTACATCTTCTACTTTCTCTTTACCAGCTTTTGGAATTAAAGAAAAACACACATGCTCATGCCTCATACCATCTAGGAACTTTCTTCCATCAACAAAAGTTATTCTTTCATTACCACATACCTTTTCTTCTGTCTCCTTCAATGGCTTTAGCTTATGTCGTACTCCATCCTTTATCAGGGAATAGGTATTTGCATGACCATCTTGTATAGCATGCCATCAAACTTCCATAGTCTACCCAGCAACATATGACATGCATCCATAGGTATGATATCACATAGTACCTCATCATGGTACCCGCCAATCTTGAACTTTAACTAGGCAATATGATATGGATGTGGGTGTTTCTCTCTCTTGAGCTTCAACTTTGTCACAATTTCTTCTGACACCAAATTATCAGTGCTTCTACTATCGATAATCACATCATAACATTTACCTTCACACTTGCACCTAGTGCGAAACAGGCTTCTTCTTTGCTCAGGTTTATTTTCCCCACTTAGCAAGATTCTTCTATTAATTAGTGTTTCTCCTCTTTCAGCATCTTCAAAATGTGATGATCTAGCATCTTCATCTACATGTGTAGCTCTAGCCTAGCCTTTAGTTCTTCTATCTATCTTTGATTGGCATTGAGGACATTCAAAGGCCCTATGACCTTCTTCTCCATAGTGAAAACACGTTCCATAGAAGCCTCCTCTTATGAATCCTTGTCCTCTTCTCCTTCCTCTCTGATCTCTATTATTCTGATCCTGGAAATAATTAGAATTGTTCCCTCTTTGATTCTGACTACTACTGGCCTCATCCTTCATTTTTTGGATCTTCATTTCAGCTTCTATATGACCATGCACTAGATCTTCCACCATGACCTCTTCCATTTTGTCTGCTCTCAAACTTCTTGTTCAACTTTTCCTCTACTTTTAGGGAAAATTAGTATGCCTCTTCAATATTGTTCATTCAAACTAGATTCAGCTCCTCTTGAATGCTCGGTCTCAACCCATTAAGATAACAGGCAACTTTCTCTTTATCAACTTTTACATGGCTTATTCTGATGAGGATTCGATAGAATTCCTCTGTATACTCCTAAACAGAGCTTCCTGCTTGCTTCAAATTTTGCATTTTCTTTAGTAGGTCAAGCTCATAATCAACAAGAATGAATTGTCACTTCAATTTATCCACCATATGATCTCATATTATAATTTTATCTTTTCCTCTTCTATTTTACTCCAATTAAATCCCTTGCCACCAGATCTTTGCATGACCCTTCAATCTGGCCTTCGCAAACTTGACCTGATCAGGATCCTCAATATCTTCATACTCAAAATATTCTTCACATCCATTGATCCAGTCGATCAATTCCTTTGGGTTAAGATTCCCTAAAAAATGTAGGAACCTCGATCTTAGGTCTTTTCCTGATCTTGAAAATGGCTCAAAAAATCTTTTCTTCCTCTTGATTCAAAACTTTGACTTTTGCTTCTTGATAATCATTTCCTTCTTCAGCTTCATCATCACTTTCATCTCTGACATTAAGATTCATTCCTCTGTGAATCTCCTCTTGCAATGCTCACACTTGTTTCTAGAGCTCTCTAACCTTAGGTGTCATAGCACAAACTCTTCCACCATTTTCCCTTCGTGGCAGCATTTTCACGTGTATCATTGAAACCCTAACCATAGTTCTAGTGCAAACTGCCTCATAGTCGACGGTTTGTTTATACAGAAACCCTAACCCATGATCTTGGTGCAAAATACCTCACAGCCAGCAATTTTCTTACACACTTAGGAACTCCCACTCTGATACCACTTGATGAAGGGTGCTCCCCTTAATACCACAAACACATAACAGAAATAGAGAAACAACAAGAATTTGCAAGAATAGAAAATGGGTTTCTTATTATCTCCACAAATGTGGAATTACAAATTCTAGAATTACAATATGCAAAGCCATATGAGCATTTTCCCTTACGATATTCTGTAGGACAAAGCCTCAAATTATTACCCAAATCTATATAGAAATGTCTCGGACTGTCTAAGATAGCACTATGGGCCTTTTTTATATAGGCAATTTCCACTGCCCGAGAAGGTTCCAGAAATTTAGCCTTTTAGGCCGACTAAACATAGAATTATTTTATTTTTACAATTATTGTAATAGGGTCAGCTCAAAAGAAATACAAAATATGTTTTTAGGTAGCCCAACTTCTAGAAGCCATAACTTTTTAACCGTAGCTCTGTTTTTCTATTGTAGCCACTTTTTGGAAATGCCATGATGAGATCGTATGACCAACTTACTAAAAATAGTAAGTTTCCATAAATAGAAGATCTGCACAAGATATCCCTTATTGAAAACAAAATCAAAAATATTTTTGGGTGATGCAAGATTTCTCTTACACCCAGGATGCTCCTACATCACAAAAGTATCCAATAAATCTATTATCTCCGCCAGAGATAATACTCCTTGGTAATCCATGCAATCTCATCATTTCCTTAAATAAAAGATATGCTACATGTACGACATCTGATGTCTTTCTAAATGGTATGAAATGTGTCATTTTAGAAAATCTATCCACAACAACAAATATAGAATCGTTACCTCTTATTGTCTTCGGTAAGCCAAGAACAAAATCCATACTGATGTCAATCCAAGGTTTCTCAAGAACAACAATCAGTGTATACAATCTAGTATTCTGACTTACTCCTTTTGTAACTTGACAAATTCCACAGCTTCTCACAATTTTTTTAACATCTTTATACAACTAAGGCCAAAATTACTTCTCCTTAAGCAAATTCAATGTCTTATCAATTCTAAAATGTCCATCAAAACCACTACTATGTTTCTCCTTTATCAAATTATTCCTCATTGGTCCTCTGGCTATGCACAACTGAATACCTTTAAACAACATACCTTCCTGCATAAAATATTCTTTCTATTTAGTACTCAGTTGATCTTGAATAGGTGCTCTGCACTTTCTCCATGGCTCAAAAAAATCAGGATCAAACTCGTAAGAATCTCTCATCTCATCAAAACCAAGAACTTGAATTTTCATCTCGGTCATCAAAGATCTTCTTCTACTGAATGCATCAACAACTCAGTTAGTGACTCCACTCTTATGCTTTATCACAAATGTATAACTCTACAAATACTCAACCCATTTCATATGTCTCTGATTCAACTTATTCTAACTACCAAAATACTTTAAACCCTTATGATTAGTATACAACAAAAATTCACTCGATATCAAATAATGTCTCCATTTCTTTAGTGCTTGGACAATAGCATAGAATTCTTAATCATACATAGAATATTTCCTTCTAGCATCATTCAAATTTTCACTAGAGAAAGCAATAGGTTTATCGTCTTGACTCAATATAGCTCCAATTGCACTACCACTTGCATCACATTCCACTTGAAATACCTTACTAAAATTAGGCAATGCCAAAATAGGAAATTCAACAACTTTCTGCTTCAGAGTCTCAAAACTTTTATCAGCTCCATGTGTCCACTTGAATTCCCTTTTGTCTCCTCTCATAGTCTTAGTCGTAGCATTACAAATTGCGCTGAAATTTTTAATGAACTTTTAGTAAAAGCTTGCCAATCCATGAAATGATCTTACCTCACTAGCATTCACAGGTGTAGGCCAATTCCAAATAGCTTCAACCTTTTTCAGATCCATCTTCAAACCATCAACTGAAATAACAAATCCCAAATACACAATCTCCTCATTCATAAATGAACACTTTTTTCAGATTTATCAGTAACTTTTCCTCTTTCAATCTCTGCAAAACTTGTCTAACATGCAACAGATGTTCTTCTCTGGTCTTACTGAATATCAAAATATCATCAAGATATACAATCACAAACTTACCCAAAAATTTCTTTAGAACTTCATTCATCAATCTTATAAATGTACTCGGTGCATTAGTTAAACCAAAAGGCATAACTAACCACTCATACAAACCTTTTTTTGTCTTGAAAGAAATCTTCCATTCATCACCTTCTCTAATTCTGATATGATGATACCCACTTTTCAAATCAATCTTTGTGAAATACTTTACTCTAGTCAAACTATCTATTATGGCATCCATTCTCGTTATAGGAAACCTATACTTCACTGTTATCTTGTTGATTACTCTAGAATCAGTACACATTCTCCATTCTCCGTTCTTCTTTGGTGCTAATATAGTAGGTACTACACAAGGATTCAAACTTTCTTTGATCAAACCTTTCTCTAACAACTCTTGAATATATCAGTTCAATTCCTGATTCTCGGTAGGTGTCAACCGATGAGGTGCCTTATTCTGTAAACTAGTTCCAGGGATTAGATCCATACAATGATCAATGCTTCTTTTTAGTGGAAAAGTATCAGGTACATTACCAGAAATGATATCTTTGTACTCAGTGAGCAACTTATCAATCTCCTCAGGAACACTATCCTCTATTTTCTTACTCGGTTTGTTCGGAATCACAGCAAAACATACATCATTATTTTTCAAATCCTTAACAAGCTTTCTTCCTTCCATCAAACAAACTTTCACAGATGTGCAAACATTACTAATAGGTTCTTCCATCAAAGCTAACAAGATTTTTTTCTTTCCATTAGCCACAATAGTATACTTATGCAGTTTTCCATCATATATAGCATGTCTATCATATTGCCAAGGTCTATCCAACAAAATATGACAACAATCCATAGGCATGATATCACATAACACCTTATCATAGTACTTTCCAATCTTTAAATTCACATGAACATTGTTCACTTACCAAGAGTGTGTGGTCATCTTTGATCCATGAAATCTGATAGGGCTTCAGATGTTCCAAGCTTTCCAATTGCAATTTTGTGACCATTTCCTCATATGCCAAATTCTTCGAGCTACCACTGTCAATTATTACCTTCCAAACTTTGTCAGAAACTCTACATCTAGTCCTGAACAAACTTTTCCTTACCAAATCTTCTTTTTTACTTTCATTCCATAGTGCCCTTCTTACCATCAAGTTACTTTCCTTCTCAGATTCATTCGGTGACTCTTCTTGCACCAATGCATTCCAACTTTTACCAATCTTCTTACTTGCTTGTGTACATTCAAATGATTTATGTCCTTCTTTACAATTGTAACAAGTTCCTTAGAAACTTCCTCTACTATAACCACCTCGGTAGTTACTGCCTCTACCTCTAGATGAACTTTCACCTTTCCACTCGATCTTGCCTTTGTCTAGATTTTTATTTTCATATTCAGATCTATTATTCTCACCATAGGATCTACCTCTTCCTCTAGGGAATCTACCACCTCTACCTCTTTGTCTTTTCTCATGTCTCTTGTCCAATTTCTTCTCAGCTTTCAAATAAAATTGATAAGCCTCTTTAATGCTCTCCAACTTAACCAAGCCGATCTCCTCTTCGATGGAAACTCTCAAATCATTTAGGTATCTAGCAATACTTTCCACATCATCTTCATCATGTCCAAATCTAATATCTAATCTATAGAATTCCTCAGTATATTCTTTTACCAAGCTCTCTTTCTGCTTCAAACTTTGCATTCGCCCAAGTAGGTTAATTTGATAATCACAAGGTAAGAACTTTCCTTTCAACTTATTCACCATTTTATACCATTCCTTGATTTTGTCTTTGCGTTTCCTTTTTTTTTCTAGCTACAAATGTTCCCACCATAAGGATGCATGAATTTTCAACTTTGTGCTTGCAATCTTCACTTTCTTGTCTTCAAGAATCTTTTCATATTCAAAATACTTTTCCATCTCAGTGATCCAATCTACCAATTCATCATAATCTAATTTTCCACCATACTCAAGAGGATTGAAATGTGGTGTCGACTTCAGACTTGGCAAAGCCTTCAAAAATCTTTCCTCACCTTGATCCATCATAGGTGCAAGTTTTGCATTACCTTGTTCTTCCTCAACTTCATCATCACTAACATCTTCAAGATGTTTGCCTCTTCTCTAGGCTATTTCAATAGCTTCCAATCTAGCAAAAATTTGTCTCAACATGTCTACCAATCCTAGATCCGCATCTCGCCTCCCACGAACCATCTTGAAAACCCTCTGTAATTGTAGGTTAGATCGTAATCTTCTAACCCACAACAATTCAACTAGGGCTTCACAAGAAGGAACCTACAAACCTAGATCCAGATCTCAACCATACTCTAATACCACCTAGTGCAAAGGAGGGTAGGTAGGGGCCAAAGGATGGCACACCCTAACCAGATCCACCTTGCTCAACACTACGCAGAAGCAAAAATAACACAGTGGGAGAGAGAAAATGCAGGATCAATCATATATTAACTTCAATTTGATTCATACATGTCGGGCTATAAGGCCTTCCTAGTTACAACCAAATATTACAATGAATTACAGAAGTCCTCAAACATGTGAGGATCTATAGAGAAACTCCAAAATTCAGATCTGGGACCACATGCTTCCCAATGATGGATACTAGCATTAAATCTACAACCCATAATCAATGCACAAGTCGGCCTCAACAGAAACTCAAAATAAACTACTCGGTAAGAAAGGATGACCGAGTGCCAGTCAAGCATCACTGAGCACCAGTGAAACAACTGACCACCTAGGAGATAACTGACTATACTTGATAACCAAAGGAAACCGATCACTACCGACAAACTCGGTCAAAGAAGGAGCTGAGCAAAATAGCCAAACTTCAAAATCCTTTTGGTGACACTGGATTGCCAAGGACTCGAGATGCTCCTACATAGGTTGCATCAACCTATACTTATCAAAAGATCATTCATGTTGATGCACATAGCTCACACTTTAGTTTTTCTAAGGTTGTGAAAGATTGTAGAAGTTGGAACAAAAATTTGGTTATCAGTACACTGAAGGTACCTGATATGAACTGATCAATAGAGAATTTCTTGGCTATGGAAGAGATATTTTTATATTTTTTGTGGAATTAATGTCAAAGGGAGAGGAAATTTATATGAAAAAATTAGTTAGTAAGAACACATCAAGGGAGAGAAGATTAGAGAGATATTGCAGAAAGGGAGAGAGACTTCATATTGGAATATCTATTACCGAGAACATCAATCTGAGAATTCAAAAGATCAAATTCATAGGGAAATTTTGCATGTAATGTTGTTTTGTTTTGTAGTGATTAAACATATTAAATATCAAGCTAGGGAGAGCTTACCAAACTACAACATTTACTTACATAGTTGTAGAATACATGTTTGGTATGTGTATGGTATATTTTCATATTGCTTTTGTTGCCATCAATGCCAAAGGGAGAGATTGATGAACTACAACTGATTGGATATCTGATAAACTGAAGAAACAATTATTAGAGATCACCCAGCTACTGAAGTGATATGTAAGATGATTAAATTAGTCAATATGTTGTCATTGATGTCAACTAGTTTTGACAATACTTATCATGATAGTTACAAACATCTGAACATCTGTTGAAGGAAGAAAAGATGAAGAAATGAGATATCTACATGGGGAAAAGATCAATATGATAGAGAAGGATAAGGTAAACATTGGATAACTTATTGATGAGTTTATGGCTTTATATTGTTGACTTGAGCATGTTACATTAATCTATTATGAAGAAGAGATTTGAATTTGAACAAGTCAATGTGGTCAGTAATTGAAGAGTTCTGTATACACTGAGCTAGTGTAGTGTATACCAAGTGACAATATAACCGAGCTAGTTATCACCATTGCATTTCTATATTAACCGAGTATGGATGAAAACATTAAATGCTAAGAACAACCAATAGAAATTGATGAGCTAAAAATTGTTATGATTTTGAGGTTAAGGATGAAGTTAGTTATGAAAGCTACGATTGACAAAATTTAGAGATGATCTAAAGGATGAGATTGAAATGTGTTATTGACACATCTATCAAGGAAGGTTTAAGCGGAAAAATGGATGAAGGAGATTAAGAGAAAAAATCCAATGGCTGATATGAAAATGATTTACTTGTCTATATAAGAGATATGAGTTTCATTATTGAAACATGCTGGACAAAAGGAGACTACTAATATTTTGTGTGAATATTGTATTCATGCATACTTGATCAAACTGGTTATTGAAAGAACCAAGCTATAGACATTATCGAGCATTAGAGAACTATTTATCGAGTAAAGTAAGTTGAGAAATATTGAGAAAGTGAATTGATTAATGATCAGAGTATTTTATGAGCTTAGCATAGATCTGAATATTTGCAATTGAGTTGTATTTGAATCAAATCAATATTGTATCAATTTAACCATTGATTCAAAAAATATCTTAGCTGAGTGGACTTAATAGTCTTATTGTAATACCCTATGACATTCATTGAATGTAAAGTGTTATCTAGTTGACCCATTAGTGAACGCTGGTTAAAAGTTGACTGTTAGTGATAAATCCTCTAACTAGGTCACACCTAACAATGTGTATTGTAACCTTTAACAGGGTTAGGTCTTCACCAAGCTCACTTTAGAAGAGTGAATTATTTTTGGTTACCGATCCCATGTGCTTTTTCTCTTAGCAGGATTTCCATGTTAAATCATTGTGTTATGTGTTATATGTTTCTCTATCATACTTTACATAATGCATAGTTGATTTAGTCAATAATTAGAGTTTGGATAATTACTAGTAATCGGTAAAGTGGATAGATAGATTGATATATTATGTTATCGAGCTACATAATTTGTTGAAATTGTTTTGTAAGGTATATTTGTGTATTTGGGACTTTAGGATAACTAATCTAATTGATTTAGCCCCCCTCTCAGTTGTTCTAACACATGCGCATGTAAATTCTATTTTATCTTGATCTTCTGGTGCTATCTTTGAATGTCCTACTATTAGATTTGCGATGGTGTCTATGCTTGGTACAGGAAAATCATCTTTAGGACATGCAATATTAAGATCTCTAAATTGATCCTTAGGGGGGATAAATATTTGATTATATCCTGAAAAACCATCCATAAAAGATAACAAGGCATGGCTCGCTGTTGAATCCACAATCATATCAATATTAGGTAGCGGGAAATCATCCTTCAAGGATGCCTTATTTAAATCTCTAAAGTTAGTGCACATCCTTATCTTATTTTCTCCTTTTGACATAGGCACAATGTTTGAAATCCAATCCAAGTAATCAATAGATTTTAGCATATTCTACATTTAAACAAGGGTTCGGAGCATCATCCACATGTAATGTATACATTAGATTGTTATAGATGAACCTAACCTTACGATGAAGAGTAGAAGGAACTGCATGCATAGTATGTAACCACGGTCTTCCTAAAAGAACGTTATAGTTGAGAGGTCCAAGCATAACATGAATAGGAGTATTTAGAATAACTAGACCTACTTTAACAGGTAAGGTAATAATACCCAAAGTTCTTTTTGCAATATTATCAAATCCACGTATAGGAACATTATCAAGTTGAATAGTAGATAAATCAACCTTAATTGCCTTGATCATATCCATGCTACAAACATTAAGTCTTGATCCATTATCAATTAAAGTTCTTTGAATGATACTCTAATTAGTAGAGATAGCCACCATAAGAGCATCATATTGATTTTGCACCTCTAGGGAAGGTAAATCATTATCAAAAAACACAATGGGAGGTACAGAAGGCATAGTATGCATACAATCCAAAATAGAATGACTATTTTCTTGATTAGGAGGTGAAGTAGGAAGAGTAGATAAAGCCTTTTTCAATGCCTCATGATATGTCGAGGAGGTTTGAAGTAATTCCCATAAAGATATCTTAGCAGGTGTAACATGTAATTGGTCAACTAAATTGTACTCCTTAAAGGTAGATGGATACCTAGGTGCTTGAGGAAGCGTAGGTTGAGAAGGAGGTAAAGAAACTAGAATAGTAGGCTGAGGGTTATTCCATGTGCGATAAACATGTGAAATGGAATCAGTGTTATCAAAGAAATCTAAAGGGTCTCGAGGTTTGCCCTTAATTATTATACAAGGACATCCTTTTACCATCATCAAAGGTGTAGGATATATCATTTTAGGTTTATCAATGTTGCAAATAGTGGGACATGAAGGTAACCATGCACACACCCTATGGTAAAGGTTAATTGGAGAGGTTGTGGAGGAGAGTGAAATAGGAATAGGATCCATGGAGACCGTATTCAAACCATTTTCATCCTCACTACCATGTACCTCATTAGGGAATCTATCCTCTTGTGCAATAAAAGCCTCATCAAAGTACTCAAAACAAGAATCATATATGTTGAATACAAAGAAAGCACTAAAAGCATGAAAATGTAAATATTTTTGTATTTTTAAAGGAATTTTGCAATTTGTTTGGATTTTTGAAATATAAATGCAAGAAAGAAATCTAATCTTATAAGCATACATGATTTAAATCTAACACCATAAAAGAAAGAGTTGTCATAAATAGGTTCACCAAAATGAATAGGTAGAAAATGGAAGCATAGTAATGTACGTAACATTCAGCACCTATTTCATTTGTAATATGTTTTGAAGTTGAAATGACATAAGTAAATCTGGATATACTTGAAAATCAATTAGGTCAAGGTACATACCTCATCATGAAATTGATCTAGAAATACCTATTTTCTGAAGTCTGTGTGAGGTTTCAGAATTTTTTGCAACCAGATCTATGATCAGAAAGCTGAGACGGAGAAAACCCATAAAAGTTTCATCTTTTCAGTAGCAAGTCGAGTTTGACCCTCATAAAAGGTAAAATACTCAAATCTATCCTCTGTTTCTCGAAGCAACACTTGTAGATATCTGAAAAAGGGGGTTTTGGGGGTGGCTATATAGGGTTTTGCCTTAGTCAAACCCCCATTTTGGTGATCTCCACCTCCATGAATAGCCGATTGAAATAGAATGTGTGTGTGTATGTATTGAAAGTGTAATGCCAAGATCTAATCCTCTAGATCAAAAACCCTAGCATGAATATGTATGAAACAACAATGCATAGACTTGAATGAGATAGAAAATCATACCAAGCCCCCAAGGCTAAAGTACTCATACCAAACTCATAATATATAATTGTTACTCCATGATTGAATGCTTGAATGTTGATAATGGTGGTTCAAAGAAGAAAAAATCTCTCTTGCTCCAAATATGAGTTCACAAAGATGCTTGATGTCAACAATGGCTTGATCGTCTTGCTATCTTGCACCTTCACTCTTGCTTGCATGAAATCTTCTTGCTCATAAAATTGACTCCTTGAGAGCACTTGATCATGAGAATGCTTGATCATACTTGGTTCTCACAAAACTTGATGGAGAGATGTGAATAATAGATGATAAAATGAGAGAGGAAGGCCTCCTTTTATAGTGAACTAGGGCACAATCCTCTAGAGGGGCCACCTTGAAGAATTAAATCCCAACTAGGTCCTAACCTTTAGAAAATATACCTAGATTAAATGCAGTTGAAGGATTTATCATCTTGAAACCCAAAATGGCCAACCCAGAGGCGGGAAAATAAGCATCCCGAAAGCCCGATGCTTGGAATTTAAGGATTTTGAAGATTTAAAGGAAGGGGGAAAAATTGAGGTTGGACCTGACCTGGTCAAGTTTGAGCTTGATCATAACCTACACAAGTTTGACCTCGAATTTGACCCTAGTCCCAAATTCACTCAGAACCAAGTCAGGAGGTCCCGGGGATGCCTAGAAACCTAGAAATGATATCATAATAGTATAGAATGCTAGGGATAGACATAAAATCCTATGATGACTATGATGAAGGCTGGGAATACTTATTTCTAAGTCCTACCTAGAAAATAGAGCCATGGAAGAGGGAAATTAAGTAGAATCCTCAGGATCCTAACCCTAATTTCACCTAGAAAGTGCAAAATGCATCCTAAATGCAAGTCTATCATGATAAATGTACTAAAAGAGGGTGCTAAATCTATCAAGATGGAAGTGCTTCCATTTTAAGATGATACACATAGAAAACCCAGAAACCTTCTATTTCCCAACATAGGGGTAAGATCTTACCCTAGGACACAATCTTACCCCTTTATGTTGACCTTGACCTACATTGTTCTGACAAAAATTCTGTTTGCAGATCTCAAAAGTTAGTCAAAAAGGGTACTCAGATCTGATCTGCAATTCATTGTCCTGTACATGTACCTACAAGAAAAGGGGTTTTTTTTTTTAGATTAGGGGTTTTCCTTGGTCAAACCCTGATTTTGGAATTAACCTTGAAATGCAATTGAAATTGCAACAATAAACAAAGTACATGTAATAATTCACCTTGCTTATGTTGAAATCCTTATGGAGGATTTGAATCCTTGAATCCACAAGTAAGGATGCTCCAAATGAATGTAGAATTGCATGTAGGATGTCTCAAATCAATTGCATTAGATCTTTAACACCAATCTTGAATGGATCTTGGAATATGAAGAAGATTGAATGAAAATGGATGGAGAAATCTTCAACAAAGAGGCTCCATAGAGATTGAATCTTTCAATGGCTATGGATCTCCTTGATGAATTGGATCTTGAATGCTTGAAGATGGATAAATTCTTAAATTCTTTCTTTCTTCTTCTCACTTTCTTGAATTCACTTGCTTGAGATATAGGATACTTCATTGCAAAAGAGAGATGATAGATGGATTGAAATGAGAGAGGAAGGCTTCCTTTTATACAAGTTAGGGCACAAACTTATAGAGAGGCATACATAGGAGAATTAAATTCTAATTTAAGCCTTTACTCTTGGAAGTGGACCTAATTTAAATATCATTTAAGAGTTTACCATTTTGAAGCCCGAAACAACCGACCCAGAAGCAGGAAAATAAACCTTCTAAAACTTGACATCTAGAAACTTTTAGAACTTGAGATTTGGACCCAGGGTCAGGGTCGAGGTCAAATCTAACCTAGGTTAGGGTTGAGTTCAAGCTTGACCTAAAAGGCTGACCTTGACCCTAAGGTCAAGAACCTCAAATTCTCAAGATTAGGTGATATAAACAGGGTGGAAAAAGGTGGAAGGAGAAGAAGAACAGGGGGAAATAGCCAGATCCAAGTCAAAGACCCATTCAAGGTGTTTGACATGACCCCAGACCACTTACTCAGAGGGCTAAACTAGTCCTAAATGGAAGTGCTTCCATTTTCTGATGATACACTTATAATAAAAAAAAATCCTAACAAAAACAACCATAATGCCAACAACAATAACAATCCCTTTAAAAATTCCAATATCAACAAACCGAAACCATTCTTTTCCACATATCAAAAAACAAAATTCACCTTTTTAGGTGAAACTTTGGAAAATGTATTAAGGACTTTGGTGGCTAATAAAATCATTACCATACCTAAATCAAGGCCATATGAACCCCAAATCAAGCCCAATTGGTGGAATGATTCTCATCATTGTGAATACCATCACAAAAAAGGACTTAAGATGAATGAGTGCATAAAACTAAAACATCTTGTCCAAGACCTAATTGATGATGGAACAATACAAGTGGAAGGGCCTCAAAATAATGAGGACCATACAACTTTCAAAAACCCTTTCTTAAATCATGAAAAAGGGGAATCATCAAATACCAATCATAACAACAAAAGAGGTAATGAGAAGGTTAACTTTTATCATACTTATGATAACACCATCAATACTCAAAGTGGTGATGAAAACACCATAAATGTGATTGTGGTGAAAGAGAAGCCAAGAGAAGCAACGTCTAATGTTGTAACTAGGGGGAAAGCATCAAAGATTACCTTACCAGGAGGTGCCCTAATAGTTGTTTTAGCAAATCAAACCTCATCTTCATCTTTGAAACAATATAATTTGGTAGATCAATTGCAAAGAACCCCTCCTCAAATCTCTATTATAGAATTGCTCAAGATTTCACCAACTCATAAGGAGATTATAGAAAAAGCCTTAGTGGAGAACAATGTGCCTTCAAATTTAGATGTGGATAAATTCCAAAACATGGTAGGTCATCTTGTTGTACCCCATTCTATCCTTTTCAGAACAAGGTGATATGTCTTTAAACCACCCGCAAAATACACCTTTGCATATAGAGGTCCTAATCCATAAGCATAGAGTGAAAAGAGTCCTTATTGATGGGGGAGCTAGCCTGAATATTTTTACGTTAAACTTGGTTAAAGCCCTAGGGTTTTCACAAGAAGCTATTCACCCTAAGAAAAAGATAACCATAAATGCTTACGATGATGAATAAAGAGCATCCAAAGGTGTCATAGTACTTCCGATCTGAGTTGGTCCAATGAAAAAGGAGACCATTTACCAAGATCTTGACCTAAATGTAGACGAGGTTTTGAGGGTTGATCCTGAATCTGTTTTGAAAGCTAAAAACAAGCAAACGTTATAGCATGGATATCAAAACAATAAACAATGGAAAATAGCCCTAAACTATGCCACCTCGGATTGAGTTAGAAACGGGTGCGCCCATGCACCGTTTGATTTGCTCGGATTAGAGGGATGTGGATGCACTCTCTATGCACTTGGAGCATGTATTTAAATGATGATTTGAGGATCAAGAAGGACCCCAAAATGGCACAAAACAGGTATGAAGAACCCGATTTGCCCCAAAAGGCCTCAAGAACACTCAAATATGCAACTAAAAAATGATTAACTGACTGCTATGATGCATAAACAAGAATTGAACTATGTTAATCCAATTATACTATGCTAAGATGTGCTAAAATGCTTGATATTATGCTAAAATGATGTAATTATGCTTATGCTAGAGCTAAAATGGCATTATAACTTTGCTATTTGATTAAGATGAGAGTTGGATCCTTTGCTCTAAGAAGTGAGGGTATTTATAGGATTTGGGAAGGGCTTGGGTTAGGAGAAAGGTTAGAGTTAGGGGTAGAGTTAGGGTTAAGTCCTAGTGACAAGTGTCAGAAGGAGATTGGGTTGAAAGATTAGGAGGAATGAGCACAATTTGGGAATTGTGCCCAAGGCCAAGAGGTGGCAAGAGAGGGATAAGGGCTTCTTAAATGAATAATTAATGCATGTAAGAGGGATAAGGGAGGATTAAATGCATCCTTAAATGCATTGACAAAGAGGAATCCCTCTTTGTGGACTTTGGAGGAGGCTTAAATGCATCCTTAAATGCATTTGACAAAGAGGAAGCCCTCTTTGTTGACTTAGAGGTTAGCATAAGTTTTGGTTAACCTTGCTAATGGAATGTGACAAGGTTTAGGGAGGGAATTAGGATTAGGATTAGGATTAGGGATTAGCAAGTGGCTTTTGTAGGAGGATTTTAGAGGCTTCTAGAAGAGTCTAGATTTTGATTTAGGATTAGGGTTAGAAAGGATAGGATTAGGGTTTTAACCCATTTAGAGGAAGGATTAGAGGATTCCAGAAGAGTTTAGTGCTCTTTAGAATTTTGGCTAACTTTGGGATAAAAAATAAAATTAATTATTTTTTGGAAGATTTTGGTCAATTTATTAATTAAATAATTAATAAATAGGGGATAATGTTTAAATAACATTTTTGGGCTAGATTCCTTAATTAAATGTTTTTAATTAAGAGGAAGGGATTTAATGACATAAAAATAAATAAATTAATTAAATAATTAATTAATTAATAAATGATGATGTCATCAGGGATTTTTCAGAAAATAAAAATACTTTATTTTCTAAAGGATTTTTCGGTGTCTACATTTTGCCCCTCTTTGATGTGATGCCGCAAGTGGCATGGCGTCAAAGACAAGAAAATAAGATGCCCAAGGCTAGAATTGGAGGAAAGAGGGATTGTGCCCCCTCAAGAAAATAACGCAAGGAGGAAACCATGTGGAATGTTCTCGAAAGGAAACAGGAAAGGAAAGACCTAGGAAGAAGGGGAGATAAATAACCAAACTTCCAAGAGCAAAGATGGGTGAATGCAAGATGAGATGGAATGCAAGATGCAAGATGCAGCTATATGCAAAGATGCAAGATTAATCTATATGATGATGCAAGATTGAGCTAGATGATGATGAATGCAAGGGACCGGAGAGCTCCAAGTGCAAACGGGAAGAGCACAACCTAGTTTAATATAGCAATGCTAGAGACCTGCCAAGGATACTGGGATCACGAGGCCTTGTCACCAGCGTTGCAGAGGACTGACGCTAAACAGACATGCAGTGTTGCCCCAGCATCACACATGATCCCGAGAAGGAGGCATGGTGGAACCGATGTTGAAGAAACCACAAACAAACAACATTTCCCAAGTGCACCATGGAATCGAGAAGATCACAAGTGAACCGTGCAAGGGTCATGCCCAACTGACTCACAGGCAGAAGAAAAAGATCAAAAGACCTTGCCCCAGATTATCCGCATTCGTAGCACACCATGATATAAAGGATCATGGCGACCACGGTGGGACAATGAGAAGCCAAAAAGATTAACAAGATCCAAAGGACAAAATCCAAGATCAAAATGATAACTCCAAAAAGACATCCTTTGCCAAGGAGAGAGATTTGTTTTGATTGATGGTGGGAAGATTGGTCTGAACGTGGTGAAGGATACATCAACACGGACCAGGTGTGCTGGGTGGAAGATTAGGTCAGACAGGAGGAAGGATACATCCTCAAGGACCCGCTGATTGATGAGAGAATGAGTGTTGTTGTTCGCTAGAAAATGATGAGGTTCAAAGAATAATCATGATGAGCAAGGATAGTCGACAATGGATGTTGCTGAAGTGTGGGGCTGGGTAGGACAAGATGTTTGATCAAATACGACTGCAGGACTGACAAGGACTATGTATAACAAAAAGGAACGATATGTACAACAGAAGGAAAAAGATATATACAAGGGATATGTACAGAAGCTCAAGATTGGGGATAGAAAGATCACGCTATACAGGATAGATACAGGAAGGATTGCGCTGTATAGGATAGGGTACAAGGATATGGTACAAGATATGGATAGCAGATGGGTGGGAGGATTAGGGAAACTGAATGCTAAAGGATGGGGGAGATGCGGATGGGCTAGAAGACTTTTTGATGGAGGGGGATGGGGATGGTAGCTAAATAGATAAGGACTCGGTCCACTATGTATGGCACCTATTTGCCAGGTTTTCACCAACATACTTGTCCAAGGCGCTTGAATTGCCAAGTTTTCACCATTGCACGATTATTTTTTCTTTCTCTTTTCTTTTTTTTTTTTGCTTTTTTTGCTTTTTTTGGATTTTCTGAATATGTAGGATCAGGTTCAGGCATAGAACCTCTTCAGATGTATGATGTTGATAGGAGCATTCAAAGGCTCACCTTCTGGTGTAGATAGCTGATAGGCGCTGGAGCCGAAGCATGCTGTGACAATATAGGGGCCCAGCCAAGTAGGCTCAAACTTTCCTTTCTTTTCTCTGTTTTCTTGGACCTTCTGATTTTCTTTGAGGACCATGTCACCAACCTGGAACTGTCTAGAATGGACCTTCTTGTTAAAACTCCTTTTGAGTCGATTTTGGTATGCAACCAAGTGATCATATGCTTGCTGTCTCTTTTCATCCAACAGATCTAGCTGTGTAAGACGGGCTACACGATAGTCTTCATCAGTGGTGTAGTTCTTCATGGAGACTCGCAATGATGGGAGCTCGACCTCGATTAGCAAAACGGCTTCGGCACCATATACAAGGGAATATGGGGTGGTGCCTGTGGGAGTGCGATAAGAAGTGTGATAGGCCCAGAGGGCAGGATTAATTTGGAGGTGCCAGTCATGACCAGAATCATTGACAACCTTCTTGAGAAGTTTCAAGAGAGTTTTGTTGGTTGCCTCAGCTTGGCCATTTCCTTGAGGGAAATATGGACTGGAGAAATGATGATGGATGTGGAGTCTGGCACACAGATCATCCACATGCTAGTTTTCAAAAGGTGTGCCATGGTCTGTGAAAATGGTAGACGGTATGCCGAAGTGGCAAATGATATGATAGAGGATGAACTTGGATATTTGGATGCCAGTAGTGAGGGTGAGCGGAATCGCTTCAACCCATTTGGTAAAGTACTCTGTGGCCGTTATGATATATTTATGTCCATCGAAAGAGAGGGGGGCGATCAAGCCAATGAGGTCGAAGCCCCAACATGAAAAAGGCCACGGTGGCATGATAGGTTGCAGATCCTGTGCTGGCGCATGTATCAAATTGGCATGCTGTTGACATGGTAGACATTTCTTGACAAATTCACAGGCGTCATGTTCCATGGTTGGCCAATAATACCCAACTCTAAGCAGCTGCTTTGCTAGAACCATGCCACTCGTGTGGGCACCGCAAATTCCAGCGTGGACTTCTTGTAAAGCTAGGATGGCCTCGTTCGAATCTAAACATCTAGAGAGGACATCGTGATACCCGCGATGATAAAGGGTGTTGGCTACAAGAGTGCAGCAGGAAGCTCTGCAAATAAGGTTTTGGCATTGGTTATTGGTGAGATGGGGAGATATGATACCATTCTTTAGATATGCATGGATGTCATGGTACCATGGGGATTGAGGACCAACCAAGACACACACCATTTCCGCATCGGTGTTCTCATAAGCAGGTGAGTGTAGCTGCTCCACTAGGAATTCATACTGTGATGCGTCGCGTGGGATTTCCAACAGGGATCTGATGGTTGCCATTGCGTCTGCTGCTTTGTTTTGAAGCCTTGGTATCTGATTGAACTGTAGATGTAGGAAATGCTCTTTCAGTTTATCCACCAATTTCTTGTAGGGTAGCAACTTGTCATCCTTTGTCTGATATTCATTGAGGACTTGCTTGATAATCAGCTGTGAATCTCTGAACACTTGCAGTTCAGTGATGTTCCATTGGATAGCTATCTTGAGACCTAAGATGAGTGCCTCATATTTTGCAATGTTGTTGGTACAGGGGAATCCCAATTTGAATGATTTTGGAATGTAGTCACCTTGAGGTGTGACAAGTAGGATTCTTGCCCCAGAGCTATGCGATGTGTAGGAACCATCAAAGTATAAGTGCCACATGAATTGTTCTTCGATCATACACAGATGTTCATTAGGGAATTCCATAATTAGTGGATAGGCATCCACCATTGGTGCTTCTACTAGTTGATCAGCAATGAGTTTCCCTTTGATTGCTTTCCAATCTACATATTGGATGTCAAACTCACTGAGTAGCATGACCCATTTTGCCATACGGCCTGTGAGAGTTGTCCTTGATAATAGATACTTGAGAGGGTCCACTTTTGAGATGAGCTTGATTGTGTGGCTGAGCATATAATATCTAAGCTTTTGAGTAGCAAAAACCACTGCTAGGTAGGCTTTTTCCATAGGTGAGTAATTCAGCTCATAGCCCACAAGAGTTCGACTGATGTAGTAGATGGCTCTTTCTTTGTTTTGATCATCATGCTGTGCTAGGAGTGCCCCCAGTGCTGTAGTTGTTGCTGAAATGTAGAGGATGAGAGGACGTCCTGGAACTGGTGGTACTAGAATCGGAGAGTTAGCTAGGTACTCCTTGATTTTATCAAAGCTTTTATGACATATAGGATCCCATTTGAAGCTTGTGTCTTTGCATAAGAGATGTGAGAAGGGTTGGCACTTGTTTGCTAGCTGTGAGATGAATCACCGCACTGATTGAAGCTTGCCTTGGAGGCTTCTGAGCTACTTGAGATTTCTTGGTGGAGGCATTTCTGTTATTGCTTTGACCTTTTTAGGATCGATCTCTATGCCTTGTCGAGAGACGATGAAGCCTAGAAGCTTGCCAGATGTAACACCAAAGACACATTTCTTAGGATTTAGCTTTAAGCCATAATGATGCAAGCGATCGAACACGTGCTCTAGGATGTTTAGATGTTCATCCCATGTTTTAGATTTTGCAAGGATGTCGTCCACATAGTCTTCTAGGATCTTGTGGATCATGTCATGGAAGATTGCTATCATCGCTCTCTGATATGTGGCTCCTACATTCTTTAGCCCAAATGGCATCATGTTATAGCAGAAGGTGCCCCATGGGGTTGTGAATGTTGTTTTATATTGATCTGCTTCTGCTATACGGATCTGATTGTAGCATGAAAAGCCATCCATTAGTGATAACATTTCATGACCCGCTGTAAGATCTACAAGCATGTCTATATTTGGTAATGGGAAGTCATCTTTAGGGCATGCTTTGTTCAAGTCCCTGAAATCTGTGCAGATTCTGATGTCACCTGAAGGCTTTGTGATAGGTACCATGTTGGAGATCCATTCTGAATAATCTATTGCTCTGATGATCTTTGCTTGGAGGAGCTTCTCAAGCTCTGCTTTGACGAGTAAGGCTACCTTGGGATGCATTTTTCTTAGCTTCTGCTTCACTGGCTTGACAGTAGGATCCACTACTAGATGATGGACGACAAGATTAGGATCAAGCCCAGGCATGTGTGCATAGGACCATGCAAAATTGATAATGGATTCTTGGAGTAGGGCACTCAAAGCCATTTCTTCACCCTTTGTTAGGTTAACTGCTATGTAGGTGAGCCACGGACATTCCTCTGTACCCAAGTTGATTGGCTTGGTTTCTTCAATGATGATAGGGGATTGCTCTGGTCTATAATCCTGGATAGGAGGAAGAGGCAAGGCTTCATCTTCTAGTGCTTGAATTGCCAAGTTTTCACTAGAAGATACGCCCTTTATTTTTACTATTTTGGAATCAGAATGTGCCCCAGAAGGGTTTTCACATAAAGACTCATAATGTGCTTTTGCTATTTCATTTTTGCGACTAAAGCTTGCCTCCTCTCCAAAATATCCTTCTAGGTGAAGTTGATAGACATATGCTGATGCTGAATCCCGATCAACTGTTGGGCCTGATGCCCCCATGAATTCTAGGAGTGCTTCTGTGCTCGAGAACTCATCGATGTGTGTGATGCTTGGTTGGTCCCAATTTATGAGTTCAGGGTGTGTGAGGGGAAGGTCTATGAGATTGATGGAGAGTTGTTGGAGGACAGAAGTCCCCAGGAGTGTGTCGTCATCAAAGATATCATCGTAGGATCAGATGTCTCTCTCTTCAGGGATGTCTTTGATTTCTACGAGGTCGTCCTGGCTATTCGAGAAGGGAACGCTAGTCATGTTAGTGCCCCTAGTTGCGGTATTGGGCACTTGTTCATGCAGGCAAGGGATATTAAAGCCAAGACCCTGATGCTCAGGATTCTATGATATATGACAGGATACAGGCTACCATCTTCTTGTGGTCCTAGACCACCACCTTGATAGTTCCATTGTTCTATGACATTCTTGTATGGTATTGGATATTTTTCTTTGAAATAATCCATAAGTTGAGTGTCACGGGATGGGGGATCTTTGTACAACCACCTGTTGATGTCTGGATCCATTTCTTTGCTATTTATGTTTCCATGAGACTCAAAAGTCATAGTCCCTATTTTCTTGAGTTTATGATGTTCCTCAACAGGCTTGCTTTGATAACTTGGGCGCCCCTGAGTATGCGGATCACGTGGGAGAGCCCCTACAGCAAATGCATCATGTAGGCTATATTCACCACAGCCCTGGTTATTGATCTTGACAGATGAGAGGGTGGAGGTGAGGATGGTCTCTGGATCGCAATGGGATCGGGATGAGCTGGCAATGGAAGTGCCAATGTCGGTTCCAGGACAGTGAGTGGAATGAGGGAAAGATGCTTCCATCGCACGGTAGTATGCGAAGGGTTTGGGATCAGCATGGATGGTAACCTCAGTGCCTTGATGTGGAAATTTGATGCACTGATGGTAAGTAGATGGTACAGCCTTGATGGAATGGATCCATGGTCGGCCGAGGAGGATATTGAATGGTAGTTCAAGATCAACAACATGACAGACAGTATCTTGCGTTGCTGGGCCTAGCTGAATAGGCAAAGTTATAGTATCTTCAGAGGTACGCTCCAAGTTGTCATATGCTTTGATGGTGATTACTTCATGTGCTATATCGGCCTCTGTGAACCCAATTTTCTTGATGAATTTCAAAGTGCACAAGTTTAGGGCCGAGCCATTATCTATTAGGACCTGTTTGATGGCAAAGTCTCTGACCATGACGATAATGCAGAGAGGGAGAGTGTGGTCAGGTGCAACATCTGGGATGTCAGATGTTTTGAAGGATAAGGCATAGGCTGCAGATAAATGTCCCATACGGGTCTCAAACTGGGTAGTGTTAATGTCTGTGGGGACATGCCCTTCTTTGAGAGCTCGGTCAAGGATCTCCTGATGGAGAGGTGAAGTGCGGAGAAGGTCCAGGATGGAGATTTGGGCTGGTGTGTTCCCAAGATGTTCTATGATGTTATACTATGCATTGTGTGCATTGTGTACTGGCCTTGGAGGAGCACCAGCTACAGTTATCCGATCTCTACGGGTTGTAACAACACATTGACGATCTGCCCCTTTGACATGGATGGTATTGACTATGGGCTCAACTTGGGTAATACATCCAACATATTTTTCATAGTTGATGTAGGCAGTGGTATGATCTTCTTGCTTGCCTTTGCCATGATTTTGGGGATGATTGGCATTGGCTTGGCTCTTCCCAGTATTGTGTTGTGGGAACACATTCTGATCTTGAGCCGGTGTATCAACTTGGATCTCCTTGCGGTTAATGAGATCTTGGATATAGTTCTTAAGCCTCATACACTTCAAGGTTGTGTGTCCTTTCACACGATGATAATCACAGTATTCATGCTCTTTGTACCAATCAGGATTAGGCATGCTATTATTAGTTTGGGGGATGGGTGGATATGTGATCATGTTGGCCTTGGCCAGTCGATGGAAGATAACATCCAGAGGTTCATCCAGCAGTGAGAAGGTCTTCCTTGGATTGTTCTG
Source organism: Chamaecyparis obtusa (assembly GCA_027943335.1). Taxonomy (NCBI): domain Eukaryota; kingdom Viridiplantae; phylum Streptophyta; class Pinopsida; order Cupressales; family Cupressaceae; genus Chamaecyparis; species Chamaecyparis obtusa. Next base: position 115,616 of record BSBK01002604.1, on the reverse strand, counting down.
AGCTTTGGGCTTGTTCTTCTTGGGGGCAACATTAACGGTATTAACAGGATTATTTGGATGGCCTTCATAAGCTGGATGCACTGGCTGCTGATAATGTTGCTGATTATGCTGAGGATGATTTGGCATGGGTTGCTGATGGACTTGAGGAGGCTGCTAATAGATGGGTACTTGTGGTGGTTGCTGATAGATGGGTGCTTGTGGCAGTTGGTATGCAGGAGCTGGTGTAGGACTAGCCACAACAAATTGAACATTTTTGGTATCAGTGGCTCCATCTATAACAACGTTCTTGTTACGATTCCAATAACGGGATTTATCATTGCTAGGTTTGTTTTGAGAATCATTCTTGAAATGGCAGATGGTACCTTCATCCAGGAGAGCCTTTTCAATGCCTATCCCTTTGCTTTTGATATCTTGATAAGTCTAGAGATAGTTCATTCGCATGAAGTGGGATAGCTTAGGATGCAGATTATCAATGAAAATTTCGGTTAAATGCTTTTCTGGCGGTTGGTATGATAATCTGGTTGTAAGATTTTTCCATCTTTGCAAGTACTCTGCTAGGCTTTCTCCATCTCTCTGCTTTGAGTTGCATAGATCCAGCAAGGTCAACTCATTCTCCACATTATGGGCATAGTGGGCAATGAACTTTTCAGAAAGTTTAGCAAAGGTTTTGATAGTCCCATGTGATATTTTATAGAACCACTCAATAGCAGTTCCTCCCAAGCTTTTGGGAAATAGGCGCAAGAGATAATTATCATTGTAAGCTACTTCTTGACACACCATATAGAACTCCTTGATGTGGTTGACTGGATCTCCTTTCCCCTGATATTTGTCAAACTTGGGTGTCTCAAAGTGCTTAGGGAAAGGGATTGTTGTGATAGACCGATCAAAAGGATATGGGAACACCTCCTCAAACTTGTAAGTTTTTCTTTCTGTGCCACTTTGAAGCTCCTTAAGAGTGTTCTTCATTGCTTCCCACTCAGCATTGATTGGTGTAGGAGTAGGTACTTCTGCTTGAGGTGGATTTTGTTGAGCAAGATATGGAGACTCCTGGGGATAAGTGGGTTGGAGCGGATTTTGATGCAATGCTTGCTGAGGGTATTGTTGCTGTGGTGCTGGGGCATATTGAGGTGGAGGATATTGGACTGCTTGCTGGTGTTGTGGGATGACTAGATTTTGCTGCTGTAGTTGGTAAGGAGAAACTTGCTGTTGCTGGGGGATGATGGGGGTTTGCTGCTATATTTGATAAGGAGGAACTTGCTATTGCTGGGGAATGATGGGGGTTTGCAAAGGGAAGTTTGGTTGCTGTGGGGGAGGCTGGTGGAAGGGTGCTACTTGTTGGTATGATGGTGCTTGCTGAGCTTGGCTTTGGGGTTGGCCAATGTAGGCTGGGTGCATTCCTGCATTGCTCAAGGGTGGAATGGACGTGGGGAAGCTGGAAGCAAAGGGTGATGGGGTAGGATAGCTAGTGAAACTTTTCTGTTGTGATGGAGGAGCTTGCCGGAAGGTATTTGGTGTGGAGAAGGGATAGCTGGTAAAGGATGAAGCTGGTGGTGGTGGTGGTGGTTGCTGCTGTGTTGCTTGTGCAAAGGCAGCTTGTTGGCTTGCGAACATGGAGGTAGGAGAGTTGGGTGGTATGCCCCAAGCATTTATTTCCTCTGGAGTTAGGCCCTAATGAGAGCCAGTGTTAGATGGGATTTGTGATGCAGTAGATGTCGGGAAGGTAGGAATGATAGGAGTTTGGGACACAAATGGTGGTTGGGAGAAAGGTGTTTGCTGTGTTTGTGCCTGGGCAGATGCTTGCGAGGAGGAAAATGAAGGGAACACCCATGAAAAAGATGATGTTGGGGTGGGAGCTTTTTGAGTATGATAGGGAAGCAATTGCGCTGCCCCTAGAGTAGATGGTACTGGCATTTGCTGGGTAAATGAAGGAAATGATGGTGTTATAGAAGGTGTGGATGGGGAAGTTTGTGAAGGAAAGGGTGATTGCACTCCTTTTACAGTGAAAGGTGTTGCTTGGCTTGCGGATGGTGATGGAACTGCTTGGGTAAAGGCTTGCGTGAGGGGTGGGAGCTGGCTTTGGGTCAAGCGTTGGATTTGGGCAAGGGCTTGAGTGGCCATGGTAGATGATGAAGCAATAGTGGTAGGGAATGGAGCAGATGGTGATGCAGCTTGTGTTGTGGGGTTTGCGAGACTTCCTTGCAAGAAAAGGGGAATGGTGGAGGTTTCTTGGGATGATTGTATGATAGGATCGGGGAATGATTGGACTAACAGAGAATATGCTTGTGCTGGGACTTGGATAGTATTTATGGGGATGCGTGGATAGAGGTATGGTGGAATGGAAGGACTTTCTTGCAAGAGATGGGCGGACATGCTTTGCGGGTTTTGTGATATGAGTGCGTTGGTTGCTGGGGGATTTTCTAGGGGATTCACAAAGGTTTGGATCGCCAAAGGAGATGAGGGGATATTAGGATCTTCCCATGCATTGCTGGCTTGTATCTGGGGATTGTAGGTCATCATTGCGTTAGTGAAAATGTTGGGATCGGATGAGGTGGTAAGTGGATAGGGATTCATGTTTCTTCATTTCTGAGATCTTGTCTCAACAGGCATGGAGATGCAAACACTAGATGGATGCAAGATGTTTGGCTAAAAGATGTTTAAGGAATGATGGATGCAAACTTAAGGAACTCCTAAAGATGATGACTTTCCTAAAATGCAAATGCAAGGATTTGGATCAAGATGGTGATGATGATGGTAAGTGCAAGATGATGATGATGGAGGCTTTGGTGGAACTGCTTGGATTTGGATCAAGATGGGGTGGAGGAAAAGGTAAAAAGCTGATGGAAGATTACTAAGTGTCAACAAATGAGTTGCTATTTTCCCAATGGAGGATCAGAGATAGGATGGGGTCAACCTAGGATAGACTGATGATCTTTGGTCAACTGGATTCTTATCAATACAAGCCAATCTCTTGCTTGAGATGATGAGGCTATGCAAGGACAAGTTTTTTGATTTCTTTGAGACAAGGCTATATCAAAAAGAGGATGATTTCTGATTTTGGATAAGGGATGGAAACAACTCAAAGATAGAACACTAAGTGCTGGTGGATTTGAAACTCTGGATTTGGTGCAAAAGATGGTGGATCTGTTGTTGGATGATGGATGCTGGAGGATAGGGATGAAGGATATGGAACGCTGATTTGGATTGCTAGCAGAAAGATGGTGAAGGATGATGGACCAATGCTCGTTCTAAAAGGATGATGCAGATGCAACTGACAAGGGATGATTTGTGATGCTGCTAGGAAGATGAATGCAACTAAGAGACTCTAAAGTGCAACTAAGGTTTTGATAATGATGCAAGGATGAATCTAAGATGAAAACTAAGATGAAGGATTGCTGAGACAAGATTTCAAGATCTGAGAATAGAATAAGACATGCAAAGGTTTCAACTAATCTTCTGGTTCAAGGCTGATGTAATGATGGTTTACTCGAAATCCGTAAGCAAACTGTTTGATCCTTGCGTTATGGGCAATGTTCTCAAGTCTAGTTTTCTGTTTGTCTTCTGCTTGGGTTGCTTGGATGGTGGTTTGATAGTACTTGAGGTTCCTCTTAGCAACTTTCTTATCCTGATGAGCTTGGGATTTGGGTAACTTTGCTTTGGGGTGCTTGATCTGATTGGGCATCACTTGGAAGAATTCCTGATTTGGTTTGATTTCAATGTTTCCAATGGAAAAGGATAGACAAAGCAATCTCGACAAGGGACAAAGCAACCTTGTGAGATACAAACAAGATAACAGACTCTGATAATGCTTCAAAAGTGTATGTTCAACAGATGTTTTCATGGGCTTGAACTGGCAAGCACTTCAAGCAGATCTACCTAAGGGAGGTGAGTATCGAAATCACTTGCCCACAGCTTGGTATCCCCCAAAAAGGGAGTACAAATGGTGAGTGTCTTAGGGTGATCCGGGAAACCACTTGGATTGGTCCCTGCACAAGGATTTTGATACCTTCAGATGTAGACCGGGTAGCTTTCTATTTTATCAGGTTGCTAGTGATTCCATGGAGTCTCCATACCCGGTTATACTGATCACTCGTGACTCACTTAAGAGCCTAGCCAATGATGCTGGGGGAGAGGAATATTTACCATCCCCAGTCACATGTTTGGCACGAACGCCCAGCGATTAGGAGATGTAAGTGAGTCTTTTGGTCTTCACTTGATTTATATACCAGCCGGGGGGTTACCGGTTTGAGGTCATACTCCAAAGAGGAATCGCTTCTCTCTGGACAGGCCTCGCTAAAAGTAGGTTAAGTGGACTTGTCTGAGTCCAAATAAGCTACTTTGCTTACTCTAAAAAAGGATGTGCAGAAAAGTAAAACTCCTAGATGCACAAAAAGCAGGAGTTCTTTTTTCAAATTGATTTTAAATGATGATTTTGATTTGAGCAAAAAGACACAAGTGTTTATGATTTGAGTTGTTCTTTTCTAAAAAGTAAATAAACAGGCGATTACAAGTTTATTGACCAGGCATTCAAGATTTGCATTAGCGAGTTGATGTTTAAAACTTTGAAAAGCATTTGTGTTTTAACTTAGTGCATTCAAGATTGTGTTTGCTATGTTCGCCTTTGATTTGATGTACCTGCAAAAGAAAATGATAGTTTAAATTATGCAAAATAAATCAAACTGGAATAACTTAAAAAGCATACGGTTACCACAGGCTGGATGAATGTGCAGCAACAGATGATGGATGCGCAGGTATTTCTGATCGATGCGCAGAAAGATTAACGTATGCGCAGGGAAATTGTAGACAAATTGTAACTAAGCACAACAAAAACTAAAATCTTGCACATATGCGCAGCAATAGCATATGCATGCGCAGTTTTACAATTTTTTCCTTTTTTTCTGACAATTTTACAAGTTTTATTTTACTGATGGGAATACTGATGCGTAGGCTTCACTGATGGATGCACAGCTCTAACTGATGTATGCGTAGCGATCCTGGACCGATGCGTGGTTTTCTTGATAGATGCACCGTTTGTAGGATGGATGTGCAGGACTGTGGGACAGATGCGCAGTTTGTTCAAATTTTCCTGCAGAAGCATCGTTTCTCGAGATAGAAGCGCAGAAATACACACAGGAATTGTAGAAAATGAGAAAAATAGCCAAACAAGCTTGATTTTGATGGAGATGAGGTGGGATGTCCCATCGGGCGTGCCAGAATGTAGACGAGGTTTTGAGGGTTGATCCTGAATCTGTTTTGAAAGCTAAAAACAAGCAAACGTTATAGCATGGATATCAAAACAATAAACAATGGAAAATAGCCCTAAACTATGCCACCTCAGATTGAGCTAGAAACAGGTGCGCCCATGCACCGTTTGATTTGGTCGGATTAGAGGGATGTGGATGCACTCTCTATGCACTTGGAGCATGTATTTAAATGATGATTTGAGGATCAAGAAGGACCCCAAAATGGCACAAAACAGGTATGAAGAACCTGATTTGCCCCAAAATGCCTCAAGAACACTCAAATATGCAACTAAGAAATGATTAACTGACTGCTATGATGCATAAACAAGAATTGAACTATGTTAATCCAATTATACTATGCTAAGATGTGCTAAAATGCTTGATATTATGCTAAAATGATGTAATTATGCTTATGCTAGAGCTAAAATGGCATTATAACTTTTCTATTTGATTAATATGAGAGTTGGATCCTTTGCTCTAAGAAGTGAGGGTATTTATAGGATTTGGGAAGGGCTTGGGTTAGGAGAAAGGTTAGAGTTAGGGGTAGAGTTAGGGTTAAGTCCTAGTGACAAGTGTCAGAAGGAGATTGGGTTGAAAGATTAGGAGGAATGAGCACAATTTGGGAATTGTGCCCAAGGCCAAGAGGTGGCAAGAGAGGGATAAGGGCTTCTTAAATGCATAATTAATGCATGTAAGAGGGATAAGGGAGGATTAAATGCATCCTTAAATGCATTGACAAAGAGGAATCCCTCTTTGTGGACTTTGGAGGAGGCTTAAATGCATCCTTAAATGCATTTGACAAAGAGGAAGCCCTCTTTGTTGACTTAGAGGTTAGCATAAGTTTTGGTTAACCTTGCTAATGGAATGTGACAAGGTTTAGGGAGGGAATTAGGATTAGGATTAGGATTAGGGATTAGCAAGTGGCTTTTGTAGGAGGATTTTAGAGGCTTCTAGAAGAGTCTAGATTTTGGTTTAGGATTAGGGTTAGAAAGGATAGGATTAGGGTTTTAACCCATTTAGAGGAAGGATTAGAGGATTCCAGAAGAGTTTAGTGCTCTTTAGAATTTTGGCTAACTTTGGGATAAAAAATAAAATTAATTATTTTTTGGAAGATTTTGGTCAATTTATTAATTAAATAATTAATAAATAGGGGATAATGTTTAAATAACATTTTTGGGCTAGATTCCTTAATTAAATGTTTTTAATTAAGAGGAAGGGATTTAATGACATAAAGATAAATTAATTAATTAAATAATTAATTAATTAATAAATGATGATGTCATCAGGGATTTTTCAGAAAATAAAAATACTTTATTTTCTAAAGGATTTTTCGGTGTCTACACTAAAATATTGACTTATAATATCCTATTAGGAAGACCATGGATCAATGAAATGCAGGCCGCACCTTCAACCTACCATCAATGTCTCAAATTTCCCTACATGGGACAAGAAGCCATGGTAAGCAAGGATTCTAACCACTTACAATAATGTAATAACATAAAGCCTATTAATGACTCCTTAGTCCCACATATTGCAGAAGGGTCTATGTCCCAAAGAATAGAACAAGGGAAAAGTTCAAAAGATCTTCCATCTTTGAAGGGAAAAGAAAAAGAAGAAAAAAGAAATTGTTATTGAAAATAATCAAAGTCCCACTCACTTGACTACATCGACAAAAGGAAAAGAAAAGGTTAGTGAGGATAAGGGTCATGAGGAACAAAAAGAAGATCAAGAAAGATCCATTCAAATTTACACCAAAGATACTCATTATCAAAAGATGGACCACATGATGAAGAAATTTGAAAAGCAATGTCAAATTAAATAGAAAGGGGTAGGTGAATACTTCTTATCCATGATGGATCTACCCTTATCTCCAAAGACCCATGGAAGACCATCTAGTTTACCTCATAAATATAATGATCATTTTGTAAGAACAAGAACCTCTTCATCCATGGATAAAGAAGATAATAAAATATTAAATTGGCTATATAAGGATGAGGAATCAAGTGCACATGTAAATCACATTCAAAACATAAGCATTCCTACTCATCAATATGGAAAATGGTTTCAGATAATGAAGAAGATGGCATATAAAGGAAAAGGTACAAGATATGAAGGACTAATAGAACCTATTGAAATTTCATGGAGAGATAGTAAAGAAAAGACTGGATTGGGCTACCTAGAACAAGGGTACACTCAAAAGAAGTATCTCTTGGTTTATGAAAAAATCTTACAACTAGGCTCCCAAAGTGATGAGGACTCAAAAAATTGGGAATGAGACTCATTGTCAAGTGAGTCATGTAAAGATAAAGAGGTTGATGTCATCCATAATTACACTCCTAGCAAGGGAAAAGAGCAAGCCTCAGGATCAAATCAGAATCAAGCTTCAAGTTCTAGCTAAGAGGTCTTAGATAATGTGCCAAGTCAAGAAATTGAAGGAAATCAATGGGTAGGAGAGCCTTATGTTCCAAAATGGAGACCTACTATAGGGGAATATAACCCTAGATTTAATAAAATAGATTTTTACCCATTAGGGACCCAACATGATTCTAGTGAGGAAGATTTTGACCCTAGTTCTCTAAAGCATCTAGAAAAAGCATATATCATAGACTTAAGTAATATAATATTTGAACCTTCAAATGAGGTCATGTCCTTAAACCCTATCGAACCAGCCCAAAACTTTAGTCCCTTGTCCCTTATCTATCCATACCTAATGGAGTGGGATTCCATCGAACCTACCATCCTCCCCACATTCCTGAACAATACCTTGGTGTCCCAATACCTTAATGCGGTTGAGCCTTTTTCTACCATGGGATATCAAGAAGGAGTGACAAAGGGGATTATCTAACCTTTTAGTTTGAAAAAAGTGAAAAAAAATTTAAAAAAATGGAAAGAATCTAATGTTGAAAACCATAATGTGGCAACATTAAATTAAAAAGGAAAAAAAAAGAAGAATGTTTCTGAAGGTGAAAACCCAACAAAGGCACCCAAGGAAGAATGATTGGATAATTTACCCAAGCACTATGAGGAAAGATCATCCATCTTGATTGAACCAACAAAAAAAGTTAACATTGGATATGAATCAGAGCCAAGAATCATACACTTAGCAACGTCCCTGTCTAATGAAGAAAGAAACGATTTCATCAAATTCTTCAAAGAAAAACAAATCAATTTTTCATGATTGTATGATGATATGCCAAGATTAGATTTGAATTTAGTCATGCATCATTTGAATATCAGAGGAGTAAGACCGGTTAAGTAGAAACTGAGGAAGATACATCCACATATAGCTTTACTTATAAAAGTGGAGTTAGAAAAATTGCTGAAAGTAGGGTTTATAAGAGCCATTGATTATGCCAAGTAGATTTCAAATATTGTGCCTATTTCCAAAGCAAACAAATCTATCAAAATTTACATGAACTTTAGAGATCTTAATATTGCATGTCCTAAAGATGATTTTCCTCTACCAAGCATAGACACCATCTCAAATCTAATAGTAGGACATTCAAAGATAGCACCAGAAGATCAAGATAAAATAGAATTTACATGCGCATGTGTTAGAACAACTGAGAGGGGGGCTATATCAATTAGATTAGTTATCCTAAAGTCCCAAATACACAAATATACCTTACAAAACAATTTCAACAAATTATGTAGCTCGATAACATAATATATCAATCTGTCTATCCACTTTACCGATTACTAGTAATTATCCAAACTCTAATTATTGACTAAATCAACTATGCATTATGTAAAGTATGATAGAGAAACATATAACACATAACACAATGATTTAATGTGGAAATCCTGCTAAGAGAAAAAGCACATGGGATCGGTAACCAAAAATAATTCACTCTTCTAAAGTGAGCTTGGTGAAGAGCTAACCCTGTTAAAGGTTACAATACACATTGTTAGGCGTGACCTAGTTAGAGGATTTATCACTAACAGTTAACTTTTAACCAGCGTTCACTATGGGGTCAACAAGATAACACTTTACATTCAATGAATGTCATAGGGTATTACAATAAGACTGTTAAGTCCACTCAGCTAAGATATTTTTTGAATCAATGGTTAAATTGATACAATATTGATTTGATTCAAATACAACTCAATTGCAAATATTCAGATCTATGCTAAGCTAATAAAATACTCTGATCATTAATCAATTCACTTTCTCAATATTTCTCAACTTACTTTACTCGATAAATAGTTCTCTAATGCTCGGTAATGTCTGCAGCTTGGTTCTTTCAATAACCAGTTTGATCAAGTATGCATGAATACAATATTCACACAAAATATTAGTAGTCTCCTTTTGTCCAGCATGTTTCAATAATGAAACTCATATCTCTTATATAGACAAGTAAATCATTTTCATATCAGCCATTGGATTTTTCCTCTTAATCTCCTTCATCCATTTTTCCGCTTAAACCTTCCTTGATAGATGTGTCAATAACACATTTCAATCTCATCCTTTAGATCATCTCTAAATTTTGTCAATTGTAGCTTTCATAACTAACTTCATCCTTAACCTCAAAATCATAACAATTTTTAGCTCATCAATTTCTATTGGTTGTTCTTAGCATTTAATGTTTTCATCCATACTCAGTTAATATAGAAATGCAATGGTGATAACTAGCTCGGTTATATTGTCACTCGGTATACACTACACTAGCTCAGTGTATACAAAACTCTTCAATTACTGACCACATTGACTTGTTCAAATTCAAATCTCTTCTTCATAATAGATTAATGTAACATGCTCAAGTCAACAATATAAAGCCATAAACTCATCAATAAGTTATCCAATGTTTACCTTATCCTTCTCTATCATATCGATCTTTTCCCCATGTAGATATCTCATTTCTTCATCTTTTCTTCCTTCAACAGATGTTCAGATGTTTGTAACTATCATGATAAGTATTGTCAAAACTAGTTGACATCAATGACAACATATTGACTGATTTAATCATCTTACATATCACTTCAGTAGCTGGGTGATCTCTAATAATTGTTTCTTCAGTTTATCAGCTATCCAATCAGTTGTAGTTCATCAATCTCTCCCTTTGGCATTGATGGCAACAAAAGCAATATGAAAATATACCATACACATACCAAACATGTATTCTACAACTATGTAAGTAAATGTTGTAGTTTGGTAAGCTCTACCTAGCTTGATATTTAATATGTTTAATCAATACAAAATAAAACAACATTACATGCAAAATTTCCCTATGAATTTGATCTTTTGAATTCTCAGATTGATGTTCTCGGTAATAGATATTCCAATATGAAGTCTCTCTCGCTTTTTGCAATATCTCTCTAATCTTCTCTCCCTTGATGTGTTCTTACTAACTAATTTTTTCATATTCATTTCCTCTCCCTTTGACATTAATTCCACAAAAAATATAAAAACATCTCTTCCATAGCCAAGAAATTCTCTATTGATCAGTTCATATCAGGTACCTTCAGTGTACTGATAACCAAATTTTTGTTCCAACTTCTACAATCTTTCACAACCTTAGAAAAACTAAAGTGTGAGCTATGTGCATCAACATGAATGATCTTTTGATAAGTATAGGTTGATGCAACCTATGTAGGAGAATCTCGGGTCCTTGGCAATCCAGTGTCACCAAAAGGATTTTGAAGTTTGGCTATGTTGCTCAGCTCCTTCTTTGACCGAGTTTGTCGGCAATGATCGGTTTCCTTTGGTTATCGAGTATAGTCAGTTATCTCCTAGGTGGTCAATTGTTTCACTGGTGCTCAGTGATGATTGACTGGCACTCGGTCATCCTTGCTTACCAAGTAGTTTATTTTGAGTTTCTGTTGAGGCCGACTTGTGCATTGATTATGGGTTGTAGATTTAATGCTAGTATCCATCATTGGGAAGCATGTGGTCCCAGATCTAAATTTTGGAGTTTCTCTATAGATCCTCACATGTTTGAGGACTTCTGTAATTCATTGTAATATTTGGTTGTAACTAGGAAGGCCTTATAGCCCAACATGTATGAATCAAATTGAAGTTAATATATGATTGATCCTACATTTTCTCTCTCCCACTGTGTTATTTTTGCTTCCGCGTAGTGTTGAGCAAGGTGGATCTGGTTAGGGTGTGCCATCCTTTGGCCCCTACCTACCCTCCTTTGCACCAGGTGGTATTAGAGTATGGTTGAGATCTGGATCTAGGTTTGTAGGTTCCTTCTTGTGAAGCCCTAATTGAATTGTTGTGGGGTAGAAGATTACGATCTAACCTACAATTACAGAGGGTTTTCAAGATGGTTCGTGGGAGGTGAGATGCGGATCTAGGATTGGTAGACATGTTGAGACAAATTTTTGCTAGATTGGAAGTTGTTGAAATAGCCTAGAGAAGAGGCAAACATCTTGAAGATGTTAGTGATGATGAAGTTGAGGAAGAACAAGGTAATGCAAAACTTGCACCTGTGATGGATCAAGGTGATGAAATATTTTTGAAGGCTTTGACAAGTCTGAAGTCGACACCACATTTCAATCCTCTTGAGTATGGTGGAAAATTAGATTATGATGAATTGGTAGATTGGATCACTGAGATGGAAAAGTATTTTGAATATGAAAAGATTCCTGAAGACAAGAAAGTGAAGATTGCAAGCACAAAGTTGAAAATTCATGCATCCTTATGGTGGGAACATTTGTAGCTAGACAAAAAAAGGAAACGCAAAGACAAAATCAAGGAATGGTATAAAATGGTGAATAAGTTGAAAGGAAAGTTCTTACCTTGTGATTATCAAATTAACCTACTTAGGTGAATGCAAAGTTTGAAGCAGAAAGAGAGCTTGGTAAAAGAATATACTGAGGAATTCTATAGATTAGATATTATATTTGGACATGATGAAGATGATGTGGAAAGTATTGCTAGATACCTGAATGATTTGAGAGTTTCCATCGAAGAGGAGATCGGCTTGGTTAAGTTGGAGAGCATTAAAGAGGCTTATCAATTTTATTTGAAAGCTGAGGAGAAATTGGACAAGAGACATGAGAAAAGACAAAGAGGTAGAGGTGGTAGATTCCCTAGAGGAAGAGGTAGATCCTATGGTGAGAATAATAGATCTGAATATGAAAAGAAAAATCTAGACAAAGGCAAGATCGAGTGGAAAGGTGAAAGTTCATCTAGAGGTAGAGGGAGTAACTACCGAGGTGGTTATAGTAGAGGAAGTTTCTAAGGAACTTGTTACAATTTTGAAGGACATAAATCATTTGAATGTACACAAGCAAGTAAGAAGGTTGGTAACAGTTGGAATGCATTGGTGCAAGAAGAGTCACCGAATGAATCTGAGAAGGAAAGTAACTTGATGGTAAGAAGGGCACTGTGGAATGAAAGTAAAAAAGAAGATTTGGTAAGGAAAAGTTTGTTCAAGACTAGATGTAGAGTTTCTGACAAAGTTTGGAAGTAATAATTGACAGTGGTAGCTCGAAGAATTTGGCATATGAGGAAATGGTCACAAAATTGCAATTGGAAAGCTTGGAGCATTTGAAGCCCTATCAGATTTCATGGATCAAAGATGACCACACACTCTTGGTAAGTGAACAATGTTATGTGAATTTAAAGATTGGAAAGTACTATGATAAGGTGTTATGTGATATCATGCCTATGGATTGTTGTCATATTTTTTTGGATAGACCTTGGCAATATGATAGACATGCTATATATGATGGAAAATTGCATAAGTATACTATTGTGGCTAATGGAAAGAAATAAATCTTGTTACCTTTGATGGAAGAACCTATTAGTAATGTTTGCACATCTGTGAAAGTTTGTTTGATGGAAGGAAGAAAGTTTGTTAAGGATTTGAAAAATAATGATGTATGTTTTGCTGTGATTCCGAACAAACCGAGTAAGAAAATAGAGGATAGTGTTCCTGAGGAGATTGATAAGTTGCTCACTGAGTACAAAGATATCATTTCTGGTAATGTACTTGATACTTTTCCACTAAAAAGAAGCATTGATCATTGTATGGATCTAATCCCTAGAACTAGTTTACCGAATAAGGCACCTCATCGGTTGACTCCTACCGAGAATCAGGAATTGAACTGATATATTCAAGAGTTGTTAGAGAGAAAGGTTTGATCACATAAATTTTGAATCCTTGTGTAGTACCTACTATATTAGCACCAAAGAAGAACGGAGAATGGAGAATGTGTACTGATTCCAGAGTAATCAACAAGATAACAGTGAAGTATAGGTTTCCTATAACGAGAATGGATGACATAATAGATAGTTTGACTGGAGCAAAGTATTTCACAAAGATTGATTTGAAAAGTGGGTATCATCATATTAGAATTAGAGAAGGTGATGAATGGAAGATTTCTTTCAAGACAAAAAAAGGTTTGTATGAGTGGTTAGTTATGCCTTTTGGTTTAACTAATGCACCGAGTACATTTATAAGATTGATGAATGAAGTTCTAAAGAAATTTTTGGGTAAGTTTGTGATTGTATATCTTGATGATATTTTGATATTCAGTAAGACCAGAGAAGAACATCTGTTGCATGTTAGACAAGTTTTGCAGAGATTGAAAGAGGAAAAGTTACTGATAAATCTGAAAAAAGCGTTCATTTATGAATGAGGAGATTGTGTATTTGGGATTTGTTATTTCAGTTGATGGTTTGAAGATGGATCTGAAAAAGGTTGAAGCTATTTGGAATTGGCCTACACTTGTGAATGCTAGTGAGGTAAGATCATTTCATGGATTGGCAAGTTTTTACTAAAAGTTCATTAAAATTTTTAGTGCAATTTGTAATGCTCGACTAAGACTATGAGAGGAGACAAAAGGGAATTCAAGTGGACACATGGAGCTGATAAAAGTTTTGAGACTCTGAAACAGAAAGTTGTTGAATTTCCTATTTTGGCATTGCCTAATTTTAGTAAGGTATTTCAAGTGGAATGTGATGCAAGTGGTAGTGCAATTGGAGCTATATTGAGTCAAGATGGTAAACCTGTTGCTTTCTCTAGTGAAAATTTGAATGATGCTAGAAGGAAATATTCTATGTATGATTAAGAATTCTATGCTATTGTCCAAGCACTAAAGAAATGGAGACATTATTTGATATCGAGTGAATTTGTGTTGTATACTAATCATAAGGGTTTAAAGTATTTTGGTAGTTAGAATAAGTTGAATCAGAGACATATGAAATGGGTTGAGTATTTGTAGAGTTATACATTTGTGATAAAGCATAAGAGTGGAGTCACTAACTGAGTTGTTGATGCATTCAGTAGAAGAAGATCTTTGATGACCGCGATGAAAATTCAAGTTCTTGGTTTTGATGAGATGAGAGATTCTTACGAGTTTGATCCTGATTTTTTTGAGCCATGGAGAAAGTGCAGAGCACCTATTCAAGATCAACTGAGTACTAAATAGAAAGAATATTTTATTCATGAAGGTATGTTGTTTAAAGGTATTCAGTTGTGCATAGCCAGAGGACCAATGAGGAATAATTTGATAAAGGAGAAACATAGTAGTGGTTTTGATGGACATTTTAGAATTGATAAGACATTGAATTTGCTTAAGGAGAAGTAATTTTGGCCTTAGTTGTATAAAGATGTTAAAAAAATTGTGAGAAGCTGTGGAATTTGTCAAGTTACAAAAGGAGTAAGTCAGAATACTAGATTGTATACACTGATTGTTGTTCTTGAGAAACCTTGGATTGACATCAGTATGGATTTTGTTCTTGGCTTACCGAAGACAATAAGAGGTAACGATTCTATATTTGTTGTTGTGGATAGATTTTCTAAAATGACACATTTCATACCATTTAGAAAGACATCAGATGCGGTACATGTAGCATATATTTTCTCTAAGGAAATGATGAGATTGCATGGATTACCAAGGAGTATTATCTCTGACCGAGATAATAGATTTATTGGATACTTTTGTGATGCAGGAGCATCCTAGGTGTAAGAGAAATCTTGCATCACCCAAAAATATTTTTGATTTTGTTTTCCATAAGGGCTATCTTGTGCAGATCTTCTATTTATGGAAACTTACTATTTTTAGTAAGGTGGTCATACAATCTCATCATGGCATTTCCAAAAAGTGGCTACAATAGAAAAATGGAGCTACGGTTAAAAAGTTATGGCCTCTAGAAGTTGGGCTACCTAAAAACATATTTTATATTTCTTTTGAGCTGACCCTATTACAATAATTGTAAAAATAAAATAATTCTATGTTTAGTCGGCCTAAAAGGCTAAATTTTTGGAACCTTCTCGGGCGGTGGAAATTGCCTATATAAAAAAGGCCCATAGTGCTATCTTAGATAGTTCGAGACAGTTCTATATAGATCTCGGTAATAATTTGAGGCTTTGTCCTACAGAATATCGTAAGGGAAAATAATCATATGGATTTGCATATTGTAATTCTAGAATTTGGAATTCCACATTTGTGGAGATAATAAGAAACCCATTTTCTATTCTTGCAAATTCTTGTTGTTTCTCTATTTATGTTATGTGTTTGTGGTATTAAGGGGAGCACCCTTCATCAAGTGGTATCAGAGTGGGAGTTCCTAAGTGTGTAAGCAAATTACTGGCTGTGAGGTATTTTGCACCAGGATCGTGGGTTAGGGTTTCTGTATAAACAAATCGTCAACTATGAGGTAGTTTGCACCAGAACTATGGTTAGGGTTTCAATGATACACATGAAAATGCCACCACGAAGGGAACATGGTGGAAGAGTTTGTGCTATGACACCTAAGGTTAGAGAGCTCTAGAAACAAGTGTGAGCATTGCAAGAGGAGATTCACAGAGGAATGAATCTTAATGTCAGAGATAAAAGTGATGATGAAGCTGAAGAAGGAAATGATTATCAAGAAGCAAAAGTCAAAGTTTTGAATCAAGAGGAAGAAAAGATTTTTTGAGCCATTTTCAAGATCAGGAAAAGACCTAAGATCGAGGTTCCTACATTTTTTAGGGAATCTTAACCCAGAGGAATTGATCGACTGGATCAATGGATGTGAAGAATATTTTGAGTATGAAGATATTGAGGATCCTGATCAGGTCAAGTTTGCGAAGGCCAGATTGAAGGGTCATGCAAAGATCTGGTGGCAAGGGATTTAATTGGAGAAAAATAGAAGAGGAAAAGATAAAATTATAATATGAGATCATATGATGGATAAATTGAAGTGACAATTCATTCTTGTTGATTATGAGCTTGACCTACTAAAGAAAATGCAAAATTTGAAGCAAGCAGGAAGATCTATTCAGGAGTATACAGAGGAATTTTATCGAATCCTCATCAGAATAAGCCATGTAAAAGTTGATAAGGAGAAAGTTGCCTGTTATCTTAATGGGTTGAGGCCGAGCATTCAAGAGGAGTTGAATCTAGTTTGAATGAACAATATTGAAGAGGCATACTAATTTTCCCTAAAAGTAGAAGAAAAGTTGAACAAGAAGTTTGCGAGCAGACAAAATGGAAGAGGTCATGGTGGAAGATCTAGTGGATGGTCATATGGAAGCTGAAATGAAGATCCAAAAAATGAAGGATGAGGCCAGTAGTAGTCAGAATCAGAGAGGGAACAATTCTAATTATTTCCAGGATCAGAATAATAGAGATCAGAGAGGAAGGAGAAGAGGAAAAGGATTCATAAGAGGAGGCTTCCATGGAACGTGTTTTCACTATGGAGAAGAAGGTCATAGGGCCTTTGAATGTCCTCAATGCCAATGAAAGATAGATAGAAGAACTAAAGGCTAGGATAGAGACGCACATGTAGATGAAGATGCTAAAACATCACATTTTGAAGATTCTGAAAGAGGAGAAACACTAATTAATAGAAGAATCTTGCTAAGTGGGGAAAATAAACCTGAGCAAAGAAAAGCCTGTTTCGCACTAGGTGCAAGTGTGAAGGTAAATGTTGTGATGTGATTATCGATAGTAGAAGCACTGATAATTTGGTGTCAGAAGAAATTGTGACAAAGTTGAAGCTCAAGCGAGAGAAACACCCACATCCATATCATATTGCCTAGTAAAAGTTCAAGATTGGCAGGTACCATGATGAGGTGCTATGTGATATCATACCTATGGATGCATGTCATATGTTGCTGGGTAGACTATGGAAGTTTGATGGCATGCTATACAAGATGGTCATGCAAATACCTATTCCCTGACAAAGGATGGAGTGCGACATAAGCTAAAGCCATTGAAGGAGACAGAAGAAAAGTTATGTGGTAATGAAAGAATAACTTTTGTTGATGGAAGAAAGTTCCTAGATGGTATGAGGCATGAGCATGTGTGTTTTTCTTTAATTCCAAAAGCTGGTAAAGAGAAAGTAGAAGATGTACCTATAAAATTTAAAGATCTATTGAATGAGTTTTAGGATATTGTATCTGATAATGTGCCTAATGGATTACCACCAGTCAAGAAGATCAGTCATCAGATGGACTTGATTTCAGGAGCTAGTTTTCCAA
The DNA here is from genome assembly GCA_027943335.1 of Chamaecyparis obtusa. Classification (NCBI taxonomy): domain Eukaryota; kingdom Viridiplantae; phylum Streptophyta; class Pinopsida; order Cupressales; family Cupressaceae; genus Chamaecyparis; species Chamaecyparis obtusa. The sequence goes on along the minus strand of BSBK01002604.1, from coordinate 97,954 downwards.
ATAAGGTAGCACACCGAATGACATCTGCAGAAAGTATAGAGTTGAATAGACAAGTACAAGAGTTGTTACAGAAGAGTTTGATTCAGGAGAGCCTGAGTCCATGTGCTGTACAAGTAGTATTAGCACCAAAAAAGAATGGAGAATGGAGAATGTGTACAGATTCTAGGGCTATAAACAAGATCACAATCAAGTATAGGTTTCCATTACCACGGATGGATGACATTATGGATTGTTTGAGTGGAGCTGTGTATTTCTCAAAGATTGATCTAAAAAGCAGATATCATCAAATTCAGATTAGAGAAGGAGATGAATGGAAGACTACCTTCAAGACAAAGGAAGAACTGCATGAGTGGTTAGTCATGCATTTTGGGCTAACCAATGCATTGAGCACTTTCATGCAGCTGATGAACGAGGTTCTGAAAGAATTTTTGGGTAAGTTTTCCATTGTTTACCTAGATTATATTTTGATCTTTAGTAAGACATTGGAGGAGCATATCATGCATATTCGTAAGGTGTTTGAGAAGCTGAGAGAAGAGAAATTATTGATTAATCTATAGAAGTGTATTTTTTTAAAGGAGCTAGTGTATCTAGGATTTGTAGTTTCAACAGAAGGTCTAAAAATGGACCCAAACAAAGTGCATGCCATCCTTGAATGGCCTACTCCAAAGAGTGCTACTCAGGTAAGATCTTTTTATGGTTTGTCTAGCTTTTAGAGAAAGTTTATCAAAATTTTAGCAGTATTTGTGGACCCTTGACTGAAACAATGAGAGGGGATAGAAAAGAGTTTAAGTGGACTAATGGGGCAGATAAGAATTTTCAATTTTAAAATAGGAAGTTATAGAACAACCTATTTTAGCACTTCCAAATTTTAATAAGGTGTTTCAAGTAGACTGTGATGCTAGTGGTACTGCAATAGGAGCTATTATGTGCCAAGAAGGTAAACCTATTGCTTATTTTAGTGAGAAGTTAAATGATGCCAAGAGAAAATATTCTATTTATGATTAGGAATTTTATGCTATAGTTCAGGCATTAAAGAAGTGGAGACACTATCTTCTTCCTAAGGAGTTTTTTTTGTATACTGATCATCAAGCTTTGCAATATTTGAATAGTAAAGGAAAGTTGAATCAAAGACATTTGAAATGGGTTGAGTTTTTGCAGAGTTATAAATTTGTTTTGAAACACAAGAGTGAAAAGTCTAATAGGGTTGCAGATGCGCTTAATAGAAGGAAACTATTACTGATAGAGATGTAGATTGAGGTGGTTGGGTTCAACGAACTCAAGAGTTTGTATCTAGAGGATCTTGATTTTGGTGAAGCTTGAAAAGCTTGTACAGAACCTGTTACTCTGGACAGGACAAAGTGGCTGGATTTCATCATCTAGGATGGTATGCTATTCAGAGGGAGACACTTATGCATTCCATGAATTTCTATGAGGTAGAATCTCATCAAGGAGAAGCATAGCAGAGGATTGGATGGATATTTTGGTCGAAAAAAACTATTGCTATTGTTAGTGAGAACTATTATTGGCCACAGTTGCAGCAAGATGTCAAAAAATTTGTATAGAGTTGCAGAATATGTTAGATGGAAAAAAGAGTGAAGCAGAATACAGGATTGTATCAACTATTACCTGTACCAGAGAATCCATGGGAGGATATCAGTATGGATTTTGTTCTTGGTTTGTCGAGGACACAATAGGGACATGATTCAATTTTTGTGGTAGTTGACAAATTTTCAAAGATGCCACATTTCATTCCCTACAAGAAGACTAATGATGCACTTCATATAGTAGAATTGTTTTTCAGAGAAGTGGTGAGACTACATGATTTTCCAAAGACCATAGTTTCAGATCGGGACACTAAGTTTGTTGGATATTTTTGGCGTACATTATGGAAGAAGTTGAAGACATATTTGAAGTTTTGTTCATCACATCATCCACAAACTAATGGACAACTAGAGGTGATGAATAGGAGTTTGGGAAATTTGCTGATATATTTGGTTGGAGATAAGCCAACAGGACAGGATTTGATTTTACCACAGGAGGAATTTGCATACAATAATTTTGTCAATAGAAGCACTGGTAAATCACCATTCCATATTGTATATGGAAGTAGTCCTAAAAATGCATCTGAGTTGAGAATGATAGACAAAGGAGAAATAAGTAGTGTTGAAGCTGAGGATTTTGCAAAACATTTGAAGAACATCCATGAGGAGGTGAGGAAGCATATTACCAAGATGAATGTGCAGTATAAGGCTAAGGCATGAGAAAAGGAGGCATAAGAAATTTCAGGTTGGAGATGAAGTCATGGTTCATTTGCGAAAGGAGCGATTTCCAGTCGGTACATATAACAAGTTGAAAATGAAAAAGTTTGGGCCATGCAAGATATTGAAGAAGCGAGATTCAGAAAATGCATATGAGGTAGAATCACCTAGTAAGCTAAATATTTCTCTAGTGTTAACATTTTAGATTTGATAGAGTATCATGAAGGAGGTGTTGAAGATGAGATTGCAGTGACACAATGGAGTATTCTAGCAACTGGTATTGATACCAAGAAGATTGAGGATATGCTGGATAGTCATGTTGGTAGAAGTACAAGGAACAAGACATATGAAAAATATCTAGTCAAATGGAAAGGATGACCTGTTGAAGATTCATCATGGCTGACAAGGGAGGAGATTAATCATCTTGGTTTTCCTCTTCACACTTGAGTCGTGACAGTGTCACTTCTCAAATTACCCAGGTGTCTGATGCAAGAGCATCTTGGGTGTAAGAGCAATCTTGCATCACCCAAAAATATTTTTTATTTTGTTTTCAATAAGGGCAATCTTGTGCAGAGCTTCTATTTATGGAAACTTACTATTTTTAGTAAGTTGGTCATACGATTTCATCATGGAGTTTCTGAAAAGTGGTTACAATAGAAAAATGGAGCTATGGTTAAAAAGTTATGGCCTCCAGAAGTTGGGCTACCTAAAAACATTTTTTGTATTTCTTTTGAGCCGACCCTATTGTAATAATTGTAAAAATAAAATAATTCTATGTTTAGTCAGCCTAAAAGGCTAAATTTTTGGAACCTTCTCGGGCGGTGGAAATTGCCTATATAAAAAAGGCCCCTAGTGCTGTCTTAGACAGTTCAGGACAATTTTGTATAGATCTGGATAATAATTCAAGGATTTTTCCTCTAGAATATTGTAAGGGAAAATGCCCATGTGGATTTGTATATTTTAATTCTAAAATTTGTAATTCCACATTTATGGAGATAATAAGAAGCCCATTTTCTGTTCTTGCAAATTGTTGTTGCTTCTCTGTTTCTATTATGTGTTTGTGGTATTAAGGGGAGCACCCTTCATCATTTTGGAAGACTCTTTGGAGAAAGTTTGGCACTCAGTTGAAATATAGTTCTACATTTCACCCACAAACCGATGGACAGACAGAGGTTGTGAATAGAAGTTTGGGTAATCTTTTGAGATGTTTAGTTGGAGACACACCGCGTAATTGAGATTATGTGTTAGTACAAATAGAATTTACATACATTAATTCAGTGAATAGGAGTATTGGAAAGACACCATTTGATATTGTAAATGTCATGTAGCCAAGAGGTATATCTGATTTGAGAAATATTGATGATGAAAATAAGAAAAGTGCTGAAGGAGTGAAATTTGCTAAGTATATGAAGACATTGCACAAAGATGTGAAGCTAAAATTAGAAGAGAGTAATATGAAATACAAAGACAGAGCTGATAGATTGAGGAGACATAAGAATTTTGATGTTGGTGATGAAGTGATGGTTCATTTGAAGAAAGGTTAATTTCCTATTGGAATATATGGGAAGCTGAAGATGAATAAGTTTGGACCTTGCAAGATTTTGAGGAAGTTTGACAGTGGAAATTAATATGAGATTGAATTACCTGATGACATGGACATATCACCAATTTTCAATATTGTTTATTTATATGAGTATCATGAACCTGATGAAGAAATGACAGTATCGAAAAAGTATCCTAAGAAGCAGAATGAAGAAGTTGAGCAAATTTTGGAGAAAAGAGTTGGCAAAAACACAAGAGGAAAATAGTATATGGAATATCTGGTAAAGTGGAAGAATAGACTGATTGAAGAAAATTCATGGATTTCATAGTCTGAGTTGGATACAGCTTGGATAATATTGTAACGCCTCGCCAGGCAACCCAAGAGGACAAGACATAAAACCTCTATAAAATGAAAGTAGTGAATTTTTTATTAATTTATTTATTTCTTTTAACTAGAATAATATTCATCATTACACTTCATATTTCTAAAAGAAGAAATAATTTTCTACTACTTGAATGTAAGATTTATACAACTTAAGTCCTCCCGGGTTCCCTAACGTCTCTACCTAAGCAACATCATACAAACTATTTACATACATAAGATATTCACAGAATCATGAGCTTAAAAGATCTACATTAATTTTAATGCACCAAGTTAAATGTCCCTAATTTATTTCTTTTATTAAACATAGGTTAACCATCCAACATCATTATTCCTTTTATCAACTCATTCCATAAATTCATATTGATTTCATCTACATCCACTATCCTTTATATCACTTTTCTCTAATAATTTAGGTAAGAGATTAATATTCATTAAGGTAGGCATTATCCTAGGTATTTCATTAACATGAACCAAGTATTAACATTATAATCAAGTTACTATTTTATTGCATTGTTTCATAATCATTCATTGTTAATAATTCCAATCACTAACCTATCATTTCTCAATAATTTCCTTGGATCCTTTCATCAAGAGAGAATACATTATTTTTGTGATACATCATTATATATAACTATATTTAAGATTATTTCCTTTACATATGGACAACATAAGACGATAGGAGAAATAACATAAACACTTTCTTTTAATGCTAGTAACATGTCTAATATTCCACATTATTTTCCCTTTCTTTTACCTAGAACTACCCATTCCCTTATGCATTGCTTTGAATTGAGATTACATCAATACTACAAGACTCCTTTTAGGAGATTAAAAATTACATGAATTCAAATACATAAGTACATCTCAACATATTAAAATATCCAATAAGAAATCTTCAACTGCAGATTTGGAAAGGAATATGTGCTAGGATCATCCAGAGAATCACGAACAATACCTCGATATAAATATTAACCACCCAACCACGTGGAACCAATAGGCCCACTCCCCCGAGCTAGGAGATAGAACCAAAGGCCCATACAAGAGGTAACAACTAGAAAATTCCTAAGGTGGTGATAAAAGTTCCCCAAAGTCACAACAAAAAGGAAAAGACAAGAAGACCACAAGGAATACCAGAGGCATGATCAAATTTGATAGAGACTCTAAGCTACAAGCTAGGTGAGTGTCATCACATAGCCCTCACCCCTTGGGTTGTCCTGGTACTAGCCACTCTTGGCCCCGGCCCCCAAGTAGGCACATGCGGAACCGAATGCCTCTCGTACAGACAAGGTCATTCAGTTGTACCTACGCATAGGTACCTTCTCCCACTCCCATCCTTAGTCTTTAGTAGCACTAAAGGCATGGGTGAGGTACAATTAATCTTGATTAATGTGTAATTTCCCATTCCAATAATCTCCCATTCCCAATTCATTTATTTAGGTTATCACTTGATTAAATAACTCATAGTAGGTTATCCTGGTACTAGCCACTTAGGGCCCCGGCCCCTCACTATGAGCCACTCACCTAGTGTACTTAGGTTCCCTAACATACATATAAAAATCATAAGAACATAATAGATTCATCATCAAGAATTCATATCAATTCCATAACAACATTTGATTGAGTTTAGGAAAACATATGTTGTCCCTAGTCCACTTGACAACCCTAAACCTAATATGGCATTCAGAATGTTCCAAACATATAAGAAGACATCCAAGTGATATTATAAACATATTCAGAGTATACATAGATCCAATTAACCAAAAATAAATTCTAATAGCCTCTGGTAACCATACGAAACCTTAAAACTTAATGATGTTCTTAAATTGAATTATTTCAAGCAAGGATTAAATGCAAAGAATAGTCATCATAGAACAGTCATCCATATCTTCCACAAAACATAAAATAAAGAAAATCTCTTCAGTGGAGATTTAGATAACATAATTATGGACTCTCAATTTTATTTTTAGGAAGATCCAACGGTAGGAAAGAAAGTTATGACTTCTGGTTTAAAACAGAAAATTCTGGTTAGGGTTCAGACCTGCCTTCACTAAAACGGTTGTAATTTTCACAAAACATAATTAAAATTCACCAAACCAATTGGACATGAAAGATAAGACTTAAGAGAATCTCTGATATCAAATTTAGACTTTTATATAATCATATCAGCCTGTAGCATATGAATACATTTGACAGAAAATTCGGAATCAAGAATGGACAGGCATAGTCTGCCAAAATATCAAAAATAAAGCATTAATTAGACCCTAAAAATAAAATCAGAGAGATACCCATTTGAGATCTATGAATTTTACTTTTAGAAAATCAATTTAGTAAAACCATAGATGAAATTTAAATTGTTATAATAATAGATCTCCAAAAATGGGTTGCTAAAAACCCTAGGAAAACACATGTCAATTCTTACAAACAAAAACTCAAAACTTTAAAATAACCATACAAATGAAAAGTACAGATATAATAAATAATGATAATATATAAATAGATCTATAATCTATCAGATACATCAAGTAACTAAAATATTCAATCCATACCTCATGTCCTACGAAGGTTGAATCGAAGAAGGAAGGAAACAAAAGAGAAGACAAATCCAAACTTGAGATGCATCCTTCAAACCCTATCCACTTTCAGAAATCTTCATGAAAGAAAGAAATAATTGTACAGCAAAGAATCCCTCTCTCAACTACGGAAATTCTCACAAAAATGTCTCTCTCCCAAAAGTAAAGATAACCAAAAATTCTTAAAGACATGCTTACAAACTCTCCTTCACATCTCCAAGTTTTCTCTCCAAAATCTCCAAGAAAAGTAAGGCCATCCTCTCCTCAATGCTTCAGCCCCAAAATCCCCTCCCTTCAAATGAGAAAGTAGTGCATATAAATAGATTTTCAAAAGTTGAGAGGAAAAGTAACCAATTCCCAACTAACTCTTAACTAAAGGGTATTATAAAATAACTTAATATCATACAACTATATTACTCAAATATACAATAAAAGATTATTTGTATTCATTCATACACACATGTAATGTTATCCTAACATATATGCATATGCCATCATTAATTACATCAATATCTATATATATAACCTATCCTCATTATTAATAATTAACAATTGAGAATAATATACCTCGCATTATTTAATATTTAATTATTAATAATATTATACTTTACATTAATCCCAAAATATACACCATCAACAATATCTACAATAATTAACATATAATCACATATAAATTATATATATATAAATACATATATGTGTGCACCCATATATATATTTCCATATATATATATATATATATATATTTATATTTATATAGATACATGCCAAATACCAAACACTATAATCTATAAGATTATGAAGTAATAGATCACAATATTATTACCTATTTATAATTACTATAGGATATAACACTGAGGTAGAATAAAATCACATGCCTCAAAATAAATCTAATCATCGAAAGAGGCCATAAAAATCAACTATGAAACATATTGAGAAAACTATAAGATCAAACAAGGTCAACCAAAGTCAACAAGAAAAGTCAAGCCAAACTCTTGAAACACAACATAGAAAGATTAACTAAGAATCATACCAAGAAGGAGAAATAAATAAAATGAGTAAACAAATCATACAACCAAATGGATTCAAGTGGCCACAAGGCACTAACTACAACCATGCCCAACCGGGTGCGTTGGATCTGGGTTTTTGACCCAAAGGTTGACTGACAAAGTAGGAACCCTAATATTCCCAAATTGGAATAATGACAAAGGAAGACTCATGTAGGGGCTTTAGTACTATCTCCATAACAACAACCATCGAGGATTTGAGGGCATGCTCAGACTTGTGAAGCCAGGTGAAGTCGATGCCCGGTACCTGCAAGCCTGCATCACAAAGAAGAAATACATATGCACGGATATACGTATAAAAGAAAACATTGCAGACAGATGACCAGGATCGATACATCGTGTGGACCTCAGCTATGTGAGTAACTACGACTTCATCCTGAATCATGAAAACACATCATGTATATATATACACTCAAAGCATGTAGCATCATCATAACGAAGGTTAGAATCTCAAGCATTGTGTTAGTCTCTTATCAATACTAATAATAAATCAACATAATCAAATCATCAAGTGAGATACAAGATTCATCCAAAGTAACCTTAATAGAAGAAAATATAAATAACCACTTATATATATCTATCAAGTACATATCATATAACATCCTAACTATGTTCATAAAGGTCTTGTAGGTACTCAATACATACATGGAGATAAATACATACAAAAGTGATACCTTTAGATAGTATGTCTGATATTAGAATCATTGAGTACTAGCTTATGAAATTATTATAAACAACTATAGGAATAGATCAAACAAGTATCGTGTACAACTTGAGCTATAAGAAAACATCGAAGGATCTTAATTCTTTCAAAAACACAAAACTTATATTAGGGTTAGAGGGGTATTACAAATACCTACTAAATGATTCAGAGAATCATTTGAAAATAACTCCAGGTGTCTAATGCAAGAGCATCTCGGGTCCTTGGCAATCCTATGTCACCAAAAAGATTTTGAAGTTTGGCTATGTTTCTCAGTTCCTTCTTTGACCAAGTTGGTCGGTGGTGGTTGGTTTCCTTTGGTTACTGAGTATGGTCGGTTATCTCCTGGGCAGTCGGTTGTTTCATTGGCACTCAGTGATGCTTGTCTGTTGATCGGTCATCCTTGCTTACTGAGTAGTTTATTTTGAGTTTCTATTGAGGTTGACTTATGCATTTATTATGGGTCATAGATTTAATGCTAGTATCCATTATTAGGAAGTGTGTGGTCCCAGATCTGCTTGTTCCTTCTGTTGATTATGGATTTGAAGGCTGACTTAATTCGGCATGCTCTTGTATAAATGTAGTTGTTTGGTTAGAGTTTAGGGAGTGAGTTTTGAGAGGAAGTTTTTGATAGAAGATAGAAGATAGACTTTTGGAGTTTCTCTACAGATCCTCACATATTTGAGGACTTCTGTAATTCATTGTAATATTTGGCCATAACTGGGAAGGCCATACAACCTGACATGTATGAATCAAATTGAAGTTAATATATAATTGATCGTGCATTTTCTCTCTCCCATAGTGTTTATGTTTCTTCCATGTAGTGTTGAGCAAGGTGGATCTGGTTAGGGTGTGCCATCCTTTAGCCCCTGCCTACCCTCCTTTGTGCCAGATCACCTCAGTGATCAATAGACAGGGGCCATAACCCTAGTTTAGTCCTTAAATATTCAAATGTGTTCTTCGGTAAGGGTTTGGTAAAGATATCACCAAGTTGTTCTTTAGATGTTACAAATTGCAGTTTCATCTGCTTCTCTTGAACTTCTTCCCTTAAGTAGTGATACTTAATATGCTTTGTTTTTTAATGCATCACAAGATTTTTGGAAATATTTATAGCACTAATGTTGTCACAATAAATAATCACTAGGTCAATGATTACCTCATTCATTCCTTCCAACACTTGTTTGATCCAAGCAATATTTGAACAATTTGCAACAATAACAACATACTCTGCTTCAATAGTAGACTGAGAAATGCATGATTGTTTCTTCCTTATCCAAGTCACAAGCCTTTCCCCTAAAAAGAATTCTTCACCAGTTGTGCTCTTCTGATCATCAATGTTTCCAGCCCAATCTGCATCTATGTAAAATTGAAGTTCAATTTTGCCTTCCTTAGAGTACCATAAATCATAGTCTTCAATTTTCTTCAAGTATTTCAAAATTATTTTAACTGCGACCATAAGTGAATCTTTAGGTTTGGTAGAAAATCTTGCCACAATCTCAACTTCTTGTGCAACATCAAGCCTACTGTGTACCACATACGTCAGTTTTCCAATCATAGATATATATAGTGTCTGATTTATCTCTATAGATTCATCATCCTATGTCAACTGACATCCAGTTACCATTGGTGTTCCTACTGCTTTTGCAACTTTCATGACAAAAATTTTTTACACTTCTTTAATGTATTTTGATTGAGTGATGAAAATCCCATCATTCTATTGTATAATCTGCAAACCTAAAAATAATTTAATCTCTCCAAACATTGACATCTCAAATTCCTTTCTCATTTCATTAGCAAAATATTTGAAAATCAGATCATGTCCACCAAAGATTATATCATCAACAAATATTTCAACAATCAAAATATTATCATCTGATTCTCCTTTCATGTACAAATTACTATGTGCACTAGTTCTTACAAAGCCAATACTGATAAGATAAGCATGTAGTCTTTCATACCATGGCCTTGGTGCTTGCTTCAATCCACAAAAAGCTTTGTGTAGTCTACATACCATGTCTTTCTAATTTTGATCAACAAACCCTTCCGGTTGTTCTATGTAGACTTCCTCCTCAAGAATTCCATTTAGAAAAGTTGATTTCACATCCATTTGATACACTTTGAATCCCTTATGTGAAGCATAATGCAAGTAGTATACAGACTCATTCAAGTCTAGCAATAGGTGCAAAGGTTTCACCATAGTCAATACCTTCTTCTCGTGCATATCATTTGCATACAAGTCTTGCCTTATTCCTAGTGACCTCACCATTTTCATTTAATTTATTCTTGAAAATCCACTTAGTACCAATAATATTTTTATCTTTTGGTCTTGGTACTAATTTCCATGTCTTATTCTTCTCAATTTATTCAATTTCCTCATTCATAGCATTAATCCATTCCTCATTTTCAAGTGCATCCCTAACATTCTTAGGTTCAAACTCACAAACTAAGCATTTGTTGTCTTAAATTACTTTTTGACATCATGCAATCTTGCTTATCTCCAATGATTTGATTCTTTGGATGGTGTCTTCTATCAAATCTTGCTACCACTTGATCTCTTCTCTGCTCATCATTAAGTTCAAACTCATTTTCCTACTCGGTAGATTCTTCTTGATTCTCAGTTTTCATTTTCTGATTCTTAGTAGCATTTCCCTGATGCTTGATACACTCAACCTGTGGCTTTGGTAGATAATATGGATTTCCAACATAAGTAAACCTACTATAATATTCTAGTTCCTTCATACTTTCTTCATCATTCTTTTCAGCAAACTCATCAACTCTTACATTAGCACTTTCTGTCATTTTATTAGTAGCCTTGTTCAAACATTTATAAGCTTTACTCTTAGTAGAATATCCTAAAAATATTCCTTCATCACCTTTGGAGTCAAATTTACCATTCCTATCATCTTTCAGAATATAACACTTACTACCAAAGATTCTAAAATAACTTACACTCGGTGTATATCCAAACCATAACTCATAAGGTGTCTTATTTGTGTCTTTCTTCAGTTGAACTCAGTCTAAGGTGTATACTGTAGTGCTAACTATCTCTCTCTAGTACATTTGAGCAATATTTTTCTCAATCATCAACATTCTAGCACATCAACAATAGATCGGTTCCTCCTTTCAACAATTCCATTCTATTGTGGTGTCTTAGGTGCAGAAACATGCCTTTTGATTCCATGCTCATTAAAAAAATTAGTGAAATCATTAGAAACAAACTCACCTCCTCTATAAGACCTTAAGCACTTCAATAATTTTTTGGTTTCTTTTTCAACTTTAGCCTTATACCATTTAAATAGCTTGAATGCCTCATATTTTTATTTCAAGAACATTATTGTCATCAGTCTAGAATAGTCATCAACAAATAAAATAAAATATTTATCACCATAGTAGCTTTGATTTCTCAGAGGATCACATAAGTCAATGTGTACCAACTCCAAAATAACTTTAGATGAACAATCCTTACTTTTAAAACTAGATTTGGTCATCTTTCCTTTCTGACATTGATGGCACATAACATTATCAGGTTTGGTTAGATTTGACAATCCTCTAACTTTTCTCTTTCTACTGATCTTAATCATGTTATCAAAGTTTACATGACATAGTCTCTTATGCCATAACCATGCATCTTCATTCTTCACTAGTAAACAAGAAGTTTCAGCATTGTTAAGATAAAATGAATTACCTTTTGATTGTCCTCCAGTACCAACAAGCTTTCCATTTTCATAATATATTTTCACCTTCTTGCTTTCAAATGCAACTTGGTGACCTGAGTTATTCAACTGTGCTACACTCAACAAATTGTAGTTAAGTCCTTTTACCCACATTGCATTTTCACATCTAATTCTATCATTCAATAAAATATATCCTTTTCCTTTCACCAAACAAGGTGTATCATTTCTCATTTTCAATGATCCTCCATTATAATGCTCAAGATGTTCATACTTATCTTCATCACCAGTCATGTGATGTGTAGAGCCACTATCAATGATCCAAGTATCATTCTTGCTAACTTTAGAAATAAGTGTTGTTTCTACATACCTTTCTTCCTCTTTCGAATCATCTTTCATTGCAACAAATACTACTTCAATATCATCACCAGTGTCAGTGTCAGTGTCATGTTCATTTTTTCCAACAAGTAACATGTCTTTTTTCCTTTATCTTTGTAAGATCTTTGTTTTCTCTTGTGTACTGTCAGTTTCCTCTATTATTCCTTCTGCCAAACTTTCCATCACCAGATCAGTATTTATCTTCCTTTTTCATGTTAGGACATCTAGCAACAATATGGCCAACCTCTTTAAAATTAAAACAAGCTAAAGGTAACTTTAAATTATACCTTTCTTTACCTTTCTATAGTCTCTGGGCCATAAGTGCTTCAAGTTCATCAAGCTCATCTTCAGTGTTACTATCACTTTCATTTCTTATGTTATGCTTACTGCTACATTTACCAATCTTAAGAGATGACATAAAAACAAACTCAACACTTGGTACAACACTATTACCAAAATTATTTAGCTCAAAAGTTGTTAACTTTCTGATCAGACTATCAAGAGTAAGAGTGCTATTAGGTGCAGAGCTCATTTCATGAATACAAGATATTCTGATTGCATAGACAGACAACAAGGTTCTCAGTATCTTACTTACCACAAAATCTTCATCAATAGTACCTCTTTCTCCTTGGATAGCATTGACTACCTCTTTGATTCAATTTGAGTATTGTGTGATGTTCTCTCCTTCCTTCATCTTCATGTCATCAAATGAGCCTCTCAAGCTTTCAGCTTAGGCTCTCATCACATTCACATCACCACCATAAACTAGATAAAGTTTATCCCATATTTTCTTTGTTGTAGTGCAATCCTTGACATCCTCAAATTCAACATCAGATAGAGAAACAACAATCTTTATCATAGTAATATTTTGTTCATATCGGTCTCTCAACTGATCAAGAGTCAAAGGTCCAACATTCGGTTATAAGTATCCATTGTCAAGTAAATGTAAGGAAGAATCTCCCAGTCTATATGTGTGAAGTCTCATCCAACTTTTCCATGTAGTAAAGTTATCTTTGTTCAACTTTGGCACTTCCCTCTTATATCTCTTGTGATCTTTCTACTCAAGTCCTTAAAAATTTCTTCCAAGCAACCAATAAGCTCTGATACTAATTTTTAGAATAAGGGAGAGGGGGGTGAATTAGTTAGATCAGTTATCCTACAATCCCAAATACACATATGTACCTTACAAAACAATTTCAACAAATTATGTAGCTTAGTAACTTAACATATAAATATATCTATCCAGTTTACCAATTACCAGTAATGATTCAAACTATGATTACTGACTAAATCAACTATGAAGTATGTAAAGTATGATAGAAAAAAAAATAACACATAACAAAATGATTTAACATGGAAACCCTACTAAGTAAAAAACCACCTGGGACCGGTAACCCAAATTAATTCACTCTTCTAAAGTGAGCTTGGCGAAGAGCCAACCATGTTAAAGGTTACAATACATACTATTAGGTGTGACATGGTTATAGGATTTATCACTAACAGTAACTTTTGACCAGCATTCACTATGGGGTCAACAAGATAACACTTTACATTCATTGAATGTCATAGGTTATTACAATAAGACTGCTAAGTCCACTCGATTAAGAGATTTTTTGAATCAATGGTTAAAATGATACAGTACTGATATGATTCAAATACAACTTAATTGCAAATATTCAGATCTATGCTAAACTCATTAAATCCTTTGATCATTAAACAATTTACTTCCTCAATATTTCTCAACTTACTTTACTTGGTAAATAGTTCTTTGAGGCTCGGTAATGTCTGCGGCTTGGTTATTTAAATAACTTGTTTGATCAAGTATGCATGCATAAAATCTTCACACAAAATCTCTGCTGTCTCCTTTTGTCTGATATATTTCAATAATGAAACTCATATCTCTTATATAGACAAGTAAATTGTTTTCATATCAACCATTAGACTTTTCCTCTTAATCTCCTTCATCCATTTTACCGCTTAAACCTTCATCAGTAGATATGTCCATAACACATTTCAATCTCATCCTTTAGATCATCTTTGAATTTTTTCAGCCGTAGATCTCATAACTAACTTCATCCTTAACCTCAAAATCTTAACAATTTCCAGCTCATCAATTTCAGTTTGCTGTTCTTAGCATTTAATATTTTTATCCATACTCGGTTAATATAGAAATGCAATGGTGATAACTAGCTCAGTTATATTGTCACTCGGTATACACTGCACTGGCTTGGTGTATAAAAAAATCTTCAATTACCGATCACATTGACTTGTTCAAATTCAAATATCTTCTTCATAATAGATTAATGTAACATGCTCAAGTCAACAATATAAAGCCATAGACTCATTAGTAAGTTACCCAATGTTTACCTTATCCTTCTCTATCATATCCATCTTTTCCTCATGTAGATATCTCATTTCTTTATCATTTATTCCTTCAATAGATGTTTAGATGTTTGTAACTGTCATGATTTACATACTGTCAAAACTAGTTGAAATCAATGACAACATATTGACTAATTTAATCATCTTATATATCACTTATGTAGCTCGGTGATCTCTAATCATTGTTTCTTCAGTTCATCAGATATTCAATCAGTAGTAGTTCATCTGCATGGGGAACATTTTGTTGGAATGTTATGCCCTTTGGTCTCAAGAATGATGGAGCAACCTATCAAAGAGCGATGACGACCATATTTCATGACATGATGCACAAGTTCATGGAGGACTATGTAGATGATATACTTGATAAATCCCACTCAAGGGAGGAACATCTACCCATTTTAGAAAGAATATGTGTAAGATTAGAACAATTCAAAGTCAGGCTAAATCCAAAGAAATGTGCATTCGGTGTACAATCAGGAAAACTATTGGGATACATAGTTTCAACAAAAGGGATAGAGGTAGACCCAACCAAAGTAAAGGCAATCATGGAAATGGGGGAATCTCGAAACATAATTCAAATGAGGTCACTTCAAGGAAGGATTAAATTTATTAGAAGTTTCATCTCTCAATTAGCAAAAAAGTGCCACAATTTTACTCAACTCCTTCACAAGGACATAGTTTTCAAAGGGGTTGAGAAATGTGAAGAATCATTCACACTATTGAAGAAATACCTAATGAATCCACCAACTTTGATGCCACAAATAAGAGGCAAGCCCTTAATTTTATATATCTCAACAACATAACATGCATTAGGGGCACTCTTGGCTCAAGAGGATGAAACTGGTAAAGAAAAAGCCATCTACTACATAAGAAGAACATTGGTGAAGTATGAGTTGAACTACACCTTTATTGAAATAGCATGTTTATTTGTAGTTTTTTCTTCCCAAAAACTACACCATTATATGTTATCCTGCAAAATTTGACTCATTGCAAAGATTGATCCCTTGAAATATCTTCTCAGCAAAATAGTATTGAATGGTAGATTGGCCAAATGGGTCATGGTTCTAAGTGAATTCAACATAGAGTATGTGGACCGAAAATCTATCAAAGGCCAAGTAATAGTTGCTCAATTAGCAAAATCACCTTTACAAGATGAACATCCAATCTAAGTGGAATTTCCAGATTCTAAAATTATTAATGTTGAAGTAAAGACATGGCAATTATACTTTGATGGTTCCTATACACAACATGGATCAGGAGTAGGGATACTATTGATTAGTCCTCAAGGGTCTAAATTTCAAAATCATACAAATTTCTATTTCCATGCACAAATAACATAGCTTAGTATGAAGCATTAGTGATTAGCATAAAATTGACATTAGAATGGAAAGTAACAAAGCTACAAATCTATTGGGATTCCCAACTAGTTATTAATCAAATTAATGACGAGTATCAAACTAGATGATAAGTTGATACCATACAAGAACATGATTGAGAATCTTAAGAAATACTTCACTCTAATCACATTTGAGAAAGTAATAAGGGATAAGAATTAAGCAACAAATGCAATGGCTACATTGGCATCACTTCTCCATATACCAGATCAAAGCGCTAGATATGAATTCATAGTAGAAGAAGTTGAGAAACTTGCATTTGACCCTTCCCATCCCCATACCATTTTCTTACTAATGGGACATGACTCACCTTGGTATGGATCCATTTACATATACTTGAAAGACCAAATTTTACCCTTCGACCAAACCAGAAATCAAAAGAAAAGCTTTATACACTAAGCTTCTCGCTATACCTTGGTATCGGACATGTTGTATTGCAAGAGTCTATATGGAATGTTTCTAAGGTGTCTAGAGAAAGAGGAATCAATTTTAGCCTTGCAAGAAATCCACGAAGGGATTTTTGGGTCACATTCAAATGGTTTAACTCTAGCTAAGAAACTCCTTAGGATAGGATATTTTTGGCCTTCTATGGAGAAAGATGTGTGTCACTTTGCAAAAACATACCATAAATGTCAATACCATGAGAACTTAATCCACGTACCAGAACAAGAGCTTCATCCTGTGACAATACCTTGGCCCTTTTATCAATGGGGTTTGGATTTGATAGGGATGATTTATCCACCATCTTCAAATGGTCATAAATTCATCATCACTACAATGGAGTATTTTACCAAATGGGTGGAAGCCGTACCCTTCTCCACCACCAAAGGAAAGAAGATATCCTTATTCATATTAAATCACATAATTTGTAGATATGGTGTTCCTCATACCATCAAAATGGATAATGCAAAACATTTCAAAAATAAGGATTTGAAAGAACTATGTACAAAATTTTATGTGGTACATCACTCATCTTCAATATATGACCCACAAGGTAATGGACAAGCAGAAGCTATAAACAAGAACATTTTAAAAATATTGAAGAGAACAATAGATAATGTAGGTAGGTATTGGCACATTCAAATAAACCCAACTCTATGGGCTTATAGGACAAGCATCAGAACACCAATATGAGCTACACCATTCTCCCTTGTCTATGGAGAAGAAGCAGTTTTACCTTTGGAGATAGAAATCCCATCTGTGAGAGTCTCATTATATGGGTTATTAAGTGAAGAAGACTATAGGATTGCTAGGTTACATGAAATAGAGCTGTTATATGAAAGAAAACAATAAGATTTTGACCCATTAAAAGTGTATCAAAATCGTATGTCAAGGAACTACAATAGACATATTAAACCAAGGACACTCCAAATAGGTGACTTAGTTTTGTGAGAAAATCCCAAAAATCAAGTATAAAGGGAAAAGAAAGGAAAATAGGAAGAAAATTGGTTAGGACCTTTTATGATCACTTCATCTTTTGGCACTGGCACTTACAAACTAGTTGATTGTGAAGGAGAAGAGTTGCAAGTACCCATCAATAGTATACACCTAAAAAGGTTCTACACATAAAATAACTAAAAAGGTATAAAGAAAAAGAGTATCAAAAAATCAGATGAGAGAGCATCCTATTTATTGTATATAAGCAAAAGAGATCCTAAAAAATTTAAAAACATTGAAAAGTAGAAAAGAGAAAACAAATCAAAAAAGTAGAAAAGATTAAAAACAATGGAAAATTGAGCATGAAGAAAGCCAAAAACATTTAGAAATGATCCTAAAAAAGGATGTTGTCTTGGTGAAAACCTAGCAAATAGAAACCTTGATGATATGGAAACAAAAAAAATAAAAATAAAAAAGAAAATACAAAAAAAATGAGAAAAGAAAAAAAGTGCCTTGGTGAAAACCTAGAAAATAGGCACCTTGGTAGCAAAAAAAGGAAAAAGCTTAAAAAAAAGAAAAAAGAGAGAAAATCCATTCAATCAGTGAAAAATCAGTAAAAAGACATCATTAAAAGTCCAAGTCAATCTCATGCCTAGTTGCAATCCTTGTAAATAATGTAATCACCAACATTTTTATATATTGCATAATAAAACCCCACAGTTGCATTTGCAAGTACCTAAAGTTTTCATCGCCAATCTAATCTGCAAAGTGTCCCAAGTCCTACAAAGAAATCACATCAAACTGGGGACAAAGAATACTCTAAAGGAGGAAGGATTCATCAAAGAAAACATCAACCTGTCACCAAATCAAATTCATCAAAACACAAATGAAACACTTACCCGATCAATCCTAATCCAAATATCAACTGAGCCAAACACGTAATTTTGATCCAAGATCTCACCAAGATGTTACCTTTATCAGGATTAAAAATATGAAATGGATGGAACTATACTCGAAATATGGATTTGAAAAATGATGAAATTTTTTTCTAAGTGTTGACTTGATTGAGGAAATCATGTCTTTCTAGAAAATCGATGAAAGTTTTAAAACTAGACAAGCTATGATAAAAGCATGATATTTTATTGATTTCTGACTGAGTGTCTTAAGGTCAAATTTTTAAAGTATGTATTATTTGTCTAAAGACATGATCATCAAAGAATAATCGAGGACATGTACATATGAAAAACTGAGATCTTTGTTTGTTTACGCAACATGATACCTTGGATATTTTGATGTTAAATATCATAGTACCAAAATCCACTTGCAAGATAGAATCTGATGAGCTCGGTATTCATACTCTCATGATTGATTTCAATTAGTGATAGTTGTACCAAGAAGGGGAAAGCACCATGCAAAAGGAAAAATGTATTCGTATCATCATGGTTGAGCTAGTGATGGTTGTAAGTTAATTTTAGGATTCCAAAACTTCTCAATGATGAATATAAGCTCCTAATTTATGAATAGTGATAGCTAGATGCATCCATCCTAGATTAAATTCATTTAAGTGATTTGCCTTTCTTATTTTGAAAATAGAAATTGGAAAAGAGAAAAAAGAAAGGGGGGTGGAGTTAATAAAAAACCAAATAAAAAATCAAAAACTATATATGATCGAGTGTGTTGGAAATCAAAATCAACTAAAAAAAAGGTGTCTTGCATTAGATTAATTGCATTTGTTAGATTCATCTCATTCATGGTAATCTTGCATCCATTTAGGACATTAACCTAAGTTCATTTAAATTGCATTGCATTAGCTTGCTTTCATTTTAGCTCGTTCCATTTAATCACATTGATTGCAAACAAATCTTTAATTATCATTATAAGTCATATCCATTAAATTCATTTGCATTAGTTTGCATTCATTTTAAAATCATTCATAATCATTCTCATTAGGTCATCACATTTCATTAAGATTACATTACATAAGTTTGCATGAATTAATTAATTAGCATCTTATAGTTGCATTAATTACATCATTAGGATGTTATTAACATTTCATATCATTGATACATTGCATTTTTCATATAGAATCATTTCATCAAATCCATTGCATTTACACATTGAATTTTATTAAAAAATAAGTGTATTTAGGTCATTGCATTTACATATACATAATCATTTCATCCATTTAAAAATCATTGCATTTGAATTATTGTCATTTATCTCATTTACTATCACATTTATCTCATTAATCATTAAAGCATCAATATCCATATATTTCATCATATGAGTATCACATTTACAACTCATTTACATTTATTACATCCATGGTATTACATTGCATACAACCATATCGTCCAATAAATTGCATCCATAAAGCATCATCACATAGCATTGATCATTAGCATCATTAAAATCATATATCATAAACATTAAATCATGTACCACATACATCCATCTATACTATGTCATAAGTAAGGTAATCATTTAAGCATAAATAGACATGTGCATTCATATCATAAACTACATTTAAAAAAGCATAAAAATAAAGCATGTAGTAATAGAATAATGTAGATATGCATATCATATAAAGCACTTGGAAAATAACGTCCAACACATGATGACATTATATAAAGTAAATCTATCAATGCGTATCAGAGTCCATAGTATCATAAAAAATCATCAGCATATGGAAATCAAAGTCCATCAAAGTATCAACAAGTATCAAATCATACGCAACATCATCTGATCAAAGAATAATGTGATTCCAATGTATCGATATAAAAAATAAACAACAACATGTACATCAAAGAATAAATATATCATCTCAAAAATGTCAATTGCCAGAACCACTGACACCATCAGGATCGGGACCAAGATTGAGACCTCAGCTCGAGCTAGCCTGTAACCCATGTTGACTCATGGCCGCCATAAAGGCCCGCATCATGCTACCTAACTGGCTCACCTATTCTCGAATCTTTGACACGTTGGACTGTAATACCTGAACATCAGTAGTAGATCCTGGAGCCTCTATGGGAGGAGCTTGTAATATCTTTCGCCTAAACTCAAATTTCATTTCATTTTTGAGGGGGCATACACTTGGATAATCAGGAATGGCATCATAATGAGTAAATCAGAAGCATGACTATCAAATCAAAGCTTAATCTTTCATCAATTTTTTTTCGCTTATCAATCTAAAGGGGCATCAAACATCAAATTAGAAAAAATCAGGTACCATATCAGACAACCTATCATCAGATTGACCCTCATGGACTTCAAATCAATCGAAACTGCATCAATCCCATCATCAAAATTTGCATCTTCTATCGAATATTGAATCAGACATCAAATCTAATCAGGACTTCACATCAAAATGATCAGGACATTCTTTGAACCGATATGCTTCGTGCATCGATTCAAATAGGGGCATTTGTAATCACCTGAAAATGGACAAGATTAATTCATGTGAGCAACCAAGGCAAAACTAAGGTAATAAAATCAAATCAAGCTAAAATCAAAACAAAATTGCAATCAAGCCATAATTCAAATTTAATTGAAAATAAAAAGTCATAAAATTAATTTAAATCAAATAAATCATGATAAATAAATTAATTGTGTAATTGATCTAATTAATTGCATAATTCAGTTAAATCAAATCAACCCATTTAAGGGGTGCATATGGTTAAACATATTAAATAAATTTAATTAATAAATCCTAATTTTCCCTCAACCACCAAATGGGAGGAAAATGCATCAACCAATAGGATTTGAGAACCAAGCTCACATGGATCAAGCTCACATCGAATCTCCATCACACATAAGGAGAAAGAATCTTGTCCACCCATTTTATCCTCTTGTCCCAAGCTTTGAGGACATAATATTTAAATAGTCTCCAAAGGTGGAACCATGGACTAAACCTCAACTTAGCCATGATCAAATCAACTCCACCCCCCACCCTTGCCAAAATCTATAAAAGCAAGGCATAATTGAAGAACAAATCATCCAAAAATTTGAGAATAGCATCAAACCTCTTGCAATTTATAGCTAGAAAGGCAAATTTAGAGCTAAATAGTTGTAATTTCATTTAGAGTTAATATTTTAATTTTATTTATCAATCTTTCTCATATTAGGGTTGTCACTAGTGGAAGCTTGTTGAGGGCTTTGCACTAGCAATCCTAATTAGAGAGCCATAGAGTGCTCAATTGTCATTTCATTTGCTTAATAAGATTTCTATTTGTGATAATTTAGTTGTTATTTTAATTTATTTGACAATACTAACCCTATGAAGGTACTTATCTTAGTACACACATACTAATCACCAAATAATGACTTGTTCTTAGTCATTTCTCTTCTATTGTATACATATATTCTTATATTCTAAAGGCTAGTATTAAAAAAAAATATTTATAATTCTGATTAAAAGAAGTTTGAAATTTATTTGTGTAGTGAAAAAGTACATGCTTACTCCTTTCGTCGAGAGATTTATAAGTGCAATTCATGCACTTGTTCAAAAGTGGACATGGTAGTTGAAAGCATGTAATAGTGCCTTTAGCTGCAACATGTATAGAATTGTTTTCTCTTAAAGTCGTTAAAATATTCAAGTTAGTATAATTCGAAAGAGTAAATAATGGGTTGACAATGTTTGTTTATGATAATAATAGGAATTTGCTAATTTTGAAAGTATTTAGGTATAAATACATGAGAAATATGAACATGTAGATAAAGTGGGAAATAGTATCTTTACAAAATAATGAGCAAGCTTTATGTTCCATATTAAGAATGTACAAAATGTATTTGTTGAAAAGACTTTATAAAATTTAGTTATGACTTATAACATTTAGAAGAATAAAGCTTGGTTACATATAATATCTAAAAGACTTTATAATATTTATGTGCATAAAATAGGACACATCAAATTATTACATAATCATTTATCTAATCTATTTTTCCAAACCTCGGATGAGAATAAGAAACTCTACTTAAAAGAACCTCTAAGAATCTTATTAGAAAATGATGACAAGACTAAATTTCTAAACTAGTACCATTTATTTATTTTTACTTAGATAAAATATTTCAAGATGTAGAAGTGAAATGAACGGAAATATAATAGCTTTATTAAAATTATTGTTACATAAATATTAAGTACAATAGCATTGCCAAAAACAAATTATTGCAAGAAAAAATGAAAACAGCAAAAAAAAATTCCGTGGAAACGAGTTCCATATGTATAGGGCAAAAATAAAAATTCCATGTGAATAAGTCATACCTACCTTTAATTTAGTATACTAATTAAAATACCTTTTAAGTTGTTGCCTAGGCCTGTCATAACAAATACAAGAATAGACAGATTGATGTGCAATTCACCTTTCTAGCTTTCAATTCATTCGTCCCCAGTTGTCCAAAATAGCTTGCACGCGAAAGAAAAATATAGTAAGAACAAATGTTACGACTCCAAGAATAGACAGAAGCTTTCACTTCATTCACGACTTACGAAGAAAATTGTATTTCAAACGATAATGGAAGACATTTCAAATTGCATCCGAGGAAATCGCTCCACTGTATCGTTTTAACCACGCACTCATCTGCACTCCGTCAATATGAATGAGACCAATAAAATTGGGGGAACCA
Source organism: Chamaecyparis obtusa (assembly GCA_027943335.1). Classification (NCBI taxonomy): domain Eukaryota; kingdom Viridiplantae; phylum Streptophyta; class Pinopsida; order Cupressales; family Cupressaceae; genus Chamaecyparis; species Chamaecyparis obtusa. Next base: position 74,605 of record BSBK01002604.1, on the reverse strand, counting down.
TACCAGATGAGATTGGTAACCTGACAAACTTGGCGACATTATACCTAGATACAAACAAATTTAACGAAACCATTCCATTTGCACTCGGTAAACTTCCAAATCTGGAGAGATTACATCTGCACACAAACAGTTTACAGGGAAGAATTCCACAAAGTTTTGGCCAATCAAAAAGGCTTGTATTGTTATCACTCGGTGGGAATATGCTTTCAGGACAAATTCCTGATAGTCTTGGCAATCTTCCACAATTAAGAGACCTTTATCTTAGTCACAATCAGCTATCAGGGAAAATACCTGCCAGTTTAGGGAGATGCAAGACTTTGGAAACGGTCGACTTGGCATACAACAAACTAGAGGAAAATATACCTCCTGAAGTTGAAGGTCTTCAAAGTCTTCAGTTATATTTCAATGTTTCTAGAAATTTATTGCAAGGTTCTATTTTGGAAATGAGCAAAATGGTCATGGTTTTAGCTATAGATGTTTCTCAAAATAATTTCTCTGGTGCCATTCCTAAAGCACTCACAGATTGCAAGGGGTTGGAATATCTAAATCTTTCTGGGAATGCATTTGAGGGTCCAATCCCAACATCATTAGCAGATCTCCAAAATCTACAATACATGGATCTTTCTTGCAATAATTTATCAGGTATGATACCGGTTGCTTTCAAAAAGATGAATATGCTCAAGCATCTCAATCTCACTTCAAACAAGCTAACTGGAGAGGTACCAAAGGGAGGAGCTTTAGCAACACTTGATGCCTCAGAAGTTATGGGAAATCCTGGCCTCTGTGGTGGATGGATAAACTTGCCACCATGCTCTCATTCCAATCACAAACACCCATCACTCTCCAAAATGGTAATAATTCCTCTTGTAGTTGGGATTGCAATTTTGATCATGTCTCTTCTATTGGTAGTATTTTCTTATAGATCTTGTAGACATTCCAGTACTCCAACTCTTAAAGTATGGCCTCCAAAAATTTCATATGAAGAACTTGTAGATGCAACTAGTGGGTTCAATGATGAAAATCTTCTAGGAATTGGCAATTTTGGGTCAGTTTATAAAGGGATTCTAAAGAATGGTACAAATATCACTGTTAAAGTTCTCAAGTTGCAAGATGAATATGCTCACCAAAGTTTCAGCAAAGAATGCAATGCATTAAAGAGAGTTCGGCATCAGAATGTAATCAAAATCATATCAACATGCTCCAACCTTGATTTTAAAGCCTTAATTCTTCCATTCATGTCGAATGGAAATTTAGAGAAATGGCTATACCCTCTTGAAGCGGGTAGATGCACATTAACTTTGAGTGATCGAATCAAGATAGCAATGGAGATAGCACAAGGAATGACATACCTTCACCATTATTGCTTTATTCAAGTAATTCATGGCGACCTCAAGCTTGAAAATATTCTAATAGGTGATGACATGACTTCATACATAGCAGATTTCGGCCTCTCCCATATTATTTCTAGAAATTCCATAGATTCTTTGACTTCTACAGATACACTTAAAGGATCTGTTGGCTACATTGCACCAGGTACACATTTCTTATTATTGCACTCTACATTTCATTAGTTTTCTCTATTTGTCTTATTAACCATAGTCCATGCTTCAAATGAATTAAGAGTAACTTATTCCTCTTTAATTGTTATTATAAAGTATGGAATAGGCGCAAATATTACCACCAAAGGAGATGTATATAGTTATGGAGTTTTAGTATTGGAGTTGTTGACGAGGAAGAGACCAATAGATGATATGTTCATTAGTGGAACCAATCTCCAAAAATGGATAGGAATGCATTTTCCTAATAGAATCTCAGATGTGATTGATAATTTCCTTCTTATAGATGCTCATGAACTAGAAACAACAATGGTGATGGAATGCCTTACTCAATTTATGCAAATTGGGTTGTTCTGCACAAGGGAGTCACCTCAAGAGCGACCTGATATGGTTGAGATAGTTGATAGACTAAATACAATAAGAGGTGTGTTTCTTGGTACTACCAATAGATATCACACCTTTTATTAATAGCGAAAGAAATACTACTGAGTTAGGAAACAAGGGAAGTTCCTATACATCTACATCCTAGGCCGAAAGAATTTTTCTTTCTTTGTTTCATGTCAAATCCAAAATACATGATGTCCTAATTTTATTATTCTAGCTAGTATAGTGTATTGTGAGTGGATGAAATAATGTTATAATATTGAGATTTCTTGTTCTACCTATATGGTATAATATTGCGACTTGATTTAAGTCTTTACATGTGAAATTGTGAATGGAAAGGAGATATGGATGTAATATATTTTAGACATATCAATTATCTAGATACATGGTTAAATATATCTTAATGGAAAGGAAAATCCCATAAAAGAGGCATATAGTTATTATTATTGTTATTATTAAATATGAATTATTTTGTAGTATTGCTTTTATATCTTTGAAGTAATCAATACAATTTAAAATTTATTTTATGTTTTAGTAATTTATGATTGTTGAATAGTTTCTTAGTTTTATTAGTTCTTTCATAATTAATAAAAAATTATATTTAGAAATTGATGAATTATTATTTTTTATATAAAATATGATAAAATATACCATTAGTATAAGATACTAAGATATTATGATAGGATGTGGAGAATACATCATTGAAATTACTAACATCTCTTTCAATCATCATTGTTTAAATGAAAAGTTAAAATACTAGACTTAGTAGAAGGATAATGTTATTGTTAACTGAGTAGTTAGATGTGTTAGTTATTAGGTACTAAAATTAGAGAAATATTTCCAGATTACTTTTGCAGAAAAAATGTCTATATATCCAATGTAATCTATTACCTTGTGTCCATAAGAAGCAGTAAGGATGGGGATAGTTGATTGAAGTTGACATTCTCCTTTAAGGGTGGAAGCCACTCCAAGAATCATTCCAAATTTGAGAAGATTTCCCATCATGAATTTTCCAGGATATATACTTTGTAATCAAGCTCCTGGATGGAATCATAAAATTCCACATTACAAAACCACCTGGAGGATTTTGAATTGAAAAGATTCTGACTAGTTGTGGAGTGTCTAGATATTTAGTCTCCATAATCTAGCACCATAACAAATTAGGATTTTTGTACATTTGCCAAATCAACTTACCTCCAAAGAAAATATTTTGATTATGTAATTGAGAGATTACCACACCCCTAGCTTCCTTAGTTTCAGCCATGATTTTTAACGAGACTAAAGGCATTTTCTTAACATTGGATAGGCTTCCTTTCTAGAGAAAGGTTCTTATGATCTTCTCTATTTTCTTAACTCATGTTAATATTATAGCTAACTAGATTCCTTCAATCATTGCTGGTAATTCTCTATAGATGTATTGACTCATGTGTTAATATTTGTGATCCATAGTTTAGGTCTAAGTTAGTAATGCATTGGTGGTTGTAATCTCTGGTGGTCTATTTTTTAGTTATTTTTGAAGCATTTTTTAGTTGTTTCATTGTTATTTTGTACTTTATTTCTATAATTTCTAGTTATTTCTTGGAAGGATTGTGTTTTGTTGCTTGTATGTTTTGTACTATGTTTTAACCTTCCTGAGGGCATTTTCAAACATTAAGATGGATGTTCCAACATCACAAATAGTAAAAATTGCTTCTTTGGTCATGATTGTCTAGTAGGAATTGTGGCATTTACTATATTGGCTGATTTTGTGGATCAATAGAATTAATGCCTAGAAACTGCATGATCACAATCCCTATGAGGGAAGGGAAATATCCCGTAGATTTTATTATGCCTCAAGATTGTGTCATGAGTTGGTTTAAAAATCACACATTGCTTGACTATTTAAAATGTGATTGTTGAAGTCATTGGGGCACACCTTATTTATACAAAGACACAATGCATATATCCATCATAGCTGGTATCTATTTTTCTATCGCAATACATGGATTTGTTGTAGTCCATTTGTTCTGAGATAAATTGCAGAGGCTTATATTGAGGAATGCTTTCTTCCAAGGAATACATTGGACAAAGTCATCAGGTCATATGACATGTATAATGGTGAGGTTTATGTTGCAAGAATTGTCTCTCAGTCAATGCTAAAGGAAAAAAAAGAGATGAGAATCATATTGAAAACATTTATGTAGGATATAAGAGATCATGATGAGGAGAGAATTAACATTGTCTTCCATATGCATGGGTCAAGAGTGCCACCACACATGCATGTTGATTTACATAGGATTTCATCTATAATTGTATTTTTATTGTTGCATTCGAGCCATATCCACACCTTAGGTGCAGAAACACAACTGCCCAATTCATGATTGATGTTATAGATCCATGAGTATTAATTAGCCAGGACAGTGATGAATTTTTCTCTTAGGTGTTATTTGGAATTGTCGACAGCATTTGGACCTATATGCTTAGCTAGAGAGCCATTTTTCTAGAATGTTTTAGCAGTTGTGGTTTGTGTATAGGTAATTTATATTATATTGATTAGTCTATGCTTTATGTAGTCTAATAAGTGTTTACATGAAATCTTGTATGAATTTGAATCTGTGGAAGGCAGATGCCATTACGATTGAGATATTATTGAAATGCATATGATGTAGCTATAAAGATGATGAATAGTACATCCATCTACTTTGAATTTTATTGCTTACTAGGAATTGAGCCATTGTCTTTTAAAATTTATTTGGAATTGTAATGTCCCCATTTTGGGACATTTATAATTTTTCCCTTAAATAATGGTTCCAACATAGAGTGATAATAACATTATATCATAAATATAAATTTACCTACAAATATGGAATTTATTATGATGCTCAACTTGACAACTCTAAGAATAATTTCAAAAAGAAATCAAATCATGATTTTCTACTATGTCATAACCAGTTTCAAGATTTTATGCAATGTTGATGCAATGTCTCCTTTTTTGGGGATTCCCCTTTGTTGTACCCACCAATAGATAAAAATGTTGTCACATGCTATATATTTTAATCTTTGATTATGATTAGTATAGTTTGTAAACAATATAAACAATAAAAGTATATTGTTTATTTAATTTTAACTTGTATTGTGGTATATTTTATTTATTTTTATATTTATTAGTAAATCTTTTTTCAATAAGAACCTACATCACAAAAATTGGCAAGATTACTTCTTCTCCTCTCCAACTAATTGCAACATGTTCAATACACTACACTATTAGTTTCATTTTCCCATGTGTTTTTTTTCTCTATTGTTGTTTTCCCACACTACAAGAAAAAATTCCACACATTTTATAATTAGTTTTCAAAATTTAGAAATGGTTGGAATTTTGAAAAACACACCTATAATTCTCAAAACCATTCCTTTTTTTAGCACAAATATTATTTTAAACCCTCTAAATATATTATACCATTGAGAACTTAGATACCAAAAACTAAATGGAAAGCCAGTCTATATCCTACACACTTGATTCTTATTTTGTCATCTTCCTTCATCCCCTTAACCGAACTTTTTCTCATTGTGCAGGACAACATTTGCAAATAGAAATTCTCGTTATTAGGGTAAACTAAACTTCTTTATTCTTTGTGATTTTCTTTCATTCGTCACATTTTATTATGTCCTACTAACATGTGCCATGTTACTCCACACTATAGCAAAAAATTGCATTCCCAATTCAGAGTAAGTTGTTCAATTAATATAAAAGATTGGCATTTTTTAAGCCCATATGGGAATAAAAAACTCGGTGAAACCCTTATGTTTATTTTAGTTGTAGTCCACCGCTGACTATCCCACCACATTTCCATGTCAAGGCACACTTTAAGCTAAGTAGGGAACTCACCTTCATTCTTGTGCCATGTCATTTGCATCCCATGTATTTTATAGTTGTGGAGAGCCCTCTCAAGCCTCGTGTAGATGCAATCCTTGAACACTGATTATCATCCAAACATATACATGTATGTATGTATGTACACATATACATATATAAATACATATATTTGTGTGTTTGTGCGTGCGCACATATATAATTGAAAGAAGTTTCAATTGTGATGCAAAAATGCCAAAATTCTTCTTCTTCTGCTGAGGAAGAAGAATTCGGGGTATGTGAGCTTTACGAAAATTGTCCTAAAAGGCATATAGAATATCTCTCATGCAATTACAAGGCTCTCATCCCATTTATACACAAATTTCTATTGAATGGTCATACATTTGTGAATGTTTATAACAATATTAAATATTCTATGCTAACCCATAACTATAGGTATACTAGAGATGCTCTACACACATATGGAGGGGTTCTTATTTCAGTGCTAATAGCCTGAATCTGTATCCATCTTTGTGTACAATCAATATTCAAGGATTGCATCTACACGATACTTGAGAGGGCTCTCCACAACTATAAAATGCATGGGATGCAAATGACACTGTACAAGAACGGGGGTGAGTTCCCTACTTAGCTTAAAGTTCACTATGACATGGAAACATGGTGGGACAATCAATGGTGGAATACAACTAAAATAAACATAAGGGTTTCACTGGGATTTTTATTCTAATACGGGGCTTAAAAAATGTGAATCTTGTATACTAATTGAACACTTACTTTTAATTGGGGATGCAATTTTTTGTTATAGTGTGGTGTAACATGGTATGCATGTTAGCAGGATGTAAGAAAATGTGACGTGAAGGAAGAAAATCACATAGAATAAACAAGTTGAGTTGACACATATTGATTGTACGTAAGCCAACATAATGAGGACACAAAGATGGATACATAATGACATATATATATACAAGCAAGTGTACGAGTGCAAAGTGCTAATGGTATGGTGGAATTGTGCATCCAGTAAGGTGGAAGTATTATGAATGATTGAGAGGTATTCTTTGATGCATTACAGTGGTATTAGAGTTGGTGATCTTGCCAGTTGATTAGGTAGTGTTGGATGCAGACAAGATCCCAATTAGTAGATAGGATGGGGGAATCAATCACTAAGATGATGACACTTCTATAGGAGCTAACAAGAGGACAAAAATAACTCAACGATACTTTTATGAATGGACAAAAACAACTCAATGAGACCTTAGCGAAGGGACAATAACAAATTGGTGAAATCCTTTGACTTTTAGCGAAAGGAAGAACAAATGGAGGTCGCAATGAGCATGGTGATAATTTTTTCAATGAGAGACCTCATACAGAGTGTTCCCACAAACAACCAATGATGTTGACATTTCCCCAAAGGACTTAACAACGTGAAGAAAAAGAGCCTACCTTCTTGGAGATGTAAGATCAGTTCAAGCAAGACTAGTTTGATGCCAGATTTGAAGGAGGGCTACTCTTCAAGGATTATGTGGATTTATAGATGATATATTCTATGAGACATGGATATTACAATGATGACATTAGCTGGAAAATTGGAAAAATAAATTTATCATCCTTTGATGGATCTGGGAAAATCTCATCACAAGCATGGGTATAGAAAGTTACTACTTACGAGTTTCTCACAAATGGTGGCACCATGGGATGGTCACCCTCGATCATGATTGAGTCACTTCATATGATGACTTTATGGAAATACTTATAGACCACTTTGACAAAAAGGATCTAGAGCTTAATTTCAAAGACTTGGCTCAACTAAAGAAGACCAAGGCACTGGATAGTTATATCATGGAATTTTAGAGGTTGTATGTATTGGTTATTGACAACTCAGAGAGGAGACTAGTTGTGTTATTCATGGACAGGTTGATGGAACCCCTAAAAGTTTGGGTCAAAGGTTTCAACCTTGGCACCCTTACTGAACCATTAATAAGGCACGTGACATGTAAGTATCTTCTTCTTCTTCTTCTTCCTCAAGGTGTTATTCACACCCAATCCACCCCTTACTTCAAAGGAGAAATTAAAAAACCCCATCCAAAGAAGCCATCATTGGATGAGGCTAGGTCAAATAGGAGCTCAAGAGAAAGAAACTATATTTTACCTATAAGGATTTGTAGGAACTAGGAAACCAATGATTAGGACACAGAGAAATTCACTACATTGAGGTGATGTACAATGATGACGAGGAGCATGAGGAAACTGATCCTGAAGGAGATGGTCAATAAAATTCCTAGAAGCTTAACATGAATCACTCAGAGAGGATATTCATGTTGGTACGGTGAGGAGGTGCCATTGCAAAACTTGTCAATACTCTGAGGTGCACTTTAATTTAGGTGCAGGGTACCTTCTAGGGGAAGTGGGTCATGGTCATTCTCTACAATGGAGCCACACTCAACTTCATCAACTCATCACTCATCAACCAAAGGGGTTTGCGTATGGAGGCACACCAGGTTTTAAGTCAAGATAGAAGAAGCAAATCTCTAATCATGCACCCATCTAGTTCTACAACTAAGCATTACCATGGAGAACCACACAATGACACATTAATTCTTTGTAGTAGATCTAGATGACATGGAGGTTATATTGAGAATTCAGTGGATAGAAACCCTTGACATGAGTACACACAAAGTTTCAAGAGGATGGAGATCTCCTTTGAAGTAGATGGGAAAAAGGTAGTGCTGAGGGGGGTGTAGAATGGCGGCCTGAAGGAAATCTTGGCACAATGAATGAATTTTCCTCTAATTTTGGAATTGTACTGGTAAAATTTCTATACCAAAAAATATTACTGATACAAGAATGAATTGCTATAAATCATATATTGTACTTCTAGATCTGAGATATATTTTTTATGAAGTTTAACAATACAAATTTATCTCTAAGAGAGACTTAAACAATTTGGCATTCAAGTACAAGGTGAAATATCTGAGATGATATTTCCAATGGAAGACTAGGGTGGATGCTAACCACCGAAATTACAATTACAAACTAGGAAGGATCTTCCACCTCCGAAACTGCATACAACCAAATACCCAATTCCAAATGGAATTGCAAATAAAAAGAAACATAAACTCTATGATATTACCTATGGTGCCAGCCAATGCCTTAAAAAAGCCTCCAGGAAGTTTCCCAAAGGGCTACAAAATAGCCGACATATATTTTTTATTATTTATTATTTGGGCGGCCTATAATTAATTAAAGGTCCTTTATAATATTACTTAAATTTTGGGACTGCTCAATTATTTAATTTAATTAAGTCACTTTATTTAAAATTTAGGGACATTACATAAGTGAAGGGGTGTATCAAATTAACCACATAGTGAGTCAAGGCGGGGAAAAGACCTAAATGTATAATGTGATTTTGCAGTTATTTTTTGTCTAGCTACAAAGGAATCTCATATTTGCAAAATGCAGCTATTTCTTGAACAAGTTATTTAGAAATCCTATCTATTTTTGTAGATAGAACTTTGTTGTGTGCACACAATTGATTCTATTTTTCTACACTTACATCATATATTATCTTTTCCTTATCATCTATTTCCAACAGTATTTGTTCGATGAGATTCTTAAGTTTAAGAATCTTTGAATTCATTTGTGCAAATCCACTTACAACATTGTTTCTTACACTATTTGTTTTCTTAAATTCATATGCAATTAAAAAAACCTATCTAATCAACCTGATTCTATATTATCATTTTCCCACTCCACATACTATGAGTGGTGCCTAGTTAATTTCTCAATAGTACATTTAATTTGTCCACCCAAATACATTATCTACCTCACACAACTTAGTCTAATTCTTGTCAACTCTATGAAGAGAATATTGTATCCTCAATTACCACATTATACTAGCAAGTCATAGTGCATTCAAGTGCAACATGTACAGAATTGTAGTTGTTAAAACATTCTAGTATAATTGGAAAGTGTAAATTATGGGTTGACAAGACTAAATGTACTATTGAGAAATCTTATTAGAAACTGATAACAAGACTAAATTTCCAAACTACTACCATTTATTATTTTTACTTAGATAAAATATTTCAAGATGTACAATTCACCTTTCTAGCTTTCAACTCATTCATCCTAGTTGTCCAAAATAGCTTCTTGCACGCGAAACAAAAATACAGTAAGAACAGACAAATGTTACAACTCCAAGAATAGACAAAAGCATGTGCAACCTTCACTTCATTCATGACTTTTGGAGGAAATTCATGTAACGTTTGTGCAGCTCATCTTCGCCGTTAGAACAGACAAATGTTACAACAGACAGAAGCATGTGCAGCCTTCACTTCATTCACGACTTTTGGAGGAAATTCATGTAACGTTTGTGCAACTCATCTTCACCCTTCACGTCATCCACTTGTCATCCAGAATCGACTCTCTCTTCTGCCAAATACCAAATTCTAAATGAATTCATGCATTTGATTTGATGGATATTATTTAAGCATTATTGATTATGGATGGGATACAGCTTTATTCTACTCATTCCACTTCCGACACTTGTCAAACTTGTCTTATAGCAAAGTCAAAGTCATGCATTTAAAGCTGCCAAACCCTACTCCATAACGTTTTCCTCCCGCACCGATCTCGACTTGGTGAATGACTTCAATATGCTTCCAAACCACTCATCTGTACCTAGTCAATGAATATAAATAATACTAGAATTAATAAATTCTAATACTTGTTAATTTTGGAAGTTTCAAATTTGGAAAATGAAGATGGAAAATGTTGTTTGCATATGGATTTCAAAATATTATAAATTTTGCTTTGCCACCAATTCTTGTAATTGGAATTGATTTTCCAATTCCATCTATTTAGATGGAAGATTCAAATGTTGGTTTTTGGGTTAAATGGGAATTAACAAATCCTTATTCCACTTTCATGTTTTGAACACAAACATCAAAAATGTCGATTCCGGTATTTGACAATCCCAATTCCAATCTTATTCCAGCAAACAAACAGACCCTTTTAACATTTTCACATAGCTAAATATTATCAATAGTACTACAAATTCTAATCTCTTACAATACAAGCTACTACTTTTTTTCCTTTTAAAACGACAACTCTAAAACATGAATTATGCTCCAAATTAGACTTTCTAAGTAGTACTTCCAACATTAAAAAGACTTGTTGGCTAGATCAATTTCATCCATGGTACTAAACCATTAAAAGAAAAATAGAGGCCATAAAATCTATAGCATATTGATATACCAACACCTGGGAAACTAGTATATGAAAAATTAATACTAAATTTTCAGTACTACTAAAATCAATCTTTCAATTAAAATCATATGCATAAAAACAAAAAGATAAATAGAATCAAATAATTAGTCATTTAAATATCTGATTAACATAAATAGACGGATCCATGCAGATATCAGGGTATCTCTAAAGCAAATTATAAGTAATATTTTGTAAAAATAATAATAAACATCTTGTTGCAATTAAATGCTTATAACAAATAAAAACCTCAAACTTCTTATCCACGCATGCTCTATCAAGTACATTGACATATTTTAAAATGAACCCTCACTCATAAACCACACATATGTCATTTGGGATGCTCTGTAAAGCAAGCCAAGAATGAAGATGATGCTCATGCTGCCTCCTTTGCTAATATTTGTCTGTCTCTTTGTGTTGCCTACTCATGTACCAAAGCCTTCTAGTTATTATGATCACCAAGCTCTCATTGCTTTCAAATCCGCTCTCCTTTTGGATCCATTTAATTCCTTGTCTGATTGGTCTCCAAATCACACCTTCTACAATTGGACTGACATTTCCTTCTCTTCTTGTCAGCAACATGTATTTTCCTTGAATCTCACTGGTATGGGATTACTTGACCCCATCTCTCCCTTTCTGAGAAATCTTTTCTTCCTTGGAGTACTTGCTCTTGTAAGGAAAGAAACGGTGCAGAAATGCTTTCCTAATGCCAAATTGACAAGGAAATAAGAAACTATAAATTTAAGAGATGTGCAAGTAAATAAAATATGAAACTACCAGACACAAGATACACAAAGAGACATCAGATTTAACATCGGAAAACTCTTTCGGGAAAAAACCCACCACCCAAAAAACCCTCAAGCAACTTTGTATTATAGTAAATAAATTTACATACAATGAACTTCAGATTTTTTACACAGGCTCAAATTGCCTTACAATCAACCAAATTTCAATTCCTTACATTTTATTACGAATCTTGCAGTTATTTATACACAGTGCAATTTTTTGCAAAATTCGGTATGTTACCTGTAATGGATAACCAACTTTCATTCGTCCAACTGCCAAGTGTCACTGCACACCATCACCACACTTTGGTACTATACATGGCATTGTACCTAACACCATGCATATGAGTTTCTAGATTCGATTGTGTGATTTTTTTAGCATCGACGTTTTGGATCACACTCTATGATCCATCATTAGGAAAAGAGAGTCTAAGAATAGAAAGGAAAATGTGATGTGATTTTCCTTGAGTTGAGTTAACTTGATAACATAATGCTAACTGATTTGTTTGATTGAGTTGAGTTAACTTGATAACATAATGCGTATTGTGACTTACCCTTCAAGCATCTCAGAACTCTTTTCATGGCATCCCAATTTGTCTTGCCCGAGTTTGCTATAAATTGACTCAAGACTCCCACTGCTTGGGCAATGTCTAGTCTTGTACTAACCATTGCGTACATGAGGCTGACAACAACACTTGCATAAGTTACTCACTTGATGTCTTCAACCTCTTCAAGATATCTTCGACTATCACTACCTAAGAGCTTTGTTCCATGTAACACTGAAACTACTTATTGCTTGCAACCAGTCATATTAAATCGCTCCAAAACATTGGTAATATATTTTCTTTGATTGAGCCAAAATTTTATACCAACTTTGTCCCTTCTAATTTCTATCCCCAAAATAAATTTTGCTGGCCCTAAATCTTTCATGTCAAATTTCAAGGACAATTGAGATTTTAACTCTGAAATTATTCCCTTACTATTGCCTATAAACAACATATCATCTACATATAGAGAAATAATAAGTATCCGATCAACTTCAACTTTATAGTATACACAGTGATCAGATTTAAATTTTGTAAAACCCAAAGATAAAACGTATGTATCGTACTTTTGATACCACATTCTGGGTAACTATTTCAAACCATTAAGAGACTTCTTCAGTTTACATACCAAATGCTCTTTACCTTTTTCCACAAAGTACTCTGGTTGGGACATATATATCTCTTCTTCAAGATCACCATGAAGAAATGTTGGCATCACATCTGTCTACTCAATTTCAAAGTTATGTGTTGCTGTAAGTGACAACATAAATATGATGGATGTTAGCTTAGCTACAGGAGAAAATATTTCTCCATAGTCAATCCCTTCTTTCTAAGAATACCCCTTCACAACCAATCTTTCCTTGTAATTGAAAATGCTTCCATCTAGACCATACTTCTTCTTGAATACCCTCTTACATCCCACAGGATTTCTATCTTTAGGAAAGGGTATGAGATCCCAGGTTCCATTCTTCTCCAAGGACTTCATTTCTTCCTTCATTGCTTCCAACTAGGAATCTGAATCTGGCATATTAATTGCTTCTTTTATAGTCCTAGGCTCATCAACATCCATAAGAAAAACATAGGAACAATTAGTATTCAACATAGAATAATTAAACATCTCCGGTGAAAAATCGTACCTATCAGGTTGCCACCTTCCAAAGTAGATCTCCTCACTTCTTTTGGTGAAGCTTCACGAGGTTCAACATGAGGTTCACGATCACGTTCTTTTGAACTTGTATGACTACTTAAGTTCTCCCCATCCTCATTCTTGGGCACATATGGATCCTCATTCTCAGGTTCATTTGGAGTTTAAAATATCTCCCTTTTGGAATCTAAAGGGATTTCAACTGCTTCCTTTTTCTTTTTTTATCTTCTCTAGCTGGTCTAGTGAGACAAGTTTTATCTCACAAAAAATAACACTCATGTTGTATAACACTTTTTCAGTTAGAGGGTTCCATAATTTGTATCCCTTCACACCAATGTCATACCTGATGAAAATACATTTCACCACTTTGTTATCCAACTTGGACCTACTCAAATCAAGAACGTGAGCATATGCCTCATAACAAAATATGCACAAATATCTTAACAAGGGCTTCTTACCAGACCATGCTTCCATAGGTGTTTTGTCAAATAGCGCTACAGTAGGAAAATGGTTCAACAAGTAGCATGTTGTAGCTATCACTTTAGCCTAAAAATTTTCTTCCAAACTAGTACTTCCCAACATGCTCCTTGCTCTCTCCATCAAGGACCAATTCATCCTTTCTGCTACTTTGTTATGTTGTAGATTATAAGGTGTCATCTTATGCCTCTTAATTCCATGATCTACATAGAATTTGTCAAAATATGCATTGCAAAACTCACCACCATTATCCGTCCTTAAGCATTTAATCTTTCTCCCAGTCTGATTTTCAACAAAGATTTTAAATTCCTTAAACCGACTCAACACTTTTGCTTTACTCTTCAAAAAATTAACAAATGTTCTTCTTGAATAATCATCAATAAATGACACATAATATCTTGACTTAGACAAAGAAGGAACATCCACAGGACCAAATACATCAGAGTGAATATAGTCCAACAAACTAGAAGATTTTTTAGAGCTAGAATAAAACTGAACACCGTTTTGCTTTCCATATATGCAATATTCATAGAAATCAAATTCAAGGTTACAATCAACCAACCTCTCAACCAAATATTTATTCTTCAAGGTTTTTAAACCTTTCTCACCAATATGGCCAATCCTATAATGCTAGAGCATTATTTTCTCAGAAGGAAGTTTAACTTCCATAGCATTTACACCATGTGTTACCATATTAGTTTTATCAGACTTTACAGAGACACTATTACAATATATAGGTTTTGTGGATCTCTATAGTTTTGTTGACTATTAGTGACTCACACTTAGTCATTATCTAGGCAATGATGGTCGGTCATTACTGCGACCGAGTCATTATATATAGGCCGAGTTATGTAATGTATACTTACCGAGTATACCAATGGTCACTATGTATTTTTGTATTAGCCGAGTTAAGTTTTTTCCGAGCTATGTAAGTAATGATTATCGAGTGACAAAGATATCAACATATGCCGAGTACAGTGAATCTCGAGTATTCAAAACATCATTTGTTGAGTTAGCTAGAAATGACATATGATTTTGTTATGGCATAGTGATCGAGGTAAATCATTTTGGTCAACATTCATGTTTTGTATTTTGTTTGTTAAAGAAATTACGGTGGTGATTTCGCACCTATTTTGTAATCATTGATCCCTATGTAATACTTAGAGCCAATCAAAAATTAGTAAGGCTTAAGCAGCAAAAGGAGTAAATCAGAACCATAGATCTTGAATCATGAAGATGTTTAGTTATGTATAAAGATAATATCTGAACCCTAAAATGAAAAGTGAATGAGAGGATACGAAGGTAATGAAGGAATGAGTAGAGAAGAAAATTCAGATTAGTAAAGCATTCAGATAGAGTTCAGTGGCTGAGTTAAGTAGTGAAGGACAAAATAGAGATAAACTTGATAGGAGAGATCAAATCAATACTGTAAGGAGAAGATCTGTAATTTTTATATAGTGCAAATCGAAGGATCAGGTACCGAGACATTCTAACCAGTGTATTAGGGTAAATCTATTAACCTGGTGGTATTAACAAACCTATTGTAATCTCTTAACCGAGTGTTTACTTTATTGTAAGTTTTAAATCCTTTAACAAGTAGACTGTATAAGTCTTTTTAGCTCTTAACAGGGCAGACCCCTCATAGGGTAGATCATACTTTTGATCAAACTTGTAGCCCTAACAGGCAAATTTTAATACTGCAGTAGTGAAGATTTGTGGGTGTCATCCCCACCCTAGTTTTACCTTTCAAGGGTTTCTGGGTAACCAAATTTGTCGTGTCATGAGTACTTATGTGAATGATGCTTAGCATGTTAGTTACTTTTTTTTTATGAAGTATTGTTAATGCTATGCAAAAATTTTATGCAATGTTAAAGTGGATTAGTAGGTGACATCTGATTCACCCCCCCCCCCCCCCCCCCCTCTTAGTATCACATTTCCCAACTATATTTCCAACAATTGGTATCAGAGCTATAAGGTTTCTCGTAGAAAGTCTAACCACTTGAAGAAAAAGATCTTGAGATGGAAGTATATAAGTTAGGAAAGGTCATAGAGAATCATAAGATTTATGTACATCTGGCATTACAAAAACTAGAAGCAAATAGAGGTGAACTGAAGAAATCCTTGAGCATGAGGAGAGAGATTGCTATTCAGCAAAATGATTCACTATATCAAGAAGAAGATACCATTGGACTATTTGATAATGGGAACTCTGTAGAAAGTGACAAAGCCATAAAAGAGCTATTGGAGAAAAATACCATACTTAATGATGACATCAGAAATCTAAAGAGAGAACAAGAAATTCAATCTGTCAAACTCTGTGAAGTAGTTGAATAGAAAAAAAAAGTAGAAGAAGACAAGACATTGGCTGAAGAAGACAAAAGAAAAATAGCAATGAGATTAGAGGAAAGGACAAGTGACATGCAAAGATTGACCAATAATCAATTAGACATGGTAAATCAACGGTTGCTGGTTAATCAAGAGTTGGGAAGGAAAGATATGGAAATCAACAATATGAGATCTAAAAATGATCAACTAAGGAATGAACTGAGATATGAGAAGGAAATCAATGAAAGGATGAACAAACCAAATGAAGCTACAAAATATTTTGAAGAGTTGTTAAGGTCACCTAGAAGACCTAGTGATAGATCTGGACTTGGGCTAAATGAGCATTCATCATCCACTGAAGAAGGAGAATCATCAAAGAATGGAGAGCAAAAGAATGCACAACCAAAGAACAACAAGCCCATGTGCCATCACTATGGAAAGCCAGGAGATACAACCAACATATGCAAGAGAAAACATCGTAAGTCTGATCCTAAACCTAAGTTCAATGAACATTGCTTTAACTGTAAGATACATGGACATTAGGCACATGAATGCAAGTCTAAGGTCAGTAGTCCACCTACCTCGCCAAATTTTCAAGGACATTGTTTCAACTATCAGAAATATGGGCATAGAGCATTTGAATGCATATCTAAACCTAAATGGTCATCAAATGAAAAAACTAAGTCACTTGTGAAGAAAAAATCATACAATTGGGATTATAACACTTGGTAAAATTGTCATTACTATGGAAAATATGGACAGATTGGAGAAAATTGTATGAAGACTCATTTCAGAGGTAAATTCAAAAGTTGGATGAATGGAAGCATGGTATGTTACAAGTGTAACAAGATAGGTCACCTAAAGAAAGATTGTAGATCACCTATGTCGAGCAATGATCAGAATCAGAATGAAGATATTTGTGAGACATTGAGAAATCAAATGAATAAGACATAGAAGAAGAAAGCAGAAGAAAGCACAAGTGAAGCTAGCACATCTAGATAAAGATGCATTAGGACATATCTAAAAAAAGTAGAGCATTTCATTTTTTGATGTCGAGCGTTAGCATTTTGACCGAGTTACCAATGTATGTCAAGCACCTATTGTAGCCAAGGTGCGATGTACATCAAGCTATGTCTAAATGGTTATACTGACCGAGTTTGTGTTAGCTGAGGTTAACATGAGTTTGCCAAGACAGCTATATTCCACTTAAAATTTTGTACAGAGCATTTATGAGGCCATAATTCAACTTTTTGGGATCTATAAAGCGGAAAGTTTTCATTCATTTCATTTCACCAAGTGAATTGAGATTTCTTTGAGTGATTCAGAGAGCGAGTAACTAGTTTGTCAAGGGCGATTCCAAATCTTTTCAGCGTTCCATCGAAAAATCATCTACAAAACACTTATGAGAAAGGTACATTACCGAGCAAACATTTCTTTTCAGAAATTTTAAAATTAAAATGGCATCATCGTCGTTTGCTACAATGAAGAAACAAGGGATGGAGGTTTTCAACACACAGTTGGTAAGGAATGAAGTTTGTAAGCCACAGAAGTTTAAGGCAATTCTAGAAAGCACAATTAAAGGAGATCTTATCGGCGCTCTATCCTCGATTCTAGGAAATGTGTTGATAATGAATGATATTAGGTCTTGTTATATGTGCAAAATTGGAGAGATCAGAGACTACGAGATTAGGGAGGCATATGACAAATTGTGTGATAATGGTGTATTGAAGCCAGAATATAAATTGGTTGTCGAGAAAGGGTTAGTGCATGCCCTAGATTTCCCATATAATTTCAAGGTTGAATGGATAAAAATAGTGTTGAGTCAAGTGCATGATATGCAATTATGGCTGAAAGATGGACCAGTGAAGATAACAAAGGAAATGATCCACCGGGTAACCGGATACCCTACAATTTAGGGAAAAAGAATGATGAAGTGTTCAAGTAAAGAAGAAATAATGGTGAACACACATGTAGTTTGGAACAAGTGTGGAATGATGATTTCCACCATCACCGATCTGGAAATTGACTTTTCAGTTAGGTTTATCTCACACAAATTCTACCATTCCAATCGGTTGGACATCATCCCATGTATGGCAATGGACCAGGCATGGAAAATTCTCAAGAAGGGACACACGTATGATCTTGCCAAGCTCCAGCTAACTCAGCTTGTCGAGAACCTAAATTCAATCCAGACTGCAAAGAATTCTATGTGTAAGTTTGGTTCTTTGCTAGTTTGTCTATTCTTTTACGTACAGAAGTGTTTTCCTACTGTTGGAGGTGTGATATGTGATAAGAAGAAACCCATTACAGTTCAAATCAATGAGCTCATAGGTCAGATAGGAGAAAGTTTTAATGGTTTAATGGAGAATTATTTTATTAAGTTCAAAAAGAAAATGAGGAAGAGGGGTAGAGTCCCTATGTCATTAGTTGAGAAGTATACCTGATTAACACACTCTCTTCCTTCCTCTGCTCCTCGGTAACCTGTGTGTCATTTGAATGAGTGGGAGCCTCAGATGTGGTGTCAGGTGGGATCACCTCGATTACCTTAGGCTCATCTTGTGCCCATGTTTCTATAGTAGTTTCCTCTATTCCTTCAGACTTATTTGTCTCTATAGGTGTTTTGGTGTCCTATTCCCCTGTTGTATCTTTATGTTGCTCGAGGTCTAAGTCGTTGGGTTGCTCCTGTGAAAGAATTTCTACTACTTCTACAAGTATAGGAAGCTTGCTCGGTAATGATGTAAATGCACATTTAGTGACTTGTGCTTCATCTTGTGTGATTGATGGTACAATATTTACATCCTCATCATCCTTGTCATCAGGATCACCATTTGTGATGTCCTCAATGAGTACATCATCATTAGTTTTCTTCTTCATTTGGATCTCTGCTAGATCTGGTGCATCTTGTGAAACATTTATGTCTTCCTTTTAATCAGTGATATCAATTACCTCGGTAACTGATATACCAGAGTCCTTTGACTTCTCTGTTGCAATATCATTAATGTAGATACCTTTTCCTTTGGAATGTTGTCTCTTTTTAGACAGATTTAAGAATGCATTTTTCTCAGCTTGTTCTTTGGCTTTAAGAATTGATTTCCATAGGGAACTGCCAGTCTCATCTACATCCACCACATTCTCATCCAGTGTCATCATGGCATGGTTCTTTATAGTAAATCTTGCTTGATAATTAGCCATGTGTTCAGTAATTTCTACTAGGCTTAGATGTGGGGCTACCTAAACTAGAGATCTTTATCTCTTTCTATTCTCGGTGTCTAGTGCATAAGCCCATTTTTTATTTATTCTTTCATCCAAATCCTTTGGTAATGAAAGTTAAAACTCTAATGGAACTCTTTTAAACTTTATCATCATTTGGATAACTGGCTCCTCAATCTTTGTTTGATCCTCATTTGACATTTTTGTCAAATCTGCTAAGTTTCAGATTCGTAAGGTCACCGTTCTCAATTATATCTTCAATGATTTCATCTACTGACATTACCTTGTTGCTGACTACTTTGAATTGACTGATGTCATCTTCATTTTCATTATCCTCAAGGTCTTCTTTACCTCTTATCAGTCTTCTCATTTTCTTCAGTGCCTCAACTACAACCTTGGTATTTCTCTTGGCATATGTTTTTATCGGTGTAGCTACCCTTGGTCTTGTGATTTTCACTATTCTTTTCTTTGATGGTGGCGAGGCTACAGTTGATGATCTTTTCCTTGTACCTATTTGTACTGGCAACTACTTCATCTTTTGAATTTTGGTGGGAGGAATCAAAGTAGGGTCTTTCTCTTCTTCAGACTCAATTTCCTCACTGTCATAAGGTTTGTCAGCCAACAGTGACTAACCTTCGGTTGTTGCTTTAACTGGTGACTCCTCAGATGAGTCAAAGACATCTCCAAATCTAGTAGTTAGGTCTTTCATCATCTTCTTTTCCTTCCTAGTCATTTTATTAATGGCCAAACCTGTCGTGATTCTAGACTTAGCTTCTTCATAGGTTCCAAACCTAGTGGCCTTGGGGTCTTTTGGTAATGCTAGAAGTGCTTCAATAGATTTCAATCCAAAATCATAGTTCATTTCATAGCCCATAGGTGCTAGCCATTTTGTTCTAGGTTCAACTGCTTTTATCATTGTATGATCTGCGTCTACTAGAAAACATATATCTGTCTCAAATTTCTCAACTAATTCTTGTGGAATTCTACTTCTTTGATTCATCTTGGCCTTAAATTCTTTAAAGTACTCATCAAAATATTTATTCATATCATCTCCTAACTTGTTCATCATCTCGGTAATCTGTAGAGTTATCAGTTTATCTATTATCCAATTTACTTTATCAATGCTAGGGTGATACTTTTGTAGATAAAAAAATAAACAAACAAGAAGTGAACCAAACTAACATGTGTTTGAATTTTTTGACCTTATAGTCTTCATGTTTTCCTATAATTGGTTCAGCAATACCTCTGCAAGATCAATCTGGTGATCTTTCTTTACAATTTTATGTGTCATGTCGACTGCACTACAGGGTACACTATTTAATCTACTCGATTGAAATATCTTGTGCCCAATCACATGTGATGAAAATTTTACTGTTGGGTCTTTAATTGTTAAAATCTTCAATGCTCGACCATCCCATGTAGCTCCAGTGTTCTTTTCAACATCAGCTCGGGATGAGCTTGGGAAAGCCTTTATCTTGTCAGTTGTAGGATAGCCAGTAACCCTACTGATCATTTTCTTTGTGACCTCTACTAGTTTATCCAACTAGAATTTTCCATCATGATACTGACTCAATACAATCCTTATCCAATCTATTTTGAATGATTGTGAAAAGTGTATGGCACATGATAACCCTAATTTCTCAGTCTGTTTATATTCCATTTTCAATTTTTCATCGGTGCCACACAATTTTTGATATGCCACAATAGTCTCAAAATCTCCTACTTCTCAAATCTTGCAATGAATGAATGATCGTACATCTTTTGTTAACAAAACCCTTTGTGGGATGCTTCAAAAAGCGCCCATTGAATCCATTTGTGATGCAATCTTGGGGTGTGGTTTGTACTTAGGTTCATCAAAATTTTCTCTAACAATTAGATTTACTTCTTCCTCAACACTGTGTGATTTTCTTGCAGATGATGTAAATGCCATAAATTGATTTAGGGTTTTGGCAAGCAGTAGGTTAATAAAGTGTTCGGTAGAAAATGTACTTACTCAGAGTTGTCGAAGAGTGATGTCGGTTTGATCTACAGTAGCCTTGAATCCTTTTGAAAATCCTTTTAGCTCGAACTCCTTTTGTGAAATCTTCGCTCTTCAAGATCACAATGTAAAAATGAACTCTGTTTCTTGTGAATTTATAGACTTTTTATGCATTAAATGCTTGACCTACCTTTTGGTTCATAATAGCTGTCAGCTCGGTAAAGACTCTAGGATGTCAACAGCTCAGTTAAAACACAATTCCTTCATTGGTTGATACATGTGTTTAGTTAACCTTGAATAGTGATTGCTGATAGGTAACCAACTCTCGGTCTTTCTTTTACCGATTATGTAACTTTGCTAGCTCTTAACATATAAACCATAATGCATCTCTTTCCATTTTTTTATTGTTGAAAAATATTGAAAATCTAAGGTCTAGTTCACATAAAAAAACTATATGCAAATAATATTTTTTTCCTCTGATTCCATAATATGTGTTAGATGACATGTATAGCTAATGCATAAAAAAACAAAGATTGAATTTTGGTATATATTTTGTCTGTTATAACTATCGAAAGTTCGTGTTACCCAAAATCAATAGTTTTTAGTTCATGTCCATTTTCCCTATCAAATCTACACCATTAAAAAAAAAATTATATGTTCTTGAAGAGGATTCTCTCCTCTAGTGTTAAATATAAAATTTTAATTTTTTTGACATGATTTGTTATTTTTAATATTTTTCGAACGAGTGTGTTCTTAAATGTTAAAATAACTACTTGAAGTATTTTCACCTTATAATATATTATATGAAATCAAAATGTGATAAAAATTATATGATCATAATCTTGACTATGATCTCTACAAAAGGGTATTTTTAGATTTTACAAAAAGGTAAATTTTGATAGAGAATTTAGGACCAGAAGTGAGAACTTCTGAGAGCCACCCTTTTTTGTTGACTTGGCTGCCAAATAGGATTCCACATGGGTCCGACCGGAGGAGGTCTGGCCATAAGGGGTTCGGTCGGACCCCCTTCGGCTAGAACCCCATCCGGCCAAACTCCTTCTGGCCAGAACTAATAGGCGACCAAACACAGTCCCATGCATGGACAAGTTCCTTAAATCTGATTTTTCACAATGCGCCTGATTTTTTAAATAAAATTGGTTTTTTTTTTATAGATTTATAATAGTTTTTTTGAAATTTATAAATTATTTTAATTTCATTTGTAAGATTTAAGTGGTTTTTATCTTTAATTAAGTGATTTTTAAGTTTTTTGAAATTTATAAATTATTTTTATTTTATATTTTGGTATTGCATGTCAAGTTTTGATTTAGTGTTTTCAAGTTAACTGATTCTTTTCTATTTTTCATAGGGCAATTTACCTGTTTATGGTGTTGCATGCATTGAAAATATTATCCAATTTTCTTTATTAAGATGATTTGGCTAGTATTCGATATACAGGTTTATAGATTTTGGCTTTGAGATTAATTGGAGGATTGTGAAAGCTTTGGGAAATTTCAGGGTTGTTGGATTGTTCTTTGCACGGTTTTTGTCGAGTGGTGGTTTAAGGTAGGGTTTGAAATTTTTTTTTAGAAAATATTCTCTTTATTGTGTTTCCAAGATAGGTTGATGATTTTGGAGTAATTATATTTTTTTCATTGTCCTTGAGAAATTTTGCAAGATTAGATTGTTGTAATTTTATGAATGATAAATATGTATATATTTTGTTTCCTTATGAGCATAAGCTTTTATAGAAATGTGTGAGTTTTTCCAATTAAGTGATTCTTTTATATTTTGCAATCTCAACAGTTTTTGCAATGGGGAATAAAAGGAATAGATTAATAAAATATGACCAAATAAAAGATGACAAAAAATATCGGACACAACATAATCAAGCTTCAACTAGTTGAAGTTCAGGAAGAACCTATTGATATTCAAGAAGATGCAATTCAAGCAGAGGAACAAATTGGTAGTTCTAGAGGTGAAAATATATCTTTTGGCATGGGCAATTTGATGGAGATGAATGAGGATTCATTTTTTAGTCAAATTTTATCTAAATAAATGTTCTCTAAAAGTACAATTAAAACTCATTGCAAAAAACTTTGGGATGAATATTTTGAAAATAAAAGTATGGTTGCAAGAGCTCAATTATTTTTTAGGTTATTTAGGAAAAAAGAAATGACTCATGTTTTTGAGTTGTTGGGTGTTGATAACAAGAAAAATTTATGAGAAAATGTAAATCAAACAATAGTTCAAAATTTGCAAGATGCATTAAACAACATTAATAACTCAAGTCGAGGAGGTGATTTAAGTGTTGCACGTAGAACAATTATGACTACTTTATTTAGTAGGAAGTTGACACAGAGAAGACAAGTAAATGCAATTTTTTATTTACTAAATGTATCTAGAAGAACTATTCAAAGATACATTAGGAAGAGAAATATGTTAGATGAAAATATTAAAAAAAATTGGGTAAATATTTGTAGGCTTCCTCAAAAAGACATAATTTTTGAACATGCAAAAAAATAGGTCATTGAATATTCAACCACTCACTCTCGTGTTTCTTCTAATAGAATGGATACAATTCAAATGAAAGATGAATAGACTGGTATGAAAATTGCACAGCCAAAATATTTTATAAATACGACACAAAGTGAATTATTTGAAGCATCCAAGAAAGAATTTTCAAATGTGAAAATATGCCAAAGAATGTTTGAGAGGTTATGCCCTTGCTTTGTACGCATAAATAATGTTCATGAAACTTGTTGTTGTTGAAATCATGTTGAGTTTCATCTATACTTGCAATCATATAAAAAAGTTATGGTAGTTCTTGATTCAAATATGGTCATCCTTGGAAGTATGACACAATTTGTGAAGTCTATTTTATGTGATAAATTAGAAGATTCAGATGAGTTCAAAGTACAGTGTATAAAGAATGCATGTAGTGATTATGGAGATTAGCATAAATTTCTATTGCAAATTGAGAATATTAATGTTTCATTTATGGAAAAGATTTGAATATGAGACATATCGAACAAAGAGGGGAGAAGAATCCAAAAAAATTGCATTGAAGGAGAATGAATTGCCCTACCTTGATTTTATGACCAGATTTTGTACTTTAATTTATCCACATATCCATCATTGTCATGGTGCACGATGGCAAGCTAAACATTTTCATGATTCCAAAGATTTTTTTCCACTTGGTTGTATTCTTTCAATTGTAGATTTCTCTGAGAACTATACATTTTCCCCTCAAAAAGAGCTTCAAGCTCAATATTATCATTCAAATCAGGTTGCAATATTTGTGTAAGTGACCTATAGACATGCACAATATGATTTGGATGAGGTAGAAATTCTCGATTTAAATGAATGCATTATCATCAAGGAGGTTCATTTCTATATCAGTGATGATAAGTTTCATGATAGGAGCTATGTGGCTCATTGTTTTGCAATGTTTTTTGAAGATATTGTGAATCACAGGATAAAGGCTTCACAACACTAGATTTGGTTTGATGGTTGTGTAGGTATGTGTATATAGATACTTAAATTTATTTTCATTGTCATTTAATTATTTGTTAAATTATTAAAAGACGACGTGAATGTAGGCATGTACAACTTAATTTTGTAGAATAATTTAAATCTATAAAAGCCTTTAATTGGCTAGCCATGCAACATGCTAGATGCAATGTTAAATTTTTGTGAAACTTCTTTGAAAGTGGACATGAAAAAAGAGAGCACGATGAAGCAGGACCATGTGTGAAGTGTGAACTTTTCAAATATATATATATATATATATATATATGTATGTATGTATGTATGTATGTATGTATGTATGTATGTATGTATACATACATACATACATATATATATATATATATATATATATATATATATGTATGTATGTATGTATGTATGTATATGTATATATATATACATACATATATATATATATATATATATATATATATATATATATATATATATGTATATATATGTATGTATATATATATATGTATATATATATATGTATATATATATATGTATATATATATATGTACATGTATATGTATATATATATACATGTATATATATACATATATATATATATATATATACATATATATATATACATACATATATATATATATATATATACATATATATCTATATATATGTATATATATATATATATATATATATATATATATATATATATATATATATATATATATATATATATATATATATATATATATATATATATATGTATATATATATGTATATATATATATATGTATATATATATTTCAAATAATATAATTTTAGCTTAGATCCATTTTCTTTAAACTAATAATTCAGAAATGTACAAGTAACATGATAGAGAATTCAAAGAAAATTGTTGAATAATGTCAAAGTCATTTTGCTCCTTAGGACACCATATACAACAAACGTTATTTTTGGGAAGTGAAAGGTAATTTATATTTTTTTGTAAAATTTTAAATTAAATTTTGATACCATTTTCATGTCTATCTTTTTATAATTGTTGATCTAAAAATGTGCAACTTTCATTTCATATTTGTAACAGATATAGACCGATCTAATCCTTACAATTGTCAAAGAATTGTTGGTATTAGAAGTTTACATCAATTGATCGCTACAGGACAACACAAGCCTCTTTTGATTCAAGTAAGAGAAAAATCATGTTTTTGTGCTCACTGCATTGAGGACAATCCATTGAGTCACTGTGAGAATATTGCAAATGGATGTGTTTCATGATGGGATATGAAAGAGTTAATCAAAATGCCTCCGTATGAAGATGATGACATTGACATAAACATTCATGATCCTATATATTCAACTGATTATAAGCATGTTTCTGATTTAGTTGTTATAGGTGTGTGTAAATACATTTTATTTTATTTAATTTTAATTTATCGTATATGTGATGTTTAATTTTAATAAAATCTAGTTGTATCTAGGTGATATTTTTGCTATAGTTGTAGATCCTGACAATATAGAAAGTGTAGATTATTATCTACTAAGATGCATGAAAGTAAAATACAAGTTGACGGAACAAACTGTAGATGGTGATGGACATACATATCCATTTGGTTCAGTTTTTATTGAAGGAACCTATGATCAGCAAATAAAGGTCAACAGAAATGGTGTTCAATTTATTGAATACCTATCTGGCCAAAAAGTTCTACATTACAATCACTTGGTTAGAGCAACAAAGTTGCAATTCGAGACATTGCCAAAAAGAAAAAATGGCAATCAAAAGTGGAGGTTGTCTATTGAAGAACATGAAATTTTTTTGGGGATAATAAAAGATAGAGAGGATCCAAACTATATGTATGATGAGCTTTAGAACTCTATAAACTTCAGAATAAACTTCTTTTTGTAGCTCTTGTAATTTCATATATTTGAACTCTATAGTTTGAATTTTAATGTTTGAAATCATATATATATATATATATATATATTGTATGTTTTTATGTATGTATGTTAGTTAATTAATTGTATGCTTTGATTAATTAGTTAATTTTATTAAATGCATGCTTTGATTAATGCTTTTGGTTATTAAGCTTTAGTTAATTATGATAGTTATATTACTTAGTTATGTTTGTTACCTAATTATGTTAGTTAATTATGTTAGTTAGATTACTTAATTATGTTACTTACTTACCTAATTATGTTAGTTACCTAATTATGTTAATAATACACAACCATATACCATGTAATGTATAAAATAAGAAATAATACACAACCATATACCATGTACATATATGAAATGACTAAAATATCTACATGTATAAAATGTCTAAAATGAAATATCTATGAAATGTCTAAAATGAAATATCTATGAAATGTTATAGCATGTATATATGAAATGTCACATGAAATATCTAAAATAACATGGTCGCTCAACTAGGGCCATGTCCTGATCCTCCTCCTGATGCTGGTGCACCTCCTCCTGATGCCGATGCAACTCCTCCTAATGTCGGTGTACCTCCTCCTGATGTCTGTGTACAATAAACAAAATATGTCATGCATACAAACATGTATAATAAATTTTAAATACATATTATCATAGGAAAATTAATTTTGTGAACAAACATCTCAATGTACTTGCGTATCATGAAATCAAATTTCAAATATATGTGTAAGTTTTTTAAATAAATAAAAATTGAATTTAATTATAAATATACCAAATTGGCCTCTAATGCTCTCCCAAAATTTCTCAAACTTGACAACTCTAATGATATAACCACAGGATAAATCCAGTCGTCTGTAAGAAATGTAGTAAAAAGTTGACTGCCTAGACATGATGAAGTGGCCTGCATGGTTTGATGATGAGCTATATGTGGTGTCATCTACGGAGGAGTTGTCAATGGTGGTGTAGTCATCTGAGGACCTGCTGGTGGTGCAGTCTATTGCGGAGGAGCTATCGGTGGTGCAGTTTGTTGCGGAGGAGTTGTCGATGGTGCAATCTATTGCAGAGTAGTTGTCGATGTAGTCTACTGTGGAGGAGCTGTTGGTGGTGATGTAGTCATCTGAGGACCTGTCGGTGGTGCAGTCTGCTGCAAAAAATTGTGCATAATCAACATCAAGGTGCAAATGAAATTCTGCAAATAATTGTTTGTAGAAATATAGTGGCAACTCATCCTTCTGGGGACACATGTGGTGAGAAGCCAACCATCAAGGATATATAAATGGTCCCACTAGGTCATCCTTACATCTAGTAGGCATGTGCCCTCTCACCTTCTTCAGATTTCGATAATGAGGAAACATCTCCTTCACCATAGGGGTGGAAACAACTGTATTGATCTCACTATGCTTCACAGTGCCAATAACACTGCGAGACAAAGAAGCATAGAATCTATCAATGCTCATAGTATGATACAGGTTGTATGATTGAACTGTGTCAATCATATGCACCAACTCATCTCTAATAATGTTCACCCTTTCCCTATTGGGAATGTTGGTGAATGAAGCTAATGTCTGATCCAAAACATGTAATGCTCATCTCAATCTATCAATAGTGTTTGCAAATAGCTTCTCTCTAGCATGTGTTGTATGAGTTGATCTATGAGAGGAGTAACTACTAGTACCACTACCACTACCAGGTCCCCCCCTGAACACTAGGCTCTCCTGAATCAGCTGAACCTCTACTCGATGCCATATGCAATAGATAAACAAGAAAAAATATATAGATCTCTACACATGTACATACTTGAATTTAAGAAACATACATGTTACGTGCATAGATGTTACAAATTTAAACATGCATACATAAACTACAAATTTAAACATACATGTTACAAATTTAAGATCATCTAGTTTAAAAATTAAATCTATATATACATGTACATACAAATTTAATAAACATATTAAACGTCACATGTTACTTGTATTAATGAGTCTTAATTGGTCAATTAAAGGTCCTAATTAGTCAAGTATTAGTCACATGTTAGGTCTTAATTGGTAGGACTATTAGGTCTTAGTAGGTCATATTGGTAGGACTATTAGTTTAGGTGTTATTAGTCATATTAGTCACTTGTTAGGTCTTAATTGGTTTCTAGAAAAAAAAATTTATGTTAGTTTCTAGTGTTAGAGTTTAATATGTCTTAAAAGTTTCTAGAATTTTCATTTACATTGTTTATGTCATATTAATCCTAATAGATCTTAAGGGGCCATATTAAACATGTTACCTGTCTTAATTGGTCATATTAGTCACATGTTTAGCCTTAATTAGTCTTAATTGGTCAATTAATAGGTTCTAATTGGTCAAGTATTAGCCACATGTTAGGTCTTAATTCATAGGACTATTAGGTCTTAATAGCTCCTATTAGTTCTTAAGGGTGGACTATTAGGTCTTATTAGTAGGTATTATGTCTTATTAGGTAATTTTAATCAATTTAGGTATTATTAGTCATATTAGTCAAATGTTAAGTCTTAATTGGTCAATTAATAGGTCTTAATTGGTTAAATATTATTCACTAGTTAGGTCTTAATTGGTTTAGACTAGAATTTTTGTTTATGTTGTTTATGTGGTATTAACCCTATTAAATCTTAAGGGGTCATATTAATCGTGTTAGGTCTGTCTTAATTGGTCATATTAGTCACATGTTAGAAATTTAAGAAACATACATGTGTTACAAATTTAAACACGCATACATGAACTAAAAATTTAGACATACATGTTAAGTATAGGTCCTATTAGTTCTTAAGGGTGGACTATTAGTTCTTATTAAAGTAGGTATTAGGTCTTATTAGGTCATATTAATTAGTTCAAGTGTTATTAGTCATATTAGTCACATGTTAAGTCTTAATTGGTCAATCAATAGGTCTTAATTGGTTAAATATTAGTCACTTGTTAGGTCTTAATTGGTTAGATATTAGGTCTTAATTGGTTTAGATGAAATTTTTGTTTATGTTAATTTCTACTATTAGAGTTTAATAGGTCTTAATTGATTTCTACAATTTGTGTTTATGTTGTTTATGTGGTATTAATTCTATTAAGTTTTAAGGGCTCATATTAATTGTGTTAGGTCTGTCTTAATCGGTCATATTAGTCACATGTTAGAAATTTAAGAAACATACATGTTACAAATTTAAATGTGAATACATGAACTACAAATTTAGACATACATGTTAAGTATAGGTCCTATTAGTTCTTAAGGGTGGACGATTGGTTCTTATTAAAGTAGGTATTAGGTCTTATTAGGTCGTATTAATCATTTTAGGTGTTATTAGTCATATTAGTCACATGTTAAGTCTTAATTGGTCAATTAATAGGTCTTAATTGGTCAATTAATAATATTAGTCACTTGTTAGGTCTTAATTGGTTAGGTATTAGGTCTTAATTGGTTTAGATGGAATTTTTATTTATGTTAGTTTCTAGTGTTAGAGCTTAATAGGTCTTAATAAATTTCTACAATTTTTGTTCATGTTGTTTATGTGGTATTAATCCTATTAAGTCTTAAGGGGTTATATTAATTGAGTTAGGTCTGTCTTAATTGGTCATATTAGTCACATGTTAGAAATTTAAGAAACATACATGTTACAAATTTAAACGTGCATACGTGAACTATAAATTTGGACATACATGTTAAGTATAGGTCCTATTAGTTCTTAAGTGTGGACTATTAGTTCTTATTAAAGTAGATATTAGGTCTTATTAGGTCGTATTAATTAGTTTAGGTGTTATTAGTCATATTTGTCACATGTTAAGTCTTAATCTATCAATTAGAAGGTCTTAATTGGTTTAGATGAAATTTTTGTTTATGTTAGTTTCTAGTGTTAGAGTTTAATAGGTCTTAATTAATTTCTACAATTTGTGTTTATGTTATTTATGGGGTATTAATCCTATTAAGTCTTAAGGGGTTGTATTAATCATGTTAGGTCTGTCTTAATTGGTCATATTAGTCACATGTTAGAAATTTAAGAAACATACATGTTACATGCATAGATGAACTAGAAATTTAAGAAACATACATGTTACAAATTTAAACATGCATACATAAATTACAAATTTAAACATACATGTTAAGTATAGGTCCTATTAAATTACAATTATCTTATATTAATTAAACAAAAAACAACTATTTAATAAATATTTTCAATTAAATTATAATTATTTAAGATTAAATAAAAAACAACTTTTAAAAAAAACATTGAAATTAAAAAAGTACTTACCCCTTCCGGCCGAAACACCCACTTGGCTCTCCTCACTATCCTCAAGCCGCTGAATCCAAATGACCCACGCGGGAAGATTTTTTTTCTTATATAGAATTTTTGGGGTTCGGTTAGACCTCTTTTGACTAGACCCCCTCAGTTTGTCCACTAGTCCGACATAGATGTGTACTTTTACCCTTATATAAATAAAATTGTTGTTATAAATAAATAAAAATTCCTCACAAAGTTCTATACTAAAACAACAATCAAATAACTAAAATTATAAATCAATAGATAGATGATAGTATCCTATAGTAATCGTCATTCAACATAGGAAGAAAGACTTCCCATAAACATTAAAACTTAATTCACAATTCACAAAAAATTACTTTAAGATACTATTTTTATTAAAACTTTTTGATAACATAATCTTTCTAACCCCTACACACAAAAAAATATTCACTATAAATAAGCATTCAATTTCAATATTGACTTTGATAACCGACAACTTCTTGAAGATAACCACCCCAAAGATTAATTACAATTTTTAAAAAGCATTTAAATAAACATAGAAAAAATCCTAAAAGATGGCACTCCAAAGCCTATAGTTTTTGAGGCATAAATCATGAAATTAAGAAACTAGAGAATATTAACTAACAATTATCTACATCCACGTATACTTCCTCTTCTTCTAGTTCCTTTAGCTCATCCAACTCTTATTGTACCTGCACTATTGCATCACCCTGGAGCTATTGAGTTACATGTGGATTGGTCTTATTTCTATATGCCCTAAATTTGATGAGAATTGGTGATATTTCTTCTTCAATAGGCTCAATTGTAGCTCCAACTATTACCCTCCATTTCCTTACATTCTTTCTAACCTCCACTATCTCCCATGAGATATCCTTTGGATATCCTTTACGTCATCACTAATAGAATCCAAAATCATAATTGTATTCTTATTCTTTCAAGGGACCTAAAGTCATCCTTATTTGTAGAGAGATCATCTTTGACCTTTTGGCAAAAAACATTATTTAAAATATCTTCCCCTAAAATTTATATCCCATCATCTCCAAAGATTCTTATACCCATTATGGAGAAGTGACTTCTTAGATCACATTAAAGATTCTTGTTTTTAAAATGGATGATGTAAGGCTAGACTAAAATTATTTTGTAACATGGCGTTTCAAACAAGAATTTCTACCTAAAGAGTGTTATTATTGAGATCAGGGTTATAAATGACATCATCCTCTAATGTTAAGACAAAAGGGGGAATTTTGGCTATTTCCTACGTTTCTAATAAGGTGGTAGGTAACCTAACAAGATCCTTTTTCACCTTTTGCAACTCAAATCGATGAAGGTTGGTCATCTCCATGAGTCTGTGATAGTTTCTCAAGCCATGTCCAATAGAGACAACCCTTTGACAATCATCTAGCTTGACCAAGAATTAATTGTTGTAGTGATTACCTGGGCTCTTTTAACAACTTCTAGCTTATTTGAATCGATAAGCTCTATAATTAACACCCCTGAGGATGATCTAGTTGGAATATTTTTATTAGGTAGGGAAGGTCAGATAAAAGAGGTGGGAGTGTCCAGATATTGAGCAAGATCTCAACTTTTCATATAAATAAAATTGTTGTTATAGATAAAAAAAAATTCCTCACAAAGTTCTATACTAAAACAACAATCAAATAACTAAAATTATAAATCAATAGATAGATGATAGTATCCTACAGTAATTGTCATTCAACATAGGAAGAAAGACATCCCATAAACATTAAAACTCAATTCACAATTTACAAAAAATTACTTTTAGATACTATTTTTATTAAAACTTTTCACTAGGATAATCTTTCTAACCCCAACACACAACAAAATAATCACTATAAATAAGCATTCAATTTCAATATTGAATTTGATAACCGACAACTTCTTGAAGATAACCACCCCAAAGATTAATTACAATTTCTAAAAAGAATTTAAATAAACATAGAAAAAATCCTAAAATATGGTCCTTCGAAGCCTATAGTTTTTGAGGCATAAAATCATGAAATTAAGAAACTAGAGAATATTAACTAACAATTATCTACATCCACATATTCTTCATCTTCTTCTAGTTCCTTTATCTCATCCAACTCTTATTGTACCTACACTATTGCATCACGCTGGGGCTATTGAGTTACATGTGGATTGGTCTTATTTCTATATGCCCTAAACTTTATGAGAATTGGTGATATTTATTCTTCGATAGGCTCAATTGTAGCTCCAACTATTACCCTCCATTTCTTTACATTCTTTCTGACCTCCAGTATCTCCAATGAGATATCCTTTGGACATCCTTTACCTCATCACTAATAGAATCCAACACCACAATTGCATTCTAATTCATTCAAGGGACCTAAAGTCAGCCTTATTTGCAGCATCTTTTACATTTTGACAAAAAGCATTTTTTACAATATCTGCCGCTAAAATTTATATCCCATCATCTCCAAAGATTCTTATACCCATTGTGGAGAAGCGAATTCTCAAATCACATTAAAGATTCATGTTTTTAAAATGGATGATGTAATGCTAGACTAAAATTATTTTGTAACATGGTGTTTCCAATCTAGAATTTCTACACAAAGAGTGATATTATTGAGATCGGGATTCTAAATGCCATCCTCTAATGTTAAGATAGAAGGGGGAATTTTGGCTATTTCCTACATTTCTAAGAAGGTGGTAGGTAACCTAGCAAGATCCTTTTTCACCTTTTTCACCTCAACTCAGTGAAGATTGGTCATCTCCATGAGTGTGTGATAGTTTCTCAAGCCATGTTCAATAGAGACAACCCTTTGACAATCATCTAGCTTGACCAAGCATTAATTTTTGTAGTGATTACCAGGGATCTTTTAACAAATTATACCTTATTAGAATCGATAAGCTCTATAATTAACACCCTTGAGGATGATCTAGTTGGAATATTTCTAGTAGGTAGGGAAGATTAGATAAAAGAGGTGAGAGTGTCCATATATTGAGTGAGATCTCAAATTTTATTCTCAATGGCTTTAGTTCTTTTAGACAAAAAAAATATAGAGAACTCAATATGCTATATATCCCCTTTGGTAGTTGAGGGTCCCACATAAATTCTTCTTATGTTGAACTCCCCTTAAATTGTAATCTCATGTTCATTCTTAGCCACATTAGGATTGACAATTTCTAGCACATCGTGTTTAGTTTGGGGGTATATTACCAATCTGTCCATTCACCAAGCCTTCTTAGGCTTATGATTCTCACCTAATAGGTATGTAACTATATCAAATTTAGTTTCAATAACTAGGGAACATTGTTTCTTCTTCTGTTTAGTGGCCTTTTTAATCCATGGACCAGACCAGGTATTTGTGGGAGCTTTGACTAACAAAGTATTCACATCACAATTATATGACAACACAAAATCATTAGATACAAGGGTTTTTGGGTCTTCATCTACCAAAGAGATTATAGGACTTTTCTCCCCCAATTGATTCAAGAACTGTGTATCCTCATTACTTGAGTTGGTTTACAAAAGTACTCTTCTTTTCTTGGACATTTCCACAACACTCCACATACAAATTTTAATTTTTGATTATTCTCCAAGAGATCATTATCTCCATCTGATTGTGAATATGTTTGAGAAGCTCTATCTTGTGATGTTAGGTTCCCAAGTGTGATTTGGATTGTCTAGTAATCAAAATTTGTTTCTTTGGGTCATCTTGGCTGAGATGAAGAGCCAAAATAAGTTTTGACCTTATTATGCCACCATACATGTTATTTGTTCATAACCTGGGTAGTTCTAATATTTATATCTATTTCTTCATCATCCTTTGACCATTGAAAATGAGGTAGAACATGATCATTCTGATATGAATCATCAATTACACATGTGCCATCATCTTTAATACTCTTAGGAACTAAGGAAATAATATCAAAAGAAATCATTTGATCTAAGGTCAACCTCATAAAGCCTTTTCTTACAACTTTGTTTTTGTAAACAAAATCTTCCCAAAAGTCCTATAATTTTGGTACATGAACATATTGAGTGGAGCCATAGAAGTTTTTATTGGCATACCCTTTACTATCAAAATGGGTTCTTGTAGGCAAATAGCGGAAACCAAACACAACTAACAGTTTGACAACAAACTTAGCATATTTGAAACTTAGCATATTTGTTACTTTTGCATGAAAAATGGGTCAAACCTATGGGAAAAGAGTATCATTTCTTTCTCATCTCAACATACTTAATATTTACATATGTCATTTGATGACTAAGCTCCAAGAAAATGAGATAATCTGATCCATACTTGGGCAACTTCTGTTGGACTATCCACCAACATCCCCCTTCAAGATTCACAATGTGGCTTAACTGCCTCATGTGTTCTATAAGTCATGTTATTATATCAAGTGTTAACAAGTCGATCTTTTAGCGCAATGATAAACAAAACTTGTAACAAGTGGTATCAGAGCTTGGTCATAGGTTTGAATCCCCTTAAGTGATTTTGAGGGGGGAATCTTTGACTAACTGCCAATTTCCCCCTTTGGGATTCATGACATGGCTTAATTACCTCTTGTGTTCTATAAATTATGTTATTGTATTAGGTGTTAACATGTCGATATTTTACCTCAATGAAAAACATGGCTTGTAACAATTTCAAGGGCACCTTCTCATAACCTTTGACTCTCAAATATGAAAATATTTTGAACTATATATAGAAACTACCATAATTCCACACCAAGGCCTTAGCTTCCTCGAAGAGCCTCTTCTGAAGACACTCCTTAATAACTCTCATGAGTGTCATAAATAAAGTGTGATGAACATGGGAAAAATTTCATACCTTCTTCCTATAATTGAGGGAAACATTTGTAAATAGGGATACCTTATACAATTTTACCCTCTTGTCTCCAGCCTAGCCAAGTTCTACCAACAACGAGCATATAGAGGATCACAAAAGACAGGTGAAATTTCCTTTCTTTTTCAAATTTCACAAGTTTTTCACACAACAAGTCACTTGTCATTTTTTTCCTAATTGATTTTGGTTCTTATCATCACAGATAGTAAGAATAAACTAGCACATCCACTCCTTGAAGTATTTTGAATTAGGCCTACCAACCACATGACACAATAAAATGATAATATCTATATTTTCTTCTTGGAACAACTTTGTTTTTACTCAAGGAGGCAATTTAGATTTTCCTAACTGGGATTTTTCAACCAACTCTAAGTAATATTATTGAGACACTAGTCTACCTAGCTATGGAAGAATTCCCACCCCGAATATAGAGACAAATTCACCTCTTCTTATGATCTAAAAACTCTAGTGAGTGTGCTTACTCAACTAAGTTCTTCAATTACCAGATTTGAAATCAATAGCTTAACTTAAATAATCTCAAATCTATGCCAAGATATTAATTAATGGCTTTAAATCCACTATGAAATCTCAATCCATTAACCTTCTTAGATCTTTGATTAGTGTTTTTTTACTTAACCAAACTTAGTTCAATGTGGAATAAAGAACCATAATCAATAGTTAAGTAAAACTATTAAACACAGAAAAAAATGAAGACATAGAAGCTAAATAAACCAAATGACAAGAGATAGTTTGATAATGGAGTTCACCAGACACCGACTATGTCTCTAGATCTTCTCAAATAAGCGTGATCAATTTTCCATTAATGTTGAATCTATAAACTTTCTTACAAAATATGGTCTTCCAATTGCATTCACAAAGTTGGACCATTGAACAAGAAGTTCAAAGCCCTACAAGAAGTCCCTAGATCCACACTGAACAAGTGCTTCCAATAGTAACAACAGATATAATCTTGTAGCTTATCCACAAAGTCATAAGAAATCTCTTGACTCCAAGCACTTCTTAGGAAGGTTCTCAAATGGCTAGGGTTGATTGCAAATGAGTGAAAATAGTGACTTTTCCAAAGTCTTCACTAAGAAATGATTCCCTTCTTGGAATTGTGCATTCTAAATGATCTACATGCCTTTTAAAAGGCCTATCACCCCTTTAAGTTGTGTTTTGACCATTTCGAAGAGCTCTTCGATCTAGCGCCATTTTCAAGAGAATTTGGGACACTTGAATTTTTAGTGAAAATCCCCCTGAATCATCTTCCATGTTGGGGATATGTAGTACAAGGAAAATACTATTTTCATCAATTTTCTCTAGCTATTGAGGTTTGTTCAACACTGCGGACCTCATGAGAGTCGGGATGATAATGTTGTACATGGGTGAAGACTAATTCTAGACATGCGATGATAGATGGATAAATCGAGATAAGGTTGACTCTAAAACCTTCTAGGAAACATTTGGGGAATTGTGTGAGTTCCACAACCTTCTATTTATATCGTTCATTACTAATGACCCCACCTTTGTATCTCTAATGTCGTCCAATTTTCTCTCAATGGGCTAGAAGGTTTTGGGAGCCATAGGAATAGGAGAGACAAGAGATAGGGTTTATAGCAAAGGATATGGATTGAAGAAGGAGAAAAATGGAGGATAATTATAGTAAGAGCACGTGCTCATGAATGCTAGCTTAACAATCCCTCCTTTACCCTTTCAAAAAAATATGGAAAATTAAAAAAACTCAGGGAATGCAAACACAAGAAAGAATCTTGATTCGAACCTAGTTTTCATGTTATCCTTTGAGAGTTCCTTTGAATTTTCTATAATTCTCAAATGTAAATGGTCAAAATAGGTGGCATACATATTTGTGCTTAGAGTAAGTAATGCCTTTACTTCGGTGGCTATAGTACCACTTTCAAATTTGAAATAAAGCCTTTTAATTAATGTCTTGTCAATTAGGCATTAAAATTGGTACTTTGTTGATGTCACCACACAAGTTGCTACTCACAAGGCTATTACTATCAAACCATCATACTATCACATCCTTTAAGAATCACAAAACAAGAGAAGTGTGTGCAAGACAATCAACGGAGTGTGATAGGTCGATATATGACTAGTGAGAAACCATTTGCCACAACACTATCGGGGATTAGGTATTAGGTGGAACAAGGAGCTAAGAACAAGGAATTAACTAGAAATATTTTCACCAAATAGTGATAGGGCATCACTTCCATCAAACAATGATAAAGTGAAAGTAAGGGTTGCGTCCCTTTAGGCATAAACAAGACTTGGTACCTAAAAGCATGTTTGATCAAACAATTAGTCAATTTCAAAAATAGTGAATATTTAAAGAGCATGATGAGGGGGATTTGGTGACTTAAAAGGATCTAATTCAAATTTATGAAAATAATGGGTAACAACATATAAGAGCTCAACAATGCAGTTTTATTATTCTAGATTGCAACATATGTTTTGAGAATATGATATCGATGTCATTAATTTTGGAAGGATGCAATTGAAGTCCATCATTTGGGGTCTTTGGACTCCTTGGGTTATCCATGTCTATGGATTTTCTAATAGAATCTTATGAATGTGTTTCTTTTGAAACACCCTATTCGAAAGAAGATGCAACTTGGTTGTTATAGATTTTTTCTTTCTAGATCTTAGCCTCCCCCTTTCCATTTTTCTCATCTTTAACCTTCTAAAACTACTGATCTTTATGAGGATGAACCCACATATCCTTTCTACCATTAGGGTTTCCTTTTGTGTCTCCATTCCCCACTCTATCTTATTTTTGAGTTGACCATATCATTCCCTTAAAGATAGGGTTTTCCCTAAAAAATTTCCTTCTTTCTTTCATGCATCTTATTTACCCAAAATCTTCCCTTGATAGTTCTTCTATTAAAAATAAATCCTCCTTACTTTGATATTTTAGTGGTTTGGATTGAGCTATTTCATTCTATGGTTGCCCTATTTTACTTATCAATGAGGGATAGATGAAACTTCAGCCAAATTTGTTGATCTTAATCGGTATTTTTTTTTAAAAGGACCTCCTTCCCTCCCACACCTTCTCCCTTTGAGTTTCCCTTCTAAAATCATATATTACTATTCTAAATGGAAAAAAATTCTTGGGTTTTATTCTGGAGTATAAATGCTCACCTTGACTATGAAAATAAATCCCCTATTTCTTAGATTAACTGAATATCTGACCATGTTTGATGTGCCTTCCCTCCTTCCCCAAATCCCAAGTTCTACACTCTCAGAACAAAACTTATTTGAAGAATTTGTTATAGCTGACTAGTCTCCTTGTTCTAGTTGTATCTATGTTGGTCCCTCTACCTTGTGCATTTTGGAATAGATCCGAAGATGATCCTCTCCACAAACAATGCTCCACAATATTAAATTCTTAGTTGTGTGTTTTTCCATGTTGTTCATTTGCGATTTTTTTAATTTATTCATCTATGATTATTTTGATTGGGTTTTCCATTTTACATAAGGAGAATGAAGGCAAAGTAAAAGAAAGAAGGAAGGAAAGTTGATTCCAAAATGAGAGTTTGGCATTTTAGGGTGACTAGCAATAAAGGAGGGAGATTATTTAACAAGGACATGTTCATCCACTTGAAATTGATGGCTCCATGTATCTACATTCAGGTATATATTTTTTACCAACTTTCCTTTTAAATCCCTTGTGCAATTAGCGAGACATTTTGTCAAGCATATGTTCTAAGTGTCTAATTTCATAATGATTATTTTTATATCTATGATACTTGTCTTTTCAAAATTCTCTAGAAAATTATTTGGGATTAAAGTTAAGATTCTTACCTTTCTACAATGATGGAATTTGGAAATTAGTACGTGTTTATGAGTGATTGATGATTTTGGGTTTTTGGGTTCGTATGGGACTAAGAGATGTCTATTCCTTAAAGATAATGTTTAAACTCAACAAGGTATTTATGCACAAAACCAAATTAACATGTGCACCTCCCCTGAATATGGGAAATACTATTGAACCCTTTACTCACCTCTTTTCATCCCATCACCATTTCTCTCATTTGCTCATTGCATTTACCCACACTCTTCTTTCTCATATACTTCATTAGTGCACCCTAGTTACGCTTTATTGATCTCCTATTTTATGATGCACATCCTTAACATAACCCACTTGTTTAGTTTATAAATTGAAAGGATCTAAGTAAACCACTCTTTCTTGGACTCCTATCGACCAAATTTGTAGAGCCACTGGATATGTGGATCTCATGTGTTTGCAACTAAAATTATGTCTTTATAAGGATGATTCCCTAATATTTTCATTTCCTATTATAGAATTAGAATTTTTTCCTAGTGATACTTGATAATGAACAACCAACTAATGCACTAGACAACCCACTTCGAAGAAATGCAACATGAGACGTATTTTTCATACTTTTTGTGTTGGAATATGAATGATTTATTTCTGATTGCAAGTGAAATTTTGAATGCCTAATTTTTTTCTGTCTTCCAAGTTTTTCAATGTATTTACTAGTGATAGGTTTAGAAACCCTTTGGATTGCAAAGATATTTTCAAGTATAATGTTCAAGGCAGCAACAATGTGTATGATATATGGATTTGTTGAAAAAATTTCAATTTCATAATTATATACAATATCATACCCTGTTTCATATGCAAACCCACCTAAACCATCATTCAACCACCATTTACACTTTCAACCATCAGCCCTTCAGCTAATCATCCTCATATCCTCACCATTAGTTGCAATAGTGGCTCTACAAATTTGGTTTGTAGATGTTTATGAAAGAGTGGTTTACTTAGATTATTTAAATGTCTAAACTAAACAAGTGAGTTATTGTAATAGTAAGCACATCAAATGAAAACTTACAAGGAAATGAAATCTAATCTGTCAAATAGAACTACAATTAGAAAATGTTGTTTTGGTCCAAGTCATTCCAAGAATTAGGAATTGGAAAATGTTGTACTCCAATAG
Organism: Chamaecyparis obtusa; assembly: GCA_027943335.1. Taxonomy (NCBI): domain Eukaryota; kingdom Viridiplantae; phylum Streptophyta; class Pinopsida; order Cupressales; family Cupressaceae; genus Chamaecyparis; species Chamaecyparis obtusa. The sequence continues at coordinate 33,570 of BSBK01002604.1, read as the reverse complement.
ATCATCGATCTTTGCTATAATAAATAGATTGTGATAACCATATCATAAGTTGACTACTAATATATGTGATTATGGTGCTTTGTAATATGCTTGTAAAAAAACAACTATAACATATTCATTATATTTCAAATTAAAATTAAAATTTACAGGTTATCCCTATCTCACTAATATTGGATCTAACTGAACACTAAAAAATCCATGAGCTCTAATATGCAGACAATTAAAATCATACGTAAAGATGTAATTTTGTTAAGTCCCCTGTGCAGCCATTGAGACATTTTGTCAAACAATTCATATGCCTTGTTTGTCCCCAGTTATGGTCTATATCATGTACCCAAATCGAAGACTGAAATGCTTCTCTCCCTTTATTATGTCTCTCAGATACATGAATTCTACAAAAATATTGTTAAAAATCATGTGTGAAATTATCTCGATCAATGTATTATCCATCAGTTTTGTTTCAAGTTGGCAAACATAAGAGCAAATTTACGGGCTTTGATACCTCAACCATTGGCTTTTGTTCACTTATTTTCATTTTCTTTCTATACCATGCATATTTGATAAGAATAATAAATCCGGTGGCGTGAATTAGCTAATAAGTAAGCTTTTTCAATAGCAGAGTGTTTAGAGTGAATTATGAGAGATGAAAATGCATGCATTTTTAGCCTATCTCTGATCAAGAATATTATGGAAATGGATGCATTTCTGGCCAACTACGATTCAGAAGTAATCCATGGTAGCAATTTCCTGTGGACATGTGGATCCATGTTTTGTTTTTGAGCCAATATTATGTATGAATCCACTTCTTCAGTGAGAAACACTCCACGAGATGGCAAGAATACTTCTCAATTACTAGCAACACCCAAATCAACCTAAAACCCAAATCGGAACCAACATCCTCGAATAAAACATTTATAATATTGAGAATCCATCCTTGAATAGCACAAAAAGGGGAAAAAAGTGAAGTGAACTTGATATGTGCTCAAATGTAGAAATTCCCTCTATTGAGATAGAGATCCCTGGTAGTATTGGGATTAAAATTATGTGTTGGCAGGATAAAACCACTTTAATGTAAATGTAACATTGGAATGTTCATAAAGTTGAAATGAAAACCAACTTACTTGATGGAAAATAAACAAGCAAGTAAATATATCTAGCAAGTAGGAATTAATGAAAAAAGAAAGAGGGCTAAGTACACCAAATTTCTCACACTCTCCAGTAGAGAAATTTACCCAATTGAGGTATAATCAAGTGATAGTGTTGTCTAACTTTCCGTGCTCTACACACACAAGGGAAAGAGGAGTGTTTGGGCATAGGTAGAGGAATTGAAGCTTGGTATTACACCTTCTATTTGTATTCACCTGTAAGCTCTAATGGCTTTCTACAAATCCATTTTGTGCATTTCAAATTCTATATTTCTTTGACAATTCTGTCAAATTGTGAAGAATTATAATGTTTAGTCTATTAGATTGATATAATGTATTTTGTAACTTGAAGATCGTATTTGTCACAACAGATCTTTCAGCTTTCTTTTCCTCTTCTTCTGTTCTGGAGCAAATTTCTTTCTAGTATGAGCTTTGAGATGATGGCTAAATTCACAGGTAACACAAAAAATCTAACCCTAATCATTTTTTGTTTTAAGTTAAAGTTTTCATATATTTCTAACAAAAATACCTTTCTAGTTTGTAGACTTTGGAAATTTGACAACTTTATAACAGAGAAGCGAAGGAATTAGGTGCGAATGAAGAGAAGGCGTCAAGAAAGAATAATGGAGTGTTGAGTTTTGGAAGGCCAATGGGCTTTTGTCTATTGTTGCCTTGTCTTTCCAGCTGCTGAGGGAAGAGCTTATAAATAAGACTCTTTATTTCATTGTAAATATTTAGTTTTGAGATTAATAAAATTCTTCTGTTCTCAATGTGGACGTAGCCACTATTGTGGTGAACCACGATAAATTGTATGTTCTGTGTTTATGTGTAATCTGCTCTGTTATTCTGTTATTCTATATTTCTAGTTTTTATTTTGAACTCTTTAATTCTACAATTGTTATCAGAGTGAGGGTAATCACTAGTTGAGATTTCGGTAATTGAAATTTCAAAATCATGGAAGATTTAAGAGTTTAGAAATTCTCTAGGAAGAACTATGGGATATAGAAGATTCAAATGAAGTTTTTGTTAGTCAACAAAGAGCTTTCTCTTTCACTTGAAGGAAAAGCAAAGAAACCCTCAGCCATGTCGGATGAAGATTGGGAAAAGCTTGATGAAAAAGCCATGGCAACACTCTTTCTTGCATTAGGCGATAATGTATTAAATAATTTTTCAGACAAAACTATAGCCAAAGATGTATGGGATAAATTGGCTTCAAAATGTGCACAAGCATCTACTATGAACAAAGTCTTCATCATGAAGAAATTATACAATCTTAAAATGAGGGAAGGTGAAGCCATGACAAATCATCTCAATGAATTTAACTCCTTGATCAGCTAAGAAAATTCAGTTGGCATGACACAAGACGATGAGAATAAGACTATCCTAATGTTATGTTCTCTTCCTAATAGTTGGGATGGACTTGTGACAAGCATAAGCACTTTAGCATCAACTACCAGGAAGCTGGTCTTTGATGAAGTTTCAACCACCCTTCTCTTCAAAGATTTGAGGAGAAAGAATGATGAGTCCTCATCTGGTAATGCTCTCACAATGGTGAGCACTGAAAATAGAGGAAGAAGTCAATATAGAGGCAGATTTAATAACAATCACAGGTCCCAATCTGCAAGAAGATCGCAATCAATAGGGAGACAAAATGGTTGTTGGTTTTGTGGGAAGGTTGGCTATGTTAAGAAAGATTGTAGAAAATATAAGAAGGCACAAGAACAAGAATTGGATAGTCAAGAAAACACAATTTATAAAAAGGATTTGAGTATCCTAATTCTATCAACAAGTGATACAAAAGTTGATTCATGGGTAATTGATTTGGGAGCTTCCTTTCATGCTTCCTCTCCCACAAATGCATTTACAAATTATCAAGAAGGTGAATTCAAAGAGGTATATTTGGGTGATAACAAAGCATGTAAAATTATTGGGAAAGGAGATGTTTCCTTGCATCTTGAAGGTGGAGCAAAATTACTTCTCAAATATGTTAGACATGTTCCTCAACTAAAGAGGAATCTAATTTCAGTCAGCTAATTATATACCCAAGGATTTAAAACTAAACTCACAGATACATGGAAAATAGTCAAAGGTTTATTGGCTATTGCTAAAGGAGATAAAACTAGTAGTCTCTATATTTTGAAACCTATTGATAAGGTGGGAGCTGCTTTGACACTTGTGGACAATGATGTTGCAGTTTGGCATCAAAGGCTAGGCCATATGGGTAAGAAAGGCCTTGAGGTAATGTTGAATCACGATCAACTACCTGGTCTCCAATCTGCAAATTTGGAGTTTTGTGAGCATTGTCTTCATGGGAAACAAAATTGGGTCAGTTTTTTTAAGGATGGACATGACAAAAGAAGAACACCCTTGGAGTTAGTGCATTCAAATGTCTTCGGACCTACAGAGGTAACCTCTTATGGAGTTCACAATATTTTGTCACTTTTCTTGATGATAGCACTCGAAAGGTATGGGTTTATATGCTTTCTAGAAAATCTGAGGTATTCTCTAAATTCAAAGTTTTTAAAGCTCTTGTGGAAAATCAGAGTCGTCATAAAATTAAGTGTTTGAAAATGGATAATGGAGGTAAATTTTTTTCATTGGAGTTTGATAACTTTTGTAGAGATCATGGTATAAAAAGAATTAAGATTGTTCCTTATTCCCCTCAAGAAAATGAGGCAGCAAAATGGCTAAATAAAACCATTCTTGAGAAAGAATGGTGTATGCTTTCCAATGCTGGTTTGGGCAAAGAATTTTGGGCAGAAGCCTACAATACAATAGTCTATTTAATCAATATGACTCCTTCATCTCATCTAGAGTTTAGTATTCTGGAAGAGAAATGTCTAGGAAAGAGAATTTCATACTCATACATCAAATTTTTTCAGTGTGAAGCTCATGTTAATGTCCCAAAAGAAAGGACAAAGCTGGATTTCAAATCACAAAAGGGCATATTTGTGGGATATGGAGAAGACCAATTCAGTTACAAAGTTTGGGATCTAGTTAAAAAGAAAAATATTCGTAGTCGTGATGTCATTTTTAATGAGCAAAATTTTTTAGGTCTCACAGACATTGATAAGTCTGAAGGCGAATACATTGATAAGTCTGAAGTCTGAAGGCACTCTCAAATAGTGTTGCCTCTACACATTCAGGAAGAAGTTCTCTACAGAAAACTCCAACCTCTGTTATAATTCCTCCCTCTCAGTCCTCATCAAGTGAGGATGATTACACACAGGATAATATATTCAATGGAGAATAGAGAAATACATTTTCTTACAATTAGAATCTGCCAGAAAATAGGGGAGAGACCATGCTCTTCCCTTCCCATCTCCACGACACTTCTCCCTCTCACATCTAGCAAGGAAATACATACAATGATTATTTTTTCACAAGAGAAATTCCTGGTCTAAATATGGAAGAAAGCCAATGTGAGCAACAAACTGGCTCACATGAGCAACAACCTAGCCTACGTAAGTAGCAAACTACCTTGTGTGAGCCACAACCTGCCTATAGAATGTTGTATGAGCCACAAATTACCTTGTGTGACCTGTAGACTGGTTCACGTGAACTACAACAGGGGTCTTGCAGCAGCTCATTCTCCTCTATAGGCATGTGTGGCAACCACAAACACTGCCACTACAAACATTTTTTCACCTACGACAAGGCATACAAAATTTGGGGAAACTACTAGAGTTCATCCTCACACAGTTTCTCGAATGGAAAAATCCATTTATCAGCACGATGATTTGATGGTTGAAAAGGAAACAGGGTTTGGAATTTGAAATCTAGAGGATGTTCAACATATTGATATGCAGAGACATACTGATAATATTGAGACAAATAATATTGGTTGTAATAACAATATCAATTTATAATCAAAATTATGCATTGATTCTAGGGTAAAAGTACAAAGCTCTATCACACTTTTATAAAGGAAAAGGTCAAAAACACACAAACTTTTTAACTTTAATGACATAAAAATGGCATTTGTGTTTAGAAGATGGTGTAAACTAATGAAATGTGTAAAAGTGGATGAATTTTATTCCTATAATTTTTTTTTAAAATTTGAACAAGAATGCACATAGTTTTTTAATTTTTTAAGTCCATTTTTTACTTGCTAAAAAATAATAAAAAATGAGGGTCTTGTTCACACCAAAAAAGTATATGAAAATAATCTTTTTCTTCCACTGATTTCAAAATATGTTATAGATAGAAGGTACAGCTAGTGCAAAAAAGAAAAAAAAATAGTTTTCAATGTATATTTTCTCCATTATAACTACTCAAAGTCGAACATACCTTAAATCGACAGTTTTCATCTCTCTCCAAATTTACCTTATCAAATGTACACCATTCAGAAAAAAAATTACACATTCTTGAAGATAGCTCTCTCCTCTAGTGTTAAATATAAAATTTTAATTTTTTGATAAGTTTTACTATTTTTTTCTATTTTTGAAGCATCTTGTTCTCGAATGTTAAAATACCTACTTGCATTATTTTGAAATTATAATATATTAGATCTAATTAAAATACTATACAAATTATATGATGATAATCTTGATCCTGTGCTCTAAAAAAAGGTATTTTTATATTTGTAAAAAAATATCATTAAAAAAAGTAGGAGTTATTGAAACATTACTTTTCTGAAATAATTTTATTTCTTTAGTAATTGGTATAAAACATGCATTTAATAGATATTTCCAGTTGGAAAAGGTGAAGCACTTATCTAACTTAGCTAGAATGAATCTAGTTGGACCATATGTTTGACAAAAATTAATTTTAGTTAGAAATACTCAAATTATGTTGTGCTGATAAGATGTCCTGAAACATGACACAACATTGTGCTTTTACCCTCTAATCAAAATCAAAGACTCAGGAGATCTGCCAGACTGAAGAAAATTCCCTCTAATTTTTTAGATTGCGAATTGTTATTAGCTGAAGAGGCAGAGCCAGAGCTGTTAATTTCTGAGAAAATCAAACCGGAAAATTATAAAGAGGCATGTACAAGTAGTGATAAGAGCCATTGGTTCGTTGCTATGGAAGAAGAAATAAGTTCTTTAGAAGCTAACCAAACATGGGATTTGGTTACTCTTCAACCAAATCAAAAACCACTTAAGAACAAGTGGGTTTATAAATTGGAAGATGAAGGAGGTAAAAAATGGTTCAAAGCTCAATTGGTGGTAAAAGGATATGCTCAAAAACAAGGGATTGATTTCACTAAATATTTTCTCCAGTTGTGAAGATGACATCCATTCGAATAGTATTGGGATTAGTAACCATTTGGGATCTTGAATTGGAGTAGTTAGATGTTAAGACAATATTTTACATGGAGACATAAATGAGGAGTTGTATATTCATCAGCCTGACGGTTTTGTGAAAAAGGGACAAGAACATCTTTATTGTCAGCTGAAGTGTAGTTTGTATGGGCTCAAGCAAGCCCCAAGGCAATGGTATGTTAAGTTTGACTCCTTCATGCTTGAACAGAATTTTATCAAATGTGAATCTGATCCATGCATTTACTACAAGACACTCCTGAATGGTGAATTTGTCATTCTTCTTCTCTATGTTGATGACATGTTAGTAGCAGTAACAAGCTCTAAAGTTGTTAGTGAGCTGAAAACTAAGTTGGCAAGCACATTTTCTATGAAGGATTTAGAGGAAGCCAAGAAGATTCTTGGTATGACTATCACTGGGGCTAGGAAGAAGAAAGTAATTACATTGTCACAAAAAGAATACATTGACAAAGTAATTCAGAGATTTGGTATGGCTGATGCGCATAGCGTTTCTACTCCACTTGCTTCACATTTTCAGTTATCAACAAATTTGTGTCCACAAACACAAGAGGACAAGGAATATATGGAGGACATCTCTTACAAATCTGTAGTTGGTAGTATTATGTATGCTATGGTTTCGACATGTCCTGACATTGCTCATGTGGTGGGAGTTGTGAGTAGATTCATGAGCAATCCCAGGAAGACTCATTGGAAGACTCAAGTGGAGAATAATTGCCACTAAAGTTTTCACTGAGTAAGATCTTCCTCACCTTATCTTTTTATAATAAAAATCATGTATCTCATCTGATGTACCACCACTGCATGTGAAAAAAATTAGAGTTAGCATCACTTTGCTTTGCTTTACTTAGTGTACTCTAGGTCTAAATGCATTAATGAATTTTCCTCTTCTTTAACTTTGCCAACTAAAAAAAAAACAAGTCATTTTCTTTAGCTCAACTAGCATCAAATTCTAAGCCACTCTGTGCCAAATTACTCATAACTTATAGTCTTTTGCAATTTCTTTGTTTCATCTCAAACTCATATTTCATGGTATTCTTTTTCTAATTTTTTCTCTTTCTTTTGGTATATTTCAACTTGACATGGAACTTATACATTTAAGTCATTTCTACATTGCTATTATTCCACCACCTTTTTATATCATCATCAAATTTCTTATGCTCCATCCTATTGTGAGGTTTTCACATCATCACCCTATTGCAAATGGGGATCCCCTCTTTTTTCTTGGTAGTAGGGTAGTTGTCCCAGGTAGTCTTAGTTTAGTTGTCCCTCAAGGTCCCTTCAACATGAAATCAGTAATATTTATCAGGTCATATCTTAGAGATTGTCGAAGGTAGTATCGAACTGTTAGGTGCTACATGACCGTGTTGCTGAGGCCTACAATAACCTATCTCATTTTTTAGAGATTCAAGTTTGTTTATATTTGGAAACACATTCTTAGTTGATGTCAAAACTCGTAGTGTTCTAGAGTTGAAATGAGCAACATTGCATATTGTATCATTGGAAAATGGAAGCACTTCCATTTAGGACCGGTTTATCACTTCAAGTAAGTGGTATGGGGTCATGTCAAGCACCTTGAATGGGTCTTTGACTTGGATCTGGCTTTTTTCCCCTATCCTACTTCTCTTTCCACCTATTTCTAGCTTGTTTATGGCACTTAATCTTGAGAAATTGAGATTATTAACCTTAGGTTCAACATCGACCTTCTAGGTCAAGGTCAACCTCAACCCTAACCTAAGTCATATTTGACCTTGACCCTAACCCTGGGTCCAGATTTCAAGTTCTGAAAGTTTTCAGATGTCAAGCTTCAGAAAGTTTATTTTCCCACTTTTGGGTCAGTTATTTCAGATTTCAGAATGGTAAACTCTTAAATTATATTTAATCTAGGTCAATTTCTAGAGGTTAAGGTTTAAATGGAAATTTAATTCTCCTATCTCAACCTCACTAGAAGTTTGTGCCCTAGACTAATATAAAAGGAAGCCTTCCTCTCTTATTTCACATATCTCTTTTTCATGATCTATCATGTCCATCATCCATTGAATTCAAGCATAAAGTGAAATCAAAGAGTCAAGCAAGAAAGAAGGAGACAGAAAGAATTCAAGAATTCATTCATCTTCAAGAATTAAAAGATATAATTCATCAAAGAGATCTATTGGTAGCCATTGAAGGATTCAATCTCTATGGAGCCCCTTTGATGAAGATTTCTCCATCTATTTCCATTCAAGCTTCTTCCTATTCCAAGATGCATTCAAGATTGGTGTTGAAGATCTAATATAATTGATTTAAGACATCCTACATAAAATTCTACATTCATTTGGAGTATTCATACTTGTGGATTCAAGGATTTGAATCTTCCACAATGGTTTCAACATAAGCAAGGTGAATTGTTCCATTTACTTTGTTTATTGTTGTAATTTTAATTACATTTCAAGGTTAATTCCAAACCAGGGTTTGACCAAGGCAAACCCCTCATCCAACAAACAAAACCATTTCTTGCAAGTACAGGTGTTGGACAACGAATTGTAGATTAGATCTGAATACCCTTTTCGATGAACTTTCACGATCTACAAATAGAATTTTTGTCTGAATAGTGCAGGTCGAGGTCGACATAAAGGGGTAAGATTATGCCCGAGGGAAAGATCTTACCCTTGTGTTGGGTCAAGGTAGAGCTTTCTTAGAAAGATAGAATATTTCTAGGTTTTCTCTATTTTTGTGTTTCCAAGCGAGTTCTAGTTGTAGAATTTCCCGAAGCTGAGTACAGACACCAAAAAATAGTATTTTCCAGATCCATCATATTTTGAGGTTAGTACTTATCTTTAATTCAATGAAGATTTTTTATCTCCTTTCCATAATGGAATATAATGTTTTCTCCTTTCTTCATATACTCCATCGATTGATTCATTTATGGATTGTCCATTTTCTTGTGGTTAATCAATTAGGATCTTTCCTTTGGAAATTTGGGGTTAAGAAGAAGATCTTACCTTTCCTAGTCCTATACATTACCTACACATCATATTCTCATCATGCCTCCACAAACCACACACACACACCCACACATATATATATACATAAATATACATACATATACATACATACATACATACATACACATATATATATATATATATATATATATATATATGTATGTATATATATATATATATATATATGTATATATATATATATATGTATATATACATATATATGTATATACATATATATGTATATACATATATATGTATATACATATATATGTATATACATATATATGTATATATACATATATATGTATATACATATATATATATATATATATATATATATATATATATATATATATACATATATATATATATATATATATATATATATACATATATATATATATATACATATATATATATACATATATATATGTGTGTGTGTGTGTGTGTGTGTGTGGAGGCTTGATGAGAATATAATGTGTAGGTAATGTATAGGACTGGGAAAGGTAAGGTCTTCTTCTTAACCCCAAATTCCCAAAGGAAAGATCCTAATTGATTAACCACAAGAAGATGGTCAATACATAAATGAATCAATCGATGGAGTATACATTTTTATAACGTTACATTTTGGTGAACTCGTGATAGAAAACTCTTTCTTTTATGGTGTTAGATCTTGCATTTACATTTCATATATAGTAAAAATACAAAAACATTTATTTTTTAATGCTTTGTCTTTTCCTAGTTTAGTTCATTTTGCATTTGCATTGGTATATGAGCTTTACAACCTCTAGCCCTAGTTATAATATTCCAGTTAGATGAATTTGTAGACTTATGGGTGTCTTTGATCCTGAGTCTTCCTCTTCTTTTCTTAGGATCACAGATGAAAATTTGATTATTCATGATTCCAATACTACTATCGAGCATAACTCTTCTCACTCATCTCATGATGAGGATGATGATTTAAGAGTTCCTCTTGAACAAGTCCAAAAACTTTCAACAAAACTTGATAAAATGGGAAATTGGCTTACTCAAGAGAACCATAATCAAGATTTTATTCAAGCTATAGATGCTCTTAAGAAAGTCCTTCTTGATAGAGATCAAGGTGTTAATCTCTTGCATGATATTACTCATCTTGTGCATTTAGATGTTAAATATTTAGCTCAAGAATCTCAAGATTTAGGATTCACTCCTCCTATTACTGGTATGAAACCTTCTTCTTTTCCTTTACCTAGTATTCCTAGCTTGTGTTTCTCATGCTTTTCTAGTCTTTCCTTCATTTCCTTTGATGTGTCAGGAAATCTATGAAGAGATTGAAGTATGTTAGTTCATATAAATATGAAGAGTATTTAGTACACAATTACATTCTTAATAGTATCACATACCTTCTTTTGTTGTTTGGTGGTGTAATTCTTTTTTTTATTTCATTTTTCTCATTTGCATCCATAATAAGACTTTTCCACTCTAAATCAGGAATGCAAGGAGGGCTCTAGTACTTTAGGTTTTTGGATAATGTACATTTGTACTGGTCCCTAATATACCTTAAACATAAGCCAACTTATAAAGGATCTTACCCTTCTCAAATGCATGAGGTCCAAATAAGTTTGCCATACTCTCTACAAGAGCATCCTTTAACTTTATATCTTGGCCTTTCCACCTTTTAAGAAAAAAATAGTGTTAGATTAAAAAATGAAGTGAAATTACCTTTAATATAGTTTAAGAAATGGATGTAATGATAACTATCCTAGCAATGGGGTATGTGCAAGATCATGAGGGGCCAAACTCAGCCCTTAAGTGACAATGAAAAATCAGCAAATCAGGGTTAGTCAACTTGACATGAAAATTTCAACTAGCTATCAACCTAATATCAAAAAGTTGTAAGAATAGAATTTATAAAAAATTGAATGTAGTTTCTAAACTATGAGGCCTTTTTTGAAAAAAAGTTAGTATGATTGGTGAAAAGTATAGATTTCAATGCAGTAGTAAAAAAATTGCTAGAAAAAAATAAGTAGGTGTATATCTGACCACCTTAATCATAATCAAATGATAATATTTTATTATAAGATTTTATATATAAGTAGTAGTCTCATGCTCAGATGTGATGCATATTTTTTTCTAATTTTATTCCAAAAAAATAATTAATTATGAGTTTTCTACTACAGGGTTAACTCACGAAGCTGTGTCCCACTTTTGGGGACGAAGGAAATCACGAAATCGTCAAACAAAAAAAATTTCCTGCCTTCGTACGAAGTACATACTTCACCTGAAGTCCTTGGGATACTTCACACAAAGACCCCAGGTAGGGGTCTTCGCACGAAGACACCTAAATGGCTTCGTGCGAAGTATATACTTTGCACGAAGCCATTTAGGGCTAGATTTTTTATAAATTTTTGGCGTTTCATTTTTTTAACTATCATTTTCACTGTAGCAATTTGTGGACCCCTAGGCTTGGAGTGAACTATGCACCACACCAGCACACCAGTGCCTCCTGAGCTTCATCAACCTCTTCAATTTCCTAGCAGTATTAGGTACACACATTTTTCTCATTTTTTATTGTAAATAATATGTTTTGTATTTATTTTAACTAGTTATTTGTTTTAAATAATTTTTAATTTGTATAAATGCTAGAAATTTGTAATATGTTAGAAATTAATAATAGAATGTTAGAAAATTGTAATTAAATATTAGAAAATAATAGAAATATTAGAAATCGTAGTATATAAATGTTATAATATGTTAGAAAATGTTAGAAAATCATAGTAGTTTGTCAGCACCTATTAGAAAATATTAATAAAACATTAGAAACCATAGTAGAAATGTTAGAAACATTAAGATTGGAGTTAGAAAATGCTAAATTTTAAGTTTGAAGTTGTAATTATTAAGAATTTATCTCTCTCTCTCTCTCTCTCTCTCATGTATGTACACGCATTTTTAGTAAACTTATTAAAGTTAGCTATTTGTTTTATTTATAATTTTTAGTTTGTAAAAATCTTAAACAATTATGGTTTAATTTTTGAAAATGATCTAGTAGTATGTTAGAAAACGTTAAAAAATTGTAGTACAATAAGTTTCTAGGACCCTTATTCCTCTCTTACGACATATTAAGACACTTAGGATCCTTTATGAATCTCAAGATCTTATAATAAATATTAGGACATCTTACTTGACACATAGGACCCCTTAAGACCCATAAGAACCATTATTATATATTAAAATATCCTATGACACATTCATCTATCTTAGCTTTTGTTAATACATATGTGAACCCATTGTTGCCTGCAAGAATCCTTAAGACATACTAGTATCAATTAATGTAACCTAAGATACCTTAAACCAAGTTTATCATGTGTCTACGACCCATTAACATTGTTCAACCATTATACATCCCTTATGAAATTTTAATACATCTATGTCCCAATCAGATCATCAAGACCCATTAACATATCTTAGGTTGTCTTAAGACACATTTATGTACATCTTAGATTTAATTAATATCATAGAAGGATCATCCACTAATGAAACGTAGGACCCCTTAGGACCTCTTATGTTACCCCCAACCCCTTAAGACACATATATAGGACTCATTGTTACCCATGAACCAGTTAGGAGGTCTAATTAGACTCAATTAGAACCAATTATGACTCTAGGACCACTTATGTTTCCCACGACCCCTTAAGACTATCTAGGACCACTTATATTACCCACGATCCCTTAAGACACTCTACATGACTCTTATCTACGTACGTTATGATAGGTAATTAGAATAGGTAATATGACCCATTGATGTCTTATCTATACCTTAGGACCTCTTATGTTACCCATGACCCCTTAAGACACTCCATGACTCTTATCTATACCTTAGGACCTCTTATGTTACCTACGACCCCTTAAGACAATCAAGGACCACTTACATTACCCACAACCCCTTAAGACACTCTAGGTCATATTACCTATCCTAATAGGTCACATTAGGTCATATTAGGAAATAAGGTATACATCTAAGTTTTTTCTCTACTTATAGACCTAACTAGACCTATTAGGACCAAGTAGACCTAACTAGGACCTATTAGGACCAATTAGATAGGTATTAGGTCTTTAACCAACATTAGTCTGACCAATTAGATGTATTAGGACCTATTAGGACTCTTAAGACCTAATAAGACCTGACTATACCTATTAGGACTCTTAAGACCTAATAAGACCACTTATGTTACCCATGACTCCTTAAGACACGAGCTATGACCACTTATGTTACCCACGACCCCTTATGTAAATGCATTTTTAGTAAATATTAAAGTTAGTCATATGACCAATTGATGTACATACTAGGATATCCTATGACCCATTGATGTCTTATCTATACTTTAGGACCACTTATTTGTTTCTATTTTACATGCAGTTATAATGTTGTAATCAAGTACTAATTATTAACACTTAGCTCTTTCACATGTGATGTATCTAGATGGCCACTCAGGGTGCACCTTAGACTCCTGACATTCATACTATTTTTGACATGGCCGACATAGAGATAGCTAGACTTAGACATGCTATCAGTAGATCTACTGGAGATGGTATATATAGAGACACATGTGCTACTATACTGACTAGTTTGGAGTCTATGACTAGTAGATTGAGGGCTCACTCTTCATTTACGCATCAGGTAGTTGAGGCCATTTTTTAGGAGTTAAGGGAGGAGATCTCAGGTGATGTTTCCTTTGTGATAGTTCAGAGCCTAGTCTTGATGGAAACCATCAAACGAGAGATGTTCCCACATTATGAGGGGTTTAGAGTGGTAAGGGCTTATCGGGTCACACAATGTGTGATCCCTCAGATTTCTTGTATGATATACTCTTGACATCTTGTAGCCCAGGGTCCTTATCCAAATAATGACCAAATTCCATTATACTTTGCACAGCAGTTGTACGCTGAGTTCTGTTTGGGACTCAAGGTCAACTATTTTGATATCCTGGCATTTTATGGTTAGGGGCAGGGTAGGGTTGCAGACCGCCCTCAATATCATAGGGTTGATCGAGTTGTGCAGCCTCATAGACTGCTCGTTGGAGAGAGGAGTTTGGCAGTGACACTGATGATGGCTACTACTATAGATAAAGTCATCATTGCTTCTCAGAGGGGAGTTCTGGATAGCATAGGATAGATTGCTTCTGTAGCCACATCGATCAGTTCAAATTCAGTGGGCAGATACATTTTGACTAGACTGAGTGGAGCCAGATCATCTTTTGAGGCTTCATCTAGTAGTACTATAGGTGTGAGTGATGAGACATATAGAGCTGCTGGTCTTCCTATGCCTAGAGAGATATTAGCATTGTCAGGTTATTAGAGTACTTTAGATATGGCCCTTTACTTTTTGGAGGATCTCGTGTAGGCCTATTCTCATATTGCCGACATGTAGAGGATCCCTATACATTCAGTCAGGGATTACATTGCACTTACACGAGGTCCAATAGTTCCACCGATGCGCCATCTAGTAGTTAGGCATAGCATATGTAGAGCACCGTGCACAGGATAGTCTAGAGCACCATACACCTACAAATCACTCTATAGCTGCAGAGCCAAGTATAGAGATTGGAGATGTATGCATCACCAGTGAGGGCCTAGATGCTTTTGATGAGTAGTTGTATGGGTTGGGTTAGGTGGATGTTGCCACTGATGGCAGGTCATTTATGGATATGTTATGTCATCCACATGGCTCAAATTCTACATCACTCCCCTCACAGCTAGTGTCACCTATACAATCCTCATTACTACAGAGGTTTGGAAACTTAGGTGGTGTCGGTGATGTAGTTTTAGTTGATGATATGATGGTGCAATGCACTGATGATCCTCTTGCTCCTGAGACTCAGTTACATATAAAAATTTCTTTTCTTTTTTATTAGGAGTTTTAGTGAATAATTAAGTGTACGTGTATTAATGTTTGTTCAATGCATAATATTTTGTAGGCACAATTAGTAGAGCATGTTACCTCTAGTGTGGGTTTAGAGCATCTTCCACATGATGTGACACCTACTAGTGGTCAGGTAAGTTTTAGATATATATGTATGTACATACATTTATATTTCAAGTACTTTACATAATATATGTACTATACGCATGTATATAACCAACTGTTGTACACTAAATTTGCAGGGGTCAGTCGCTGCTTTGCCACCAGATGATACACCTACTAGTGGTCAAGTAAGTTTTAAAAATATGTAAGTTTAAATATGCATTTATAATATTTTAATTATTTTAGATTATTATCATATATACATGCATTTATATTCACATGGATCAGTTGTTGTCTCAGAGGTAGAGGATGATGTGGTAGTCACTCAGAGGGTTGCTCTGTTCGTATGCACCTAGATGACTCCCTAGTTTAGGACATGTTGAACATATATTTTATTTGAGACTCGATTTATGATTTGAGACATATATTTGATTAGATGATATGATTAGATTATATGATATGAGACATATTTATTTGATTAGATGATATGATATGAGACACATTTATTTGATTAGAGACATATATTTGATTAGATTAGATGGTTTTATTCGATTAGATGATATGATTTTATTTGATTATATGATATGTATGATTCGAGACATATATTTGATTAGATGATATGATTAGATTAGATGAATCTATGATTTTATTTGATTAGATGATATATGATCTATATGATTAGATTAGATAGTTTTATTCAGTTAGATGATATGATTTTATTTGATTAGATGATCTATATGATATATGATTTGACTAGATGATTAGATGATTAGATGATGTATAATTTTATTTGATTAGATGATATATGATTAGATTAGATGGTTTTATTTGATTATATGCTACGATTTTATTTGATTAGATGATCTATATGATATATGATTTGACTAGATGGTTTTATTTGATTAGATGATCTATGATTTTATTTGATTAGATGATTTATTTAGATGATATGATAAGTAATTTCATCATTTTTTAGTGTCTTAAGGGGAGATCTTAAGGGAATCTATAATTAATATCATAAAAGATAACTAGTTAATACATGTAACTAATGGATAATAACTATTCTAACTAATTCTAGAACTAACACATGTCATAAGTAATATAACTAATTTCATCATTTTTTAGTGTCTTAAGGGGATCTATAATTAATATCATAAAAGATAACTAGTTAATAAATGTAACTAATAGATAATAACTATTCTAACTAATTCTAGAACTAACACATGTCATAAGTAATATAACTAATTTCAAGCATACATAAACTCTTTAACTAACATGAAATCTATAAAAATCATTGAATAATCAAAGTATACGTATAAAATTCTATATATTAAGACCATTGAACCATCAAATAGGTTCATCATATATCAACAAATTATAGTCTATCATATGTTTAAATATATAAACAAAGTATAATGAAATTTAATCCAGAGATATCAAATAGGTCCTAACACAAGAAATAAGTATACATGTATTATACTTTTTAGACCAACTCAAGTGGTTCAGACCTCTCATGGAGAACTTGTAATATTCTCTCATGATCCTCACTATCTAGTCTCCACTTACGACATCCATGTTGAGATTTAATTGTATGGAGACGAATGAATGTGGCAACAACTAGGTGACTATATTGGAACACCTTATTGCCTGGTTCATAATCAACAAAGTGAATACCATGTTGAATTACTTTGATTTGTTTGAAATATGTTCCCTCTAAAACAACTAAACCTACAGGTCACAAATTTTAACAATATATAAATTTAAACAAATTCAATTTGAATTTTGTTAAAAGGTTGAAATTTAAAATTTACAAATTGAGTTCAATATATTGATGTAAACCATATACAAACCTATGGGGAACAACATTCCATCTCTTTCTTTAGGTTCAAGTAACTTCATCCTCTCTGCAGTACAATGTAGTAAATAATAATCAACTCCTTCTACATTTCCACTCTTAGCAATCACTGCAAAGACATCTCCTACACAATAAATTTTTATATATACGTGTGTGAGATATTAAAATAAATACTTAGTTCTATCTATAGATCTATCTATATCTATGATCTATACATGCAACTCAGTGTACCATATAATGTGAAATATATATACTTACCAATTTTGACCAATCCTAAGATATGATCGTAATCAGTACAAATCAAAGGAATGTCATCAAAGTTTTCATCTTCATCTTTATCAAATATATCAGTAACAACTAGTGGCACTAGATTCCATGCGCCTACATATCCACGATCTTGATTGATACATTCCTCATAATTGTGAGCAATGCAGTGACAACAAAAGCATGAGTAGTCCCTAGTGTTCAACATCCCATTGCAACAATTTGTACTCATAATTGAATGCAAAGATCGCATCTTTTCTATCCTATTGCAACCATGCACAATTTTTCCATCCACGCCTGAACAAATGCATATATAATAAATTCTATATATTATTATAGTTTGAATAAAAAATATCATTAAAATTTTAAACACTTTCAAATAATTAGAAAATGTGTGCATGCCTTTTATCTCCCAAAATTTTCTATATGGCACCACCTGAGTCAATCTTGATGATGCATCATTCTCATTTGGTGCAAAATGTGTCTTGCACCATTCAACCACATCATGTGCATTTTTTATATGCACTCCCTTATAATTCATTTGATACTTTCATATAGCACGTTTGATGCAAGCTCCGGCACCATCATGTTCACCTTTTCCATGTCCAGTCTCAAAGAAACTCTAGACATGTGGTATGTTTTCATTACGATGATATCTACATAGTGCATAAAATGGTCTCGATGATTTAAATTGTGTAGCACATCCATCTAACCAAACATAATGTTTATCAATTTTTATACCTCTTTCTTTCAAACTTGTAAAAAACATCTTGAAGCAGTGTTCCACATAATGAATGTCATGCTCTCTATCATCACTTATATAAAAATGATATTCCTTCTTGATGACCCGTGCTTCAAATGTGCTCTAAATACCATCCAAATCTAATTGTGCATGTCGATAACACACATGTACCATAATAGTAATTTTCTCTGAAAAATAGTATTCTGACTGAATTGCCTTTTGATGAACAAAAGAATAATTTTCTACAAAATCAACAATTGATACAATAGTTCCAAGTGGGAAATTGTCTCTCAGTGTTTGAAATTGTTGTGCTTTCCACTTTGCAAAAAAAGCATGATGAATGTAGGGTTGAATCAATTTTTTAAATTTTTCCATAAATACTCCAACATTTATCTCCTCGTCAACATATTCTAACCTTTTGGATTCTTTCTCAAATTTTGTGTCATTATTTACATATTTGTAACTCTTGCAATCTACCATCTTTGTTACATCAATATTTTCAATTTTCAAAGGAAAAAGAGACAAATCGGCACATGTTTGTCATATTCCTTTTATGTAATTTATTTGTCCAGCTACATCATCTCTTTTGTCACATAAAATGGATGAGATGAACTCACTTCATCTAGTAGGAGGAGCCTTTTCAAAGCCATAAGTGTCTTCTACAAACTTTCAAAAAACTTGATAGTGGAGATCAAATTCAATATGATAATGACAACAACAAGTTTCAAACACTTTGTTTGTCCTGATATAATATGGCTTCAATCTTCCAAAAAATGTTTTCCCAATCTTTATATTAGGATTTGAACTTCAAAACGACACATACATTTCATGTTGTGTTGTGTCCAACCAATGTTTCATATGATATTCATATTGATTAGCTGAAATTCTATGTCTGATAACATCTCTAGTGTTTGTTGAAGGACGTGTATTATCATTCCAAAATGATGTGATCAAATTTTTTGTTCCTTCATCAATCCTATCAAAATGAGGAGCTCTACATATGATTGCCCAATTGCCTTCCAAGGTGCTATCATCCAAAAGTATTCTCTTATTAACATATCATGATATTGTTTTCCTATTAAAACCAATGTGAGATGAAACTAAAGATATCTATCTTTTTCATCCCATAGTGTTACCTACAATGGATGTCAACATAACTTTTCTTATAATGGACTTATCTATAGTTCGAGATCGCTTCCCTAGTTGGTTCAAACCTTTCTTAAGATTTTCAATCATATTAGTTTGCATATCAACAACTTTTCTCTTCTTTGATGATGTGTCTATACCCAATAATTTTAATGCCCCTTCCAACTTTTTGTTATAAGTATAAGTGAAAGCAATTGAGCTTGTTCAAGTGTTTCAAAATTATCAAATTTACCCAATATTTCTTTTGCTATCATTTTCATTGATCTCTTCTTAGAAAGACTTAATTGTTGAACATTAGCAAGTGATCTCAAAGTGTCCACATTCATTGTAAGTAAATGATCTAAGTTTCTATAACTAATATTTTTCTTTACACTTTGAGCTAAATTTAAAAGTTCATCCATACCAATAGGAGCACGTGATGTTGACCCTTCTCCAACATCAATTGTTTGAGCCTCTCTAGGGAGTAATTCTGACCTTTCTTCAATGTGCAATTCTTCGACTTGACTTGACCCTCCTACTTCAACTTGTCTTTCAGCTTCTTTAGTTTTATGATAATATGTCAATGTAGCTTTACGATTTCTTTGTTCAGTATCGAGTGACATTTTTCTAGAAGATTTACTTTGTCTTCCCTTCTTGTTCCCCATTTCTTCGAGCTCCAAAAAATGTCTTCCACAAGATCCTCAACAAAAATTCCTTCTTCAAAAAATACTACAAAAGTAATATTTTTCCTCTTCAAAATTATGTCTTTGAACAAATAGAAATATGGATCCTCCATCAAAAAATGCCTTCAATAATAGAAAATGTGAATTTATTAATTGCAATTTGATGTAAAATAGAAATAAAAAATTTTACTTTTATAACATTTTTAAAAAAATTACAAAAAATATTTTACTAGCCAACTAGGGTACTTCGTACGAAGTACCCATGGGAAAAATCTGGCAATGGCTTTTGGCTATAATTTTCACTCTAGGGGCTTTGTGTGAGGGGTCTTCACATGAAGACCCCCAGGTGGCTTCGTGCAAAGACACTCTTGGCACGAAGCCAAAAAAAAAAAATTTGCCCTTAGAAAACAACTTAACTGTAGAAAAATGGTCTTCTAGGGCCTGAAACAAGGACTAAACAAGATGATTTTTCCAAACAAATGATGTCAAAAGATGCTATTCGGAACAAGCTTTCTAATAAATATAATTTTAATACATAATGAGTTCATTATCACTTTTAAATATTACTTTAACTAAAAATAGGTTGTTTGGTCATTCAACAACCTGTCTCTTCATGACTTCAGGAAAAATAGTAAATGATAAAAAAAAAATATGAAAAATATGTAGGAAAAGCGTATTTGTTTTATTGTTCTATTAAAAAAAAAATTGATATACACAGATCAAGTTAGAGCGATCCAAGTGACCTAATGTCTAGATTATAGTTACTATCACTTTAAAACTTAATAAACTATGAAATATTGATCCAAAATGAATAAAAACAATTGCATCCTTTAGATATTGAAGTTAAAAATATAATCTTGAAAGAATGACATCATTATCATATTTTAAAAAAAGTTATGCTGATCCAAGTCATAGTACCTCCTTAAAAATATAGTTTTTTCACGCAAACCACTTTTAGAAGGAGAAGGAAAAATGAATTTAAATGATTTTTTATTTTTAAATATATTTAAAAACTAGAAACAAAAATCTAAAAGACTCTAGTTTACATCATCTTCAAATTCCTAATAGTTTTGCAGCAATAGGTGTTTGAAAGTGAAGTTTTTTCTCAAAATAGTGATCTTTGTGTCAAAGTTGGCCATAAAGTGGGACACACTATTGTGGGACCACCCTACACATTTTCAGAATTAAAAAAATCTCGTGTCTGACCACCTTAACTGATTCAAAACTTTACAAAATTTTTTTTAAAAAAATTCCTTATAGCAGACGAAGCATAGAATGTGACGCATTTTTTAGATTTCAAAAATGTTATACCATTTGAAAGTTATAGTCATTTTTCAATCAGTATATAAATTAGCACTTTAGAGGTAACTCAATTAGAAAATAACTAATAATTACTTACCGAATTCAAAATTTGACAGCAATTATATCGATAGAAAGCTGATAATCTCCTTAAGATACCCTTTTTGTTTCATCAAATTTGGGTGAAAAAAAAGTTGTCAGCTACATGCTCGAAGTTTGGAACTCATAGAAATAAGGTAAAAACACATTTTTGAGACATTTCAATAGTTGACCATGTAGGTTTGGTGCACAAAGCAATACCGAGCCTAATTGGGTTTCTGATATTTTTGTGTACCTAATATTTTTGGGTACCTGAATATGTCGGCAGAATTTTAATTTTTAACTTTTCCCTCCCCTTTCTCTCTCTTAATTTCTCCAACCCCTTTCTCCCTCCCATTTCTCCATCCTTCATATGATATATTATATATCAAAAAATATATATTAGATTATATATTATATATATTAAATAGTATATAATATACATTTTACATTAAATATTATTTAATATATATTAATATTAAATGATACATTTTATATCATATATTATATATTATTTTATATGTATAATATTAATATGTATTTGACAACTATGTATGAAAGGTTGGAAGATTGCAGAAAAATCATGGATGGCCATTGAAAGAAGCAAAGGAAATCAATCAACCATTTAAAAATTCATGGGGGGCCATTGAAATAAGCTATTTTTCTAGAGGGAAGAGCAAAAAACTTCCACTAATTTGCAATTGCCCAAAGCGAAGGGAGTAGCTCTACTTCTAGATGTATTTCAAGCTGCCCATCTATATAGTTTGGTGAAGAAGGGTGTGCATTTTCTGATTCCTACTGCTCCAATTGTTACCAATTTGTGCCTCCTAAATACTATGAAGATTTCCATACATGTCTTTTTACAAACTTCGTAGGGTTAAGGAATAAAATGAAATACTTAGGGCATTCAAATGTTTCAAAAGGGGTCATGGGGACTTCCTATGGGTCCTAGTATGCTTTATCACACGTACTATGACGCTGAGGAATACCCCATGACCCCTTTTGACACATTGGAACCCTCAAGTGTGTCCTAAGGGGTTGTAGGACCCCTTTGAATACACTTGACCATTCAAATGTGTCAAAAGGTGTCATGGGAACTTCCTAGGGGTCCTTGTACACCTTATCACATGTTAGGACCCCTAGGAAGTCCCCATGACCTCTTTTGACACATTGGAATCCTCAAGTGTGTCCTAAGGGGTTTTATGACCCCTTCAGACACACTTGAGCATTCTAATGTGTCAAAAAGGGTCATGGAGACTTCCTAGGGGTCATAGTGTGCCTTATCATGCATTAGAACCCCTAGGAAGTCCCCATGACCCCTTTTGACACATTGCAATGCTTGAGTGTGTCCAAAGGGGTCCTATGCCTTATCATGCATTAGGACCCCTAGGAAGTTCCCATGACCCCTTTTGACATGTTGGAGGATCCCTTCAGACACACTTGAGCATTCCAATGTGTCGAAAGGGGTTACCGAGACTTACTAGGGGTCCTAATGTGTGATAAGGCATACTAGGACCCCTAGGAAGTCTCGGTAACCCCTTTCGACATACAATTTAAATATTATGATCTATAAAGTTTATATATTAATATATATATATATATATAAGATATTATTATATAAAATATATATTAATCTATAATTATATATAATACATATTAAAAAATATATAAAATATTTACGTAATACCCCTTAAACATTATATATATATATATATAATATATTAATTTATAAAATATTATAATATAAAATATATATGACATACAATTTAGAACCCCTAAGATATTATAATATAAAATATATAAATTAATATATAATTATATATATAATACATATTTAAACATTATATATATATAAAATAGTGATATCATACATATTTCAAAGTTCAATTTTATAGTTAAACATTATATATTTCAAGGTTCATATTTCATAGTTAAACATTATATATATATATATACCTCTTTTCATATATAAAAGTTCAATTTTTTTATTTACTCTCGTCGTTTTTTCATGTACCCAAAAATATCAGGTACCCGATATTTTTGGGTACCTGATTAGGCTTGTGCTTTGGTGTTAGGTTTGCCCAGGTGTATTGACACCCAAGCCTACTAAAAAGTCAACATACCTTTTCATGCACTTTTAGACAATTGAAAAGTGGATTTTTTTAGATCACTACTTTTTGGCCCCTCATGATCTTGCACATATCCAATGATATGAAATCAAAATAGTGGATTGGGGTTTTAGTTCAGATATGATGTTCCATCATGTACAGATGGTGGGCCCAAATATTCGCAAACACTTGTCACCAATTTTACCATTAAAAACATCATTCCCTACAAAATAATCATGGGATCATTAGTGGAAGGACATAATAGTATAAAATAAGAATACAATAGATGTAAGCTTCTCATATTGAATGCAAGGTCTAATTAACATACGATTTTATAGTAAAAGAAAGGTCCAATCTTTAAAGTACCTGGAAGTTTTTCTATTTGTAAGGGAACTCCTTCTCTGTTGCTCACAAGCAATATGCAATCCTTCACTGTTCCTGTACTAGGAATACGAGCACATCCAAGAAATTTAGCATCAAGTGATGCATCTTCTGTTACATAAATTGAATCCATTACGAAATGCTCCTAAGAAAGAATACTTTACGGGAAATAAACATATATATAATGATAGAGAAAATAAAATTTGTGTACGAGTACGTGGTGTCATGGTGTCTATGGCCATGCTACGCATTGTCAACATTGCAGGAGGCAATACATTTGAGCCTGTCATTGTATGACGTGGTGATAGTAAATGATCATTGATAGGTGCTGAAGAAAAAGATTGTTAGAGCATAATAAAAGCAATGATTAGCATGGAAAATATTGTTAGAGAGTAAAAAAAAAAGATAGTCCAACATGAGATCTACCTAAACTAGCTGCAATACCTTCATCATGGGCATGAGGATCAAAATTACACAAAAAAGATGTAAAAGCAACACATCCGCTTATTTTTTAATGACATAAAAGACTAGTATAGCATTAAAACTATTATTGAACTTTTGTTATAATTAAAAATTACATTAATACTTACTCTGTAATTTTGAGATAGGTGCATCAATTTAGTTGTTGTCTTTTGTGACTCAGGAGTTAGAGGGAATATAGATGCCAATTGAGCCACTCTTTTTCTAATTTTTGAGAGGCATTTTTAATTACAGAGGCCAAGTCATTGCAAATACTGAAATCAACATCTAGGTCCTTGTCAAAGGACTCCTCTTGAGGGACTGCGGGTTCCTTTCCCTTTCTCTGCTAACCACCTATTTGTGACAACAATATTACTAAAACTATTAGAATTAATTTGAAACAGTGATGAAAAGAACATAATAAAAAATACTATTTAACATTTTTCTTCTATCTAATTTGTAGTACAATAACAAAGAGGTTTACCTAGTGGGAAGAAGTGCCTATAGGATCATCATTGTCCTCTCTATGTCACTGCTCCATACTGTGGCCTTGTGTTATTATTTAAAGTTAACCAATAATTAGAAAGGACTAGATTAATAAATTTTATTAGAAGATAATGATGGAGATGAGGTGGATGGTGAGGAGACTCTCTAGATGTGGCTGGAAAAAAAAATCAATTATTTAATGGTACATAGTACGTACATGCACCCCCATGATAGTGACATTGTTTGTATCTATGAAATTCAAATTGTAATCAATAAGCAGCTCTTCCCCTACATGTATTGATTTTATCGCACATACAAATACATGATTTCCCTTGTGCTCCTCAAATATGCAATTGGGTTGCTTAATAGTTGACAGAGGTCGCATGCTATTTATAAAACCTACAATATTCCCTAATGCTTTTGGCCTTCCATCAATTTATATAGCCACTTTTTTACTTTTCTCATTATCTTTTTGTTGAATATAATTTGCTGAGAGTGCATACCTACGCATACTTTTTTTATATTGAACAATTCACATCCAACTTTTGTAATCATAACAAGATCCAACATACTCCATCAATTTGACAAATTTTTTGTAATCTATACCTTTATGCCATCCATGGAAAATAGGCCCAAACTATGTATTGACGATGGTGCAATGCGATATATCTTACCTTTAACTCTAAAATTAGTTATTGGAGGAAGTTCCTTGGGGACCCATTGTTTTTGTAGATATTGGTACCTAGAGGGCACCTCAATGTCACCTTTTCTCTCATCATCATAAGAACATGACCCCCCTTGAGCAAGGAAAAATTTAATGTATTTATTAAATTTCCTTCTAGTCTTTTGACCTCTAGTTGATCTTCCTAATTCAGACATACTATGTGACTCCCTTTCTTCTTCCATTCCTATATATCCTTTTCTCAAGGAAGACACATCTAACAAATATCTATTTGCTACTACCTGCACTCCATCAAACGAGAGAGATAGCAAGTAATGCGATATATTTTGCAAATTGTGAAATACATTAATCTCTATAGGGTGTATTAAATTATACCTATTGATCCATGAGATAGTGTCGGATGCTCCTGAAAGGGGTTCAGGTACCTACATATATAATTGAATTATCTTATGTTAGCTGAAAAATTTATGATGCATATACTCAAAAATACATAGTAAGTACATTAAAAACCATAAGCATCCCATATCAATTAAAAACATTAAAAGGTACATCATGAATTAATTAGATTAAGCATTGATCACATAACTATACATTTATATCAAGAAATTAATATTAAATAGATTAAGAAGTGATCGCATAACTGTAAATTTCATTCATGTCATTCATCTTCTTCTTCATCCAATTCATCACCATGATCATTGTCATCATTGACATCATCACCACCACTGTCATTGTCATCATCTTCATCGTTGTCATCATCAACATTGACATCATCATCGTCATCATCATCGTCATCATCATTGTCATCATCATCGTCGTCATCGTCATCGTCATCATCATCATCTTCTTCTTCTTCAAGAAAAGTTGCATCATGAACATCATCAACTATCTGTCATTCGTGATCATCATCTATGTCATCTTCTAGTTATTCACAATCTTCTTCCATCACATTATATCTCATTGACCTTTCTCCTAGATCATGTCTAACAATAAATGACCAACTTGATTTATCTGTAACCTTTGAGTAAAATACCTACTCACATTGGCTTGGAAGAACATAGGACTCATCCTCAACTGGTTCAAACCACCTTGTATTAATCATTGGAAATCCATTGTCATGTTCAATAATAGCTCTATCAGGATCATTTTGATTAAGTTGTAGCCTCTACCATTTGATGAAGGAGAGAATTAATCTGAAGGAATTAAAGTCACACTCAAGTATATCATCCAAAATGTCATAGTATCAATTTTTAGACTCTGGAGGAAGTAAGTTATTTCTAGATGAAATATTAGTCACCTGAAAGATTGCACTTATCCTAGAATCACAAGTTTTCTTTGTGTCATCCAACTTTTGATGAAAAATTTATGACCATTGCAAAACATAGCCTTGTGGTGTTTGACTTGCAAACATATGTCAAACATGTATAAATTATTGCATCAGGAGTTCATAAACATATGGGTGATTAACAAATTTATATGTAACTAGAAATCTCTTAAACCATATGCTAAATCTATTTCCCTTTATGTAACATTCAGATCTCCATTACGATGAGCTTCACTAACCAAGGAAGATACAACTTCCCATGTTAAAGTGTGACCTAAATGATGACATCATTCAATCCATACCATCATCCAATCTTGATTATTTGTAATATACAAATGTATTGCATCCCACTCTCGAGCAGTTGTACAAAAAATAAATAGACGATGTAAAATTGATTAATTTTAAAGATTAAAAATTAATTAACAGCTATAATAACATCTTATAATTTGTTACCTCTCACTTTCCTCATTCTACATTTCCCCACCAAGTACTCCCCTTTGAATTTTTGAATGGTGTCGAGATCCAAAATGCGATCTATATGGATCTTTGTTGCCAGCTTAGGAAGATATTCAGTAACATACAAGATAGTCTGGTATACAATATATCCCTCCACCATAGAACCCTCAAGACGTGCTCTTTGTGAAGCCAAAGCCTTAAAAAAATTTAAGTGCCTCTCAACCATACACATTGACCGAGTGTGTATGGGTCCACACAATTCAATCTCCTCATCTTGGTGTATGAGGTAGTGTTCTTGTGCATTGAAAAAGGTTGAAGGTAGACACATTTGCATTTCACACATTAGAGGAGAAATTTTTCTCTTTCAATATTTTATATTTGCTTTATGGATTTCTTTAGATGACAACCATCTACAAGACATTCAAGACACAAAAATATATGAACATGAGACTTTACATTATATTACATAACAAGAAAAATAAATTATGAATAAAATAAATATATACAACAAATTGAACAGATATCATTGCTTACCTCATGTATTTTCCAAAATCATATATCACTTGTTTGATGTTACTGTCAAATTTCTCTGGGAGAGATAGTGGTAGCACGTACTACAAAAATTATAAAAATAATCATGTCATTCTTTTCTCACATAATACAATGAGAAGTACATGTAGTTTACAAATATATTGTAAATATAAAAGAACATGACTTACCTTGATGAAGGTATGCTAATCATGCATTTTCAACCCTGATCCAAATTCACTTTTCCTTGATACGGTATTGCTTATGTTCGCAGCAAATCCTGTGGGAAATCAAATTTTTCATATGACTTATTTTATGGCATCACTTTGCTGCTCTGCTAATAACCAAGGAAGGGCACTTATATTAATCTATTCTCCATTTCTATTTGATTCAATGAAATTTTTCATTGCATGATTGGATTCACGAATGTCACTACAAATTTTGACAATTTTTTCTTTGTCACACCTTCCATCCAATATCTTCCACAATGTCTCTGTTACATTCTTTCCAATATGCATAGTATCAAACAAATGCACAATTTGCAACTGCTCATAGTAGGGAAACCTACTAAATTTTTTGGGATAACCTTTTAGTCCCTTTGGAAGGTGCTCAGTAGTATTGCCTTGACAACATTCATGATCATCAATCACATAATCAGAAAACAAAACACAATATAAATATACAAATTCCAAACATAAACCATTAGGTAGAACGGTAGTATCTTGACAATAAATTCTATTATATTCCAACTTCCATAGGCGAGGTGTCATTCAATGTCGCTTAGATGCAGTCTCTTCTTTCCCATTGAAATGATGTTTTTCAATAATTCAATACTTATGATTTTTGTGGAGAAAGTGCCTATGCTCATCAAACACCTACTTTCCTAAACCTTTTGAATGACGAGATTTCATCTTTGGACCATAGGCTGGACAAGCAAATTTTCCCTTTGTTTGAAGACCTACAAGATAATGATACAATTAGATTAAATATGTTAATTTTTTTATTTAGAATTATCATGTGCAACTTAAATTCACCATAACATATCAGAAAAATGTGTTAGCCCTAGGGTATCATGTATTGTCCATACAAGCATTGCATGGAATTGAAATTGTCTATGTCGTATTGGTCTAAAGATGTCATACATAGTGACACCATTACATAACTCCAACAACTCATTGATAAGAGGCTCAATGTATACATTCATATCTTTAACTTGGTATTTATCTAGTTGAATGAACAACAACATTACATAATTATTGTGACCATTTTACAGCAAGATTTATAATTACATGTAGATAAATATTAAATGATCAAATACCCAGAACAATCATTTCCAACATAATGTGCTCCCTCTTTATTGACATCCATGGAGGAATGTTATTGTTGATGACAAAAATAAGACAAATAGAGTAAACAGATCTTAGCTCTCCAAATGGATTGACATCATCCACTGCCAATGAAAGCTTGAGATTTCAAGGTTCTTTGATAAAGTATGGCCACTTTTCCTCTATGTCCTTAAATGTAGAACCATCTATAGACATTTGAATAATTTCATCTCGACTCCTATTGCATGCATGGTAATCCATAAATTATGCCAAGCTACTGCACCTAAAAAATCTTTACAAATGTGGTATAATGGGGTTGTAATGAAGAACCTTGTGAGGCACCTTTTTTTTTATTTGATCTGTTCAATATAGATACTCGTATGAAATTCAGGGCATTTCTATTTCAAATTCATGTTCTTTATGATAAATAATATGATCATTGGGACAAGCATCTATTGATTGATACTCTATTCTAATATCTTTCATAGTGGCACATAATTCTCAGTATGAACGAGGGAGAATATTCAATGGTGGTAACAAAAAATCACCTATCAATCTATAGAAAAAATGTAAGTTGTTAATATTAATAATATTTATGGTACATGTTTCACCCTTTAATTACTATAATGACATATATGACATACCTTAGCATACGTGACATTGTTATGTTGGATAAACCATTCATAACCTTCAAGCTCAATAACAACAATACAATAGAGAGAAGATTTGTTTGGGAGCCTTCGTAAAGGGTCGTGGTTGCCTTCTCAAGTAGAGGTATATCATGGATGACATCAATATCATCCTGATAATCATGATCATTAGTTGTGCCAGTACCAAATGTGTCATGGATCAATGTATTAGTACCATCATCTTCAAATGTATTATCTGGCACATGATCGTCATCTTCCATGGGATCATAATATTTCACTTCAATATTTGCACCTCCATGATCCTCCACTTACAAAACCATATTGTCCATATTTGTACCTCTATGGTCCATATCACGTACTCCCTAGGGAGGTCGACCTATATAAAAATGATGAACACAAATAAACCATGATAATGATCTCATCATCAAGTGTATTTCATATATATATATATATATATATATATATATATAAATTGCTAAATAAATATAATGAAAAACTTACCAATTAATGATAATAAAACCCCCCTTCAATGTGACCATTATCCCTACAATGTCTCTTAGCTACTTCGATTATCAATATTTTAGTTTTAAGCCCTTAAAAATATTACAAGGAAAATTAAATTTTCCATCACCTTTTCTTTTCAAGTTAGACCACAATCTATTGATTGTATCCTGATGCAGGAGCATCCCAGGCTAGTTAGCTATCCTGCATGTTTGGGAGATTTGATGGGGTCGTGTGGATTTATTTTCATATGTGAGGGGTTTGGTAGAGTTGGATAAACCTATTTGGTCTTTGGTAATTGGTTTTGATGTATTTAATGGAGCTTGGCATGGTCTTGGTTGCTCGGCATGGCCTAGGAGGAGCTCGGCCTTGCTTAGGAATTTGGTGTCTATTACAGACCATATAAGTAATTTTCCATAAAGAGTTATAGCATGAAAATTTCAGAGATTGAAGAGGGCCTATATTTCTACCTACGGTTCAAAGCATGAGTTCTAATTCATTCGGAGCTAGGAGATATCACAATTTTACTAAGACAACAATTTTAGGAATTTAATTGTTGCTGTTGGCCGACTTGTGGCATTTAATTTATGTAATTGTATTTAATTTATATTCAAGGCTGACTTGTGGCTTAGATTGGTATAAGTAGAGGTTGTGGGGGAAGTCTTTAGGAAATTCAAATCATTCATCCATCTTGGAGAAGAGGAGGAGGTAGAGGAGCAAATTTTGAGGAGAGCTAGTAGCTGCGGCTTGGGAAACAAGGAGATTGCTTGGTGGGCTTGCAAGCACAAGTTTAGATATTCCTTGCGGGTTCCTACCAGTGCGTGGATCTGGGCTAGTTGTGGTGTGGCTTGGATCTTGTGAGATCTTGTGGAGTTCTATTGTAATTGCATTGTATTTGGCCGTAACCCAGAAGGCCTTACAGCCGGGCATGTTAGATGAAAATATGATAATTCTATTATGAGTTTTGGCATTGTATGGTTCTAAATCTTTGTATTGTTATCATATTCTATTGTGTGGTTATTTGCTGGGGGCTAGGACATCTCCATTGGGGATTCTCCTACCTTGCACTGCATCAAGTGGTATCAGAGCGAAGGTTGGATCTAGTTGGTGATTTGCTGCAGAGGGTTTGTGAAGATCTTGGAAGATGCCTCCGAGAAGATTGGACCCTAGGGCAATTGATGATCTTACTGATACTGTGGAAGAAAGAATCTCAGAGAAGATTAAGGCTCAAATAGAGGAGGTTAAAGCTAGTCTTAGATCTGAGATGGAGTTGATGAAGAGTGATATGATTGTTGAGATTGTAAGTGCCTTGGGTGGCATACCTAGGCATGTGGGTACTGAAGATGGTTATGAGGAAGCTGCTGAAGACTTTGAGACTACTAGATCTAATGGTAGAGCTGATGAGAGACCTAGAGGAAATAGGATTGTTCAGTTTGAGAGATCTGGACCTCAGTTGAAGCTAAAGCATAAGATGGAGGTTTCTAATTTCTTAGGTACTTTGAATCCTGAAGACTTGATTGATTGGATTGGTGAATTGGAAGACTATTTTGAACTTGAGGATATTGAAGATCCTCTTAGAGTGAGGATAGCACAGACCAAGCTAAAGGGACATGCTGCTCTTTGGTGGAAAGAGTTACAGTGAGATAGAGAAGAGGAGGGTGAAATGAAGATCACTAGATGGAGATTGATGGTGACTAAACTGAAGGCTAAGTTCATTCTTGCTGATTATGAACTTGAGTTGTTTAAGAGGTTGCAAAATTTAAAACAGAAGGATATATGACTGTGAAAGATTATACAGAGGAGTTTTACAAGTTGACTATTTGTTCTGGACATAGAGAGTTGTCTAAGGAGAAGGTGGCTAGATACATTAATGGTTTAAGATTCAATATTCAGGATGAGATTGGTATGCTGAATATTTCTTCAGTTGAGGATGCCTATCAGTATGCTTTGAGGGCCAAAGAAAAGTTGAAGGGGAAGAATCAAGGTGGTTCTCGAGGGAAGGAGAAGCAGGATTATTTGGCAAAACCAAATGCAAAAGCTGAACCAAAACTTGTTGATCAAAAGCGAAGGATAGGTCAAGGTGAATTTAAGGGTACTTGTTTCAGATGTCATGAAGAAGGGCATAGAGCTTATCAGTGTCCGCAAAAGGATGGTGACAGAAGAGTTGCTGTTGTGGATGAGGTTGAAGACCAAGAACCTGAGCAAGGAGAGAGTTTGCTAGCTCGATGAGTACTGATGGGTCAAAGGACATGGGAATCTTGTCAAAGGACTAATTTGTTCAGGACTCGTTGCAAGTCTAGTGGCAAAGTCTGTAATATGATTGTGGATGGTGGTAGTACTGATAACCTTGTTGCTGAGGAGATGGTTCAGAAACTTGGTTTGAAAAGAACAAGACATCCTTATCCTTATAGGATTGGTTGGTTGCAAGGTGAGCATGCTTTGGAAGTAAGGGAGCAGTGCCTTGTTGGTATCCAGATTGGGCAGTATAAGGATCAAGTATTGTGTGATATTGTGGACATGAACAGTTGTCATTTGTTGCTTGGTAGACCTTGGCAGTATGATTGTAGGGCTATGCATGATGGTGTCAAGAATGTGTTTACAATTATGAAAGATGGTAGGAAGTATTCCCTAATTCCCTTGCAAAAGGAAGAGGTTGGTAGAAGGAACCTAAGCATTGGCAGCCGAGTTGAGTTGGCAGATTTTGAAAGGGTTAGAGATCAGCATGGACAACAAACTTGTGAGACCTCAAGGATGGATACGAAGAAGCAGCAACGGAACAAGGGAAAGAATGTGCAAGTTGAAGACTTGGAGAACATGTATGTGAAGAACCATTCAGGGATTTATGTGTTGAATCCCAGACGATTTTCTTCCAGCTATTGAGAACATCTTTTTGCACCTGGGGAGTCTGATGCAGGAGCATCCCAGGCTAGTTAGCTATCCTGCATGTTTGGGAGATTTGATGGGGTCGTGTGGACTTATTTTCATATGTGAGAGGTTTGGTAGAGTTGGATAAACCTATTTGGTCTTTGGTAATTGGTTTTGATGTATTTAATGGAGCTTGGCATGGTCTTGGTTGCTCGGCATGGCCTAGGAGGAGCTCGGCCTTGCTTAGGAATTTGGTGTCTATTACAGGCCATATAAGTAATTTTCCATAAAGAGTTAGAGCATGAAAATTTCAGAGATTGAAGAGGGCCTATATTTCTACCTATGGT